>JACVVK020000034.1:90000-190000 GCA_018292915.2 Batillaria attramentaria
TATATATATATATTTATGTTATTATTTATATATATCAGCTGAAAGAATGGTACTTACTGGAGAACTCTGTCTTCACACCGATCAGCTCATGTTTGCGCAGTTCGTTCAGGTACTTGGTCGAGAGATATGGGAAACACACGTAGGGAAGCAACTCCTTCAGGTACTGACGTCGATCCTCGCGGTCGTATTCGACCCAATCCAAGATGGACTCCAGCAGATCATCCTCATATCGGAACTGGAACACCACAGAAATGCAGATGTTCGACAAAAATTAGAAGGCAGATTTTTTCACGGTGTCAAAATGCAGCCTCTGTGGTTCTGAGACACACGAAAATGCCTTGAAAATTCAACACAACAACATGAAAATTGATTCCAAAAACAGCTGGCGCACGGAAAGAGTCGGTCCAGCTCTGAAGAGAGATTGGGTAGTTGGCTGTTTGCGGGTTTAACACCCCTTGCCGCGATTCAAACTCCCGACCCCAGCATAGAAAGTGCCAGCTTGGCTCTGTCAGCTTCAAAGAGAACGAACGAACAAACTTTACTGAGAGAGAGAGAGAGAGAGAGAGAGAGAGAGAGAGAGATGACAATGACAATGACAATGATCCTTTATTTTATCAACGTCGAAGCTATTGGCACAATTACCATTTCCAAACTTGCCGTTGCTACTCTAAAATAATTACAAGAGGGAGAGAGAGAGACAGACAGACAGACAGACAGACATACAGACAGATAGGCAGGCAGGCAGGCAGGCAGACAAAGACACAGGCTGAGACAAAAAGCAAAATACTAGCATTAGCTGCTAATGTGGAGCATCTCATGCCACCCATACATATATCAACACAAAATGAACCTACGTTGAGCAGCTCGTGCCCCAGCATGGTGGTGAGTCGCTCCAGCGGCATCTGCAGAAACTCCAGGGTGTGACGAAGGACCATGAACTTGCCGAGAGCCACGCCCTTGGCCTTGGAGGCCAGTACGGGGCAGTTGTAGTTTTCAGCCCATTCCCAGATCTTCAAGCAAGACCTGTCCAGTACACAGACAACAGCGATCTGCGTGCACTAAGCTCAAACTTGTCTTTATGGAAACGTTCTTGTTAATTAACCTTCACCATAATTATGAGGACCTGAAACTCTCGATGAGTATGCGGTTGGGTGCCAGGCACCCAGTATAGCTGAGATAGGGAAATACTGATGAAATCCCCTACCACCTCTGTGTTGTGACAGATTTCGCTCTGTGTGTGTGTGTGTGTGTGTGTGTGTGTTTGTGTGTGTGTGTGTGTGTGTGTGTGTGTGTGTGTGTGTGTGTGTGTGTGTGTGTGTGTGTGTGTGTGTGTGTGTGTGTGTGTGTGTGTGTGTGTGTGTGCGCGCGCGCGCACGCGCGCGAGTGTCTTAGGTATAACCTAAGTACTTTGCAGAGTGAAAGTAAAACTCAAAAGTCATACCGGCGTTATTCGTATGCATCTATGCGTAGCCGTTATGCTCAGAGAGGAATGACTGCCAGTTCCCGACTTTGAACAATGTTTATTGCATTGTTTCTTGCGATACTGATTTCTCTCCCCCCCCCCCACCCCCACCCCCGCTTTTTTCAGTTTTGTTTTTTTTATTTTCCTTTCATCAGTACAGCGCAGCACTTACTTCTCTGTGAGCCTTCTGCACATGATGTCAACACAGCGGTACTCGAGCGCACGCATCTGTAGGAAGGTGGCCGCTTTCAGCATGTCCATGGCCGTGTCATTCTGAATCACGTCCTTCCCGTCATACAGCAGCTCCAGCAGACCCTGAAGGTCACAGATGTGCATTCAAATGAGGCAGGTCACGAACCACACGGATCTCCACGGCAGCATCATATACCATCCATCACCCTCACCTTCCATCATCAATTAAAAGAAAAATGCCCCAGCTTGCAAAATCCTCCGTGGATTCCACCCACGACGAAGATAGGCACACCATTGGGGCTGGCTTGGAGTTAGGGCAGCGATCACTACTTTGTCTACTGCATGCACCACTACTTCTGTTACTGGCGATGATGATGTCCATGCCAATAATAAAATAATAATAATACATTGTAATAATAATAATAATAATAATAATAATAGAGTATTGTATAGGCGGTTTACCCAATTTCTTGAATCGGCTCAAGGCGCCGTGAACTGAACTCAACATGCACGCTCACGTGAATCACACGCATTCTCTCACACGTTGGACATATGAAAACATTACAATCACATGGTGCGAAGGGTCAGCTCAGCTATTCAAGTTTCAGAATTTAGAATTTCATTTATTTTCAAATTTTGTGGGCTGAACAATTCCAAAGCAGAGGGGGGAGAAGCCGGAGTACCCGGAGAGAACCCCCGACGAGAAGCGCACGTATGAAAATGAAAAGTTCTTTGCCCCGAGTGGGACTCGAACCTGACCTCTCGCATTGGTGGCAAAGTGTAGTAACCACTAGACCACCGACCGCCTCGGTAATACTAATACTAATAATAATAAGAAGAAGAAGAAGAATACAAGACCTGAAACGCTTCCGGTGTGACGTGACCACCCTCCAATCGCACCACCCCCGTGTCGCCGCCATGTTTGTCAAGCGTCAGCAAGGACCGGAAGTAGCCGGAGACGGCGGACAGAATGACTTTGTGACATCGGAACACCTGAGTAAATAAAACTCAAGTCAAGCATATCACACCAAACGTAGTGCCAGTGACTAAGCACTGAGACTGAGACAATGGGGAGCGGAGTTGATTCCCCCCCCCCCCCCTCCTACTTTTTCTTTTTGGGGAATTCCGGCGGCTTCCCCCCCTGGGGGGAAGCGCGTCGCCGCGGCGCAGCGGCACCCAACCTATCTATTTTATGTTTTGGATTTTTCTGGTGGCGGAGAGCCGGATAACCCGCAGAGAAACCCCTGATGAGCAGCCCGGTAGCCAGGCAAAAGCCGGTGTTTCATATCACAAGCTTTGCCTGGGCTCGAACCCACGCTTCATCGCCGTGATAGTGGTGACGGCAGTTCAATAGCGCACGTGGTAAGTCCGACGCTCTCACTCTCTCTCTCTCACATACACACACACACACACACACACACACACACACACACACACACACACACACACACACACACACACACACACACACACACACAGAGGGTTTGTTGTTGTTTGGGGGTTTTGGCCATTGCGGAAAAGTCGTGCTCTGGGTCTATTGTTGCAACTGTCCGTTACTTCCTTTGTCTTGCCATTACGCCCTACATATTAATTACAGACAAGGACGGTGACTAAAGTCGTGATTCATGATCTGAAAGGATTATTTCGTACTTTGAGGGTATGAACTGCTCAAGCCGGGCAAACCCCATGGTCATTACCGAAAACAATGAAAGCAATGCAAGTACAATCATAATACCGAATGACTTATTTGCTGTCATCCAAAAAAAAGACAAGACCCCTCTCTGACGAGCACAATCATTTATGTGTGTTGATATAAGCGGATAGATGTTATCACTGGTTAGGCCGATGTTTCCGCTTTCTGTTGAGAGCAGTCAAGTTGCTAGCACACACACACACACACACACACACACACACACACACACACACACACACACACACACACAGAGCGCGCTCTACGTGTTTACGTTGACGCCTGCGTTGACAGAGAAGGAATCAGTTTCTGGTTTTCGCGCGCGCTCTAGAGAGAGAGAGAGAGACAGACAGACAGACACACACACACACACACACACACACACACACACACACACACACACACCATCACCACAATCACAACTTGGTTTACATCAGTGATGGCTTCTAAACATGAAACATTTAAATGCCCCTTTGCTATCACTTCTAGCCTCACACATCGTTCTGACAGCTGGTTTGGTGATGTCCAGCATCACACCACTAAAGGCACTCGCACAAATACATGCACAGACAGGTTTGCGTTCAGCTGATCGGGATCGAAACGCAGTAGCCGGTGGCCAAGTCAAGTCAAGTCAAAGTGTTTATTTCAAAACCCCGTTGGGGGTACATGAAACGAGAAATTAACATAGAAATCAAGCTCACCACACCGGCCAGCATACATCATGATCACTTGATCACAAGTTTTACAGGACTCAGGCATACATACATACATACATACATACATACATACATACATACATACATACATACATACATACATACATACATACATACATATTATTGGCTACGTACAAATATACAAATAAACATAATGGAATGGAATGAGATGGGGTGTGTCTAATACACATACCTACATACTTACCTACATTGTCGCTGAAGACAGTCGTCAAACATGGCGGGCGTCGTTCGCACGGCCATCAAACCTCAGTGTGTTGCACTTAGAGCCATACTAATCTCTAAGACAGGCTATTTTGGGCGGGCATGCGCAGTCACAAACGCAACACAGATTTCTCCATATGTAAAGCCTTATTATATGAGCAATAGTTTCTTGATTTTTTTTAACCTCATGGTGATGCGAACAGTCCAACTGACCTTGTCGTCAATGATGACCTCCAAGTCAAAGAGCTGATCGTCCTCCCACAGCTGCTGAAGGCCGTCGTGGATGAACCTGCCCACACGCTCCCTGAAGCTATCCTCCTGCGTGTAGCTGTACAGTCTCAGGCGGCCCTCTCCGTCCCATTTGGCCAGGTTCATGTCTTGCCTGAGAATGATAAGTAAGTTTTAAATCAAAAACTTTTATCCAGGTAGAAACAAACAAAATGCACGGAGGGATATTCCTTGCCGTAGGTCTGCTCTTACCCAGAGCGGGTGTGCTATGGGCTCAACGGGGAGGCTGTTGTCACACAGCCGAGACTCACCCACTTCACGAGTGCGACTTTGGGGGACGCTTCCCTTGTTGTGACACATCTCATGATGATGACTATACGGACAGCACCGCAGCTGCCGTAGTTCCCGGGCCTGGTTAAACTCCCGGATGTCATGTTACTACAGGAAGCGTGGAATGCGGCCCTGCTCCGCAGTCCCAAACCACACGGACCTCCATAGCACCATCGTACCATCATCCTCATCTCCATCATCATGCAGAATAAAAATTGCCGCGACTTTCCAAGCCCTCCGTGGATTCCACCTATGACCTGGGAAGAATACCTCTGGAGCTGGAGTTGGGGCACCACCCCCCCCCCCCCCCCCAAAAAAAAAAAAACAAACAAAAAAAAAACAAACAAACAAACAACAACAACAACAAAACCCACTAAGGACAGCTCTACTTGTCCAAGTCTGTTCATGGAGAGAACAGTGGCAACGCACACCAATGTGTGTGTAGCCTCTCGCTAACCTTTTACCACAGCAGTACGCAATAGCCCGTCTGAAATTCCGCTTTGGAAACCGAAAGCTCCCTATGGAACAAGGCAGAAAGCAAAGCATACCATGAGAACATCGATTACGCAGCAACTGTGACATGGGTGCAGTAGGAGACGAATTCCTTCTGATTTTAGAACTGAAGTCCACTTTTACAAGAGGAACGCAACAAGTACATTGCGTTTCCGAAAAGTTTAATCTACATTCAGTCTGTGTACATTGTTAGGAACCAAATCGACAATGTTGCCCTTGGTCTAGCAAAGTTCCTGAAAATTGGTAAAACTGTATAGTATGTGTGTGTGTGTGTGTGTGTGTGTGTGTGTGTGTGCGTGCGTGCGTGCGTGCGTGCGTGCGTGCGTGCGTGCGTGCGTGCGTGCGTGCGTGCGTGCGTGCGTGTGTGTGTGTGTGTGTGTGTGTGTGTGTGTGTGTGTGTGTATGTGTGTGTGTGAACGCAGCTGCCAATTCAATGGCCAAAAGGGTTGTGTTGCGTTTGTCTGTAAATATATACATGTATGGTCAAAATGTTGGTGTTGCGTTTGTCTGTAAATATATACATGTATGTTTGTTCAAAATGTTTGTGTTGCGCTTGTGTGCAAATATATGTATGTTCATGTGTAATTATGCTGTACCTTTTTGGTAATCTTTTGTTGAACTTGATTCCCTGTAATTTTTGTCCTTGTGAGATGTTTTTACTGCATCCTCCATAGACCAAAACTGACGGGCAAAAAAGAAATTGAAAACCTTGAGCCTGAGCTAAGAGTATTTATCTGTGACGCAACCCAGGCTGTGTGCTGGTTGTTTGGCGTTCCCATTTTTCGCACACATTTTTAACAAAATCTAATAAGAGATACAGGTTAGTTATGTAGTTATTTTGGGCTTAACGCCGCGCAAGCAACAAAGACTATTTCGCGACTAATCAAGGTCCTTCTTCGCCAGATTAAAACAGACAGGAAGACAATAAAACAAGGTGTCAATATATATTTTTTTAAAATCTATCCGGTTTACGTAATAAACACGTTTCATTTCTTTACTAAGATCAAAGACATTACATTACTGTAATGTAATGTCTTTGCTAAGATACAGGCTTGAAACATTGTGACATCTTAACACTTTCAGCCCTGCCATCGTATCACCTACGGTCTCGCAGACCCTAACAATAACATGCGCGCATGTGACCGACTCTCATACGCTCTGCACAGTGGAAGATTCCCCTATAGGATGGATCCAATGCGTCTTGAGACTGACTAGGGTTTTGTATGCAAGAGCCCAGCTTTAGATCTAGCACACTTGAAAAACTCCCAGGCAGAGAGCGTTGTCGCTATTGAGATTCCTTCAGGGCTGAAAGGGTTAAACTGAATAAAGGCAGTTCTTAGCTCAAACTATCTCGTGGTCTTGTCTGTTTCACCTCCTGCCAGCACCATGTGAAGCAGACAACGCCCTCTTGCAACAGACAGCGGAGCCAGCGAGCATTAAAACGGGTATGCTGCTCTGGTTACGACTATGACAATGGCCTTGTTGCCGATTCTCGTTATAGCGCGTGAACATGCGTGAACGTGCGCGATTTTGGACCGAGACAAGGCTTGATAGACTCGGCATGTGGGCTACTCGAGTCACACACGATGCCGCACTACCACTGCGTTGCGATCGGCTGCCAAAATGGCTCGAGCAAATCAGATAAGCAGGAGAAATTCCCAGAGACGGTCTTACCTAATGGTGAGATCGTTCAGTTTGAGCCCTTTTCTTCAAAAGTTTCAAGAAATTTGTGGATAAAAGCGATTCGAAGGCAGAACGCCGACTCGTCTCGGTGGCCTACCGTGTGCAGCCGCCATTTCGTCGGGAACAAGCGGACAAATTCTGTCCCGGTACCTACATTGTTTGAACACAATCGTTATGGAACCAAAAATCAAGAAAGAAAGACTTTCATTTCCAAGCAAAAGTTCAGTACGCACTGATAAACAGCCAAAGTGCTTGAATAAAAATTAGTGGCAAGCCACAAGTCACAGGTCGACTTGACCTTTACACCGCCTACCTCTCGGTTGAAGCGACTGCCGATCTGCTTCAAGGGCTAGAGTGATAAGCTGCGCTTTTGTGTAGCCACTTAAACGCACGCCCCTGTCTTTCAGATATTTTTTCAGTTCAGGAACTTTCATTGATTTAATTTTATCGCGAACATCTTCGCCGGTCGAAACGCTCACGTTGCTCGCCATCGCATGCGTAGCCCACCTCAGGTGGACCGTTCGCGTCTCCGGCGCTGGAGAGCACCCGACTCTTCGTAACCGGCAACAGCGGTATAGCATACTAACAGAAATTGCATCCCTATGGCCGCATATAAACCGATTTGCTAGCTCTGCATTTGGTTCCGTAGTTTCTGGTGTCATGACCGAAAACAAAAATAAAACGTTAGCGATCCTATGTATGGGACCACAGCAGTCAAGCGTTGTAAACGTGCATAGCGTGCTAATGATAAGACTGGTTGATGCACTGGGGGACGTAACGCCCCTATGAGTGTAATGACCATGTAAAAGTATCACCAAAGACTAGTCAATGATGAAAACGCGACCACCGCACTTTTTTTTTTTTTAATGTGTTGTACTAACCCCAAAATGAAGGCCATTAACTAAAAAGAAGAAGAACAAAAGGTATTTCAGTATCTCAGTGAGTCTGAAATGAAACATAATCATCATCGTTGGTGACGCATTACGATTGCGTCATGTCCTATTTTATAACATGGGGTGAATCAGTGAAACAAGGGATTTTAAAATTATGCTCATATACGCATATGCAGACGCTTCACCTATTTACTACTGAAACACAATTAACCCGTACTGAACTTCTCGGAATTACAATCCAGTCATCCGCTCGGCCGGGAAATCCAGCACTACTGACTGGACTGACAGTCGCCCAGTATCACGCCACACGCAACAGTACAGTTTGTACTGACACTAACATGACGTCATGCCGAAAATATCAGCTAATGATACCCACGGGCGTAGTGGTGAGATCGGGTAGACTTGTCTACTCTGTATTTCTGAGGAATGATGAGTTCCCGAAAACTAGTTTGGCTTCGGCCCGGCGGTGACGGGAAAGGGGGGGGGGGGGGTGTTAACGTCTTTTGCGACCAAGCTTAGATGATATCAAAGACACGGCACCGAGAACAAGGCCAGCACAAAGTTTGGCCCCAACCAGGAATCGAACTCACGACCCGGCGAGCATTAATTCCGACAGTGATGGACGCAGCTTCAGAATCACGTGAGAACTGAACGCCGCAAGATCAGAGCCGCCAAGATCGAGCATTCTAACTTCAGTCTGGCAGTGACTAGGGCTTCAGAAGTATTTTTGAACCTGACTGCAAGCTGGCCTTTCCAGTTAAGGACTAAGCCCGAAAATTCTTCCTCGAACCTGAGGTGTGCGATGAGTCAGTCCGGATGACTTGCACTGACTGCGCACCATGAGATCAGCCGGTCCGCGGGCAGTCTTGATTGAGAGCATGTGATTTTCCGGGCTGAGTCCCGAACTGTTTCATTTGGCATGTGCAGGACGTTGCCGCGTATTAAGGGACTAGGCCCTACGAAAACAAATCTAAAAGAACAATTTGCTTCGCGGGAGAAAACGGTCTTCATTTCCAAGGTTTCTTTTATACCCCTGCGCCACCAGGGGCAGCCTGGGAAGGCACGGCGCTGTTTATTTTGTAACCACCATGAATTCCCGCAACGGGAATTCCCGTTTTCTCCGAAAATTAATGCCGAGGAAACACGGCTGGCAAACCTGTTTCCTGTGCATCTTCCTGTGCAAAATATCGTGTTGCAGAAACGATCACGTAACATTTAGTCCGGCGACCTTACAGGACGATTCACTTGATTGTTGTTTGTACCCCGTTAGCTGTACTTAGGGCGAGGAAGGCGGAAGGGGGAGAGGGGGCTGGCGGGGGGGAGGGGGGGCTGGAAGGGGTCAGGCAGAGGGACAGAGGACAGAAAATACACCCCCTCCCCATCCCCCCTCCACACACACACACACACACACACACACACACACACACACACACACACATACCCCACCACCATAAAAAAATAAAATTATAAAAAGTAAATCAGTTAAAAAACATTGAAAAATGAAATAAAAACTACACTCTTACAATAGTGTCGCTCAGTAGTTCGCACCCTTGGGCCATATCGGGCGAACTATACCCAAGCAAGCTCAATTAGTATCGTTCGCCTGCTAAGTTCGGTTTTGGGTTAGATTTAGGGTTAGGTTCAGGTTTAAGGTTGGTGTTACCGTGTAGTTAAAGTGCAACTGCTTTTTTGTTCAGACGGCTGTACTGCATTTACAGGAGGTGGAAATGGCACAATGGGTCAAACTATACCCACAAATAGTGTCACACTAAAACTGAACAGAGCATTTTTATTATCTATCCGGAGAACTGAAATGCAACTGTACAGTCTGTACCAAAATCTGACCCTAGTGTGGAATCAAGCCAGGTGTCTGCTACTCCGCAATGAGATGGATCACGCCATGAAGCTACTGTCAGAATGTTGTATATACAGCATACACTCAGTGATTCTACATTGAAAACAACAGAGGCAATGGATGTGGATAGCAATGATGTATCAGCTTCAAGCACAAGGAAAGCTGTATAACAACGACAACAACACAACACCAACAATACCCGTGGAGATCCGCAGTCAGTAAATCTTCACAACAAACACACCCTCTTGTTAAAGTACAAACTCACGACTGATCTATACGCTCTTTCATAAGAAATAGCAAAGAGGATTGCCTACATCCTTCCGTCATTATCTCTTTCGGGATTTGAACGCACTTGATTAGTCTGTCCCAAATGTGTGCGTGTGTATTGTGTGTTTTATTTGTTGTTGTTGTTGTTGTTGTTGGTGTGTGTGTGTGTGTGTGTGTGTGTGTGTGTGTGTGTGTGTGTGTGTGTGTGTGTGTGTGTGTTAAGCGCTTTGAGTTCTCTAGCACAGGCGCATTAATAATCGTCATTGTTGTCATTAGTAGTAGCAGTAGTATGGCCGTGGTAATGACTATACTCCTCAGCTGCTTAGGCAACCGCTTTTTGTCTGCGTATATGATAGAATGAAGCCATGTTGTGCCCCGCTAAGCCCTCTACACAACGTCACTAGTCATGCCCTGCGGATGGGACATCCACTGTGGAGTCGCCACAGATCAGATTCAGAAACTGACATGACAGACCAAGGCAATTTAGGCAGGCCAGTATCTAGCACGACAAGAATGGCAGAAAACGTTTCCTACCTGCTTGTGAAGGCTATTTCGTCCAGTTCGCCATAAGTATACTCGTACGACTTGACGTTGGTCGCCATTTTCCACAGTGCTGGGTCATCTACCTCAACGGAAAACTTGTCTGTGGTGATAGCAGGAAGTTTGACGAGATCCTAAAAATAACCTTTTCGGGATTTCAACTTTTGTTTGTATTGTAAGAGTCAAGTGTGGTCTAAGGGAAATAACCAGTGTAAAAATCGAGCGAAGGTGATAGTACAGATGTTCCCTCCCCTCATAATTTTCATGATTCATGAGTGGAATGAGGTGGCGCTATTCTGAGCCTGTTTACTCAGTGTGAACACTGCGTGTGTGAATCATGATACATTCAAAAGTATTGTTACAGTCATGCGCTTTTCAATTGTTTGTTTGCGTGGTGTGTGTTCGTGTGCTTGCGGTTTGCTTTTTTTTTCCTTTAAGTTTCTTAGATAAGATTGAGTTTTTGTTTTTTGTTTGTTCGCCTCTGTTGGTTGTTTGTTATGTTTGCTGTGTGGGGTGTATTTTCATGTTTTGCTCGCATGCTTGCTTTCAGCGTGCTCTATTGCGTTTACTGGGTTTTTTTTGTGCTGTTGTCTGGAGTTCCATACCATGCTTTGTTTCACAGTGTTGTCAGTGGTTGACATTCTTCAACTTGTGACCGTCACAGTGAAAGTAAGGACACTGAAACACACTCACACACACACACACACACACACACACACACACACACACACACACACAGTCGCTGATTCAGTCGCACGTCCGAACACATACGGCGATGCTGCAACTCAAAGAGATCTCGAACCACGTTCATCAGTATTTCATTTATTCCTCGACGCTGCGTAGTCAGGCAGAACTGAAAACAAAGTATCCTGTTTAGGGGGGAGGGGGGGGGGGGGGAATAGCAGCCGGCAGTTTGGAATGTTAGTGAGTGTTTTGTCATCACTCAGGAAACAACATGGAGGAAGCATAGAGCGGCAGTGGACGGTGGAGGAGGCAGCTTGACTCCTTTCAACATCCGGCTATTCGGTGGTAAGATCTGCCAAGTCGTCTGTCCCCAACCATAGAGATGACTGTACTTGTTTGAGAGGTTTAACTTTCCCGTTTTTGTTTTTTGTTTTTGTTTTTGTTTTGGGGGTTTTTTGTGCTCTTTTTCATGACAATGGATAAACCATTCTTACTCATTAGTGATGACTGTACTTGCGACTTTTGTAAGTATTGTTTTGGTGATGACTATGGGGTTAGTCGCAAGTACAAACAACAACAACAAATAAAGCAAGCAAAACAAAAATAAACAACAACCAACAAACCAACCAACCAAAGAACAACAACAACAACAACAACAACAACCCTACGAGCGAAACCCGCTTGAATCGTACTCGTACTTTAGTACTGCTATCATAGTGCAGCGCCGAGCAGGTACACAAAAATAATTGATATGCAGTCACTTGGTCTGGGGTGGTTAATGGGTGTGCCTAGGTGATAAGACGTTATACAGTGTATCACTAAGCTATGAAGACGAAAGACTTGCAGTAACGCCGGGTTAACAGCTTGCTAACACTGTCAGCAACGTGCAGTATAAAATGTAGGCTTGAAGACTGGCATTCCATATCGAAGAGATATTTTAGAATTTTCCAGAAATCGTGACGTCACCTATTGTGTACTTGAAGTGGTGCACAACGCTACTGTCACTGGGTCAATTTACTGTTGTCAATTTACAGCTTCAACCTATCTGCTGCATTTACCTTCCTGTTTCGCTAACACTGAAAGTCCATTTCTCGGGAACTGGCGGCTAAGCCGAGGCAAACACACCGCCACAAAAAAAAATTGGGCTGGTTTGAACGGTGTAACATTTAGCTCGTCTAGCTCATTCCCGTTCCGGGGGCCTAACACTGTTCTTGGAGCTATCGACGGACCTGGAACAGGGATGCGTCTAGCTCGTCTTAGATTGTGTGCAGATCTGCAGCTTTTGAACTAGGAAGCCTATAAAAGTCGACCGTCGGGACCGTCCATACTTCGCTGGGTCTGGTGGAAGGAAGTTCCGTCAGCTGTGCACAGAAGGAAAAAAAACCAAAAAAAACAACCCAGAACGACTCGATAAATCACTGTAGTCTATATATGACGCCTCGGTAGACTACAGGCACTTGCATTCAGTACACGTATTGCTGTGTACACATTGGTTTCTAGGGCTTTATATAGTGTTGTAATCAGTGCTTTCTAATCGAAGCCGGTAGAGCCATCCTGTTCTAACTTGATGTCCCGTGTAATAAGTGCAGTGTCGATATCCATAACAAGTTCAGACGCGAATCAGTTAACAAGAAGACAAGAACGACACGGACATTTTCCGACTGTGAGATCATGGTTGCAGCAGTGCTGGGTAAATGAGTATCTTGAGGACGAAAGGTAATAATTATGAAGCTTGAATGTATTTCGGCGAGGACGTGAACTTACTGTACACTCGATTCCTACCAAGTAGGTTTGGGGTTGTGCACCAGTGGCCTTACACACACACACACACACACACACACACACACACACACACACACACACACACACACACACACACACAGTTGCATGGAGTTAATATTTGGATTAGTGGGAGTGTTGTACTTTGATTATACCCGTGTCTGTTGCAATAAAAGCCTATAGGTCCGGAACCATAAATCTTGCCTGATTTTCGCATACAGTGCCGAAATCGAGAAAAAAAAGTCATAAACGTGAAATACTCGTTCGCGGTACGAAATACGTTGAACTGAAATTTCACTGCATTTCGCTCTGTAAACTTTTTATCCTGGACACCTGTATGAATCACTTTTTGTTCTGTAGAAGCGTTCAGTAATTTTAATAGTTTCTTTTATTGCTGTCATAATAGCACAGTGTGGTACCTGTGTGCCCGAGAGTTCTTCTCGTGAGTCTGGCCACCTCTTTTGTCATGGCTATGCTCCACACTTTTATGAAGGGGTGTAATGAGGGCATACCGTACGGTAAAAAGAATGCCGTACGTGTGGCAATGTCAACAAATGCGGTTCGTCTTTTGTAGGGTTTTTTCAGCCACGACATATTAACCGATCAAGTAAAACAACATCGATATTCGGCTCGATCTGCCTCAGGCAGTAACTTCCGTTACTGATATCGGACGGGTGGACTGTGGCGTCGCTAACTGCAGACTGTCGTTAACTGCAGAAAGTTGTAGGCGCATCTGGGAAATAAGGAGCACTCCCCGCACTCCTCATCTCGTCTTACACATTCCAGGTACAGGCGCGTGATTTGCAAGAATGGCGTGCACGTTTGCGTATCATGTGCTCTTCTTTTGTGCAGCGTTGTACTCAGTCACTTTGAGCACTGCTGTGTCGGATGGAAACAAGGCGGAAAAAATGAGTGCTTATGGTAAAATGATGACATTTTGTAAGTGGGAGTCATAATATTAGTACACCTACAACTTCGACTTTAGATGATTGAATAAAAATCCATGAGAATGTATTGAGAACTTGTGATTTTTTATGGAAAGTATGGCAACAAATAAACTGAAATCGGCCACGGGGGACTGTATGCCTAATTCCATTTAATATTATGACTTCCACCTAAAAAAATGTCAGTCATCATTTTACCGGGTAAAAAACTCACTTTTCCTCCTTGTTTCCATCCGACACAGCAGTGCTCAAAGTGACTCGTGAGTGCAACGCTGCACAAAAGAAGAGCACATGATACGCAAATGTTCACGCCATTCTTGCAAATCACGCGCCTGTACCTCGCGCGCACTCGAGGTCAAGGTCAGCACCGCATTGTTCGGGAGTTCTCATTAAATTACCACTTAAACTACGTTATGTTTGCTGCTTTTATTGATCAACAAATCCTTAGGTGGAGGCGTGTTAACATTATTATTGTGCCTTAATTACCAGATTAGTGATGTATCCCAGTTATCATCAGTTTCTGCGATCTGTCTGCAGTTAACGACGCCACAGTGGACTGTTGTTTTGTTTTGTTTTTCTGTATCATTCAGAGAGTCCGACGGAAGAAAACGGTTTTGAAAATTTTGTAAATCGTACTGAGGTTGTTTTTTTTTTAAATTATATTTTATCGTCTGTCAGATATTTTTCTGCACGGACCCACTAACGTAACATTGTGACCATGGCAACCGGGGGTGCTTCACAGTCCGACCGACTTGAGAAACTGACGTGCACCGTGTGTCTGGAGGTGTTCCGGTCACCGCGACTGCTGCCCTGTCACCACACGTTCTGTCTGGAATGTCTGGAGGACATTGCCTCTAGACACAACAACAGAGCCTTCCCGTGTCCTACCTGTCGTAGAACAACCCAGGTACCAGCCGGCGGGGCGAAGGAATTTCAGGTGACTTCATAACACGATTACGACAGCACGAGTGTTTCAGTGATGTACAGAAGGGAGTTGGGGGGGGGGGGGGGTAGGGATGGGGAGGGAGGGGGGGGCGAGGGTAGGGATGGGGAGGGGGGGGGGGCGAGAGGAGGGATGGGGAGGGAGGAGGGTGGCACTTGTTTGTTTGTTTGTTTGTTTTTTGTTTTGTTTTGGTGTTTTTTTTTTTTTTTTTTTTTTTTTGGGGGGGGGGGGGGGGTTAATATATTAGTTCAAGTATGAAATACCCGGTCTCTTTTTGCTAAGACACCCCAAAAGCACATCTTGGTGACAGTGGTGAGCTTCAAGTCCCCCACGATTACTAGTTTTCCAGCGTAAGTCTGTGAACTGAAAATTGAAGGCAGGTTCAAATCCCTATTCATTTAAAACATCAAAAACCTTTAGTGTGTGTGTGTGTGTGTGTGTGTGTGTGTGTGTGTGTGTGTGTGTGTGTGTGTGTGTGTGTGTGTGTGTGTGTGTGTGTGTGTGTGTGTCTGTCTGTCTGTCTGTCTGTCTGTCTCTGTCTGTCTGTCTGTGTCTGTGTGTGTGTATGTGCAGGTCAACTTTTATCTGGTTGATGACGCTGATGAGGCTCGAGGGAAGGAGACGGGCGAGAAGGAAAGACAACCTTCACTCACGCGTCTGCAGACGAAAGCACCGAGACAGGACCTGACACAGTGGTTGACTGACTTCGATGAAGAGACACTCGGCATGGAGTTTGGCGCAGGTATCCATTTGGATGAGGACGGAGAACCAACCAACTTTTGTAAACAACACCCGGACGAGAAGCTGCGTTTCCTGTGCTTGGCTTGTGGTCAGGTGATCTGTCGGGACTGTAAGCTGACTAAACACGAAGGACACAAGACGGACGACCTGAAGACACAGGCTAAACTGACTCTGCCGAAACTGGCACAGTATAGTCGCCGTTTCAAGCTTCAGGTATTTAATTTTCAAGCTTGGATACTATCTGCATGTTTTGCTGTGTACATAATTTATGTGCACATGTTGAATTTGCTTTGGCAAGAATGATTTAACTAGGTGCACATGTGATAATTCACTGATTTTATATAAAGGCTTTGTCTGGTAAAACTAACTTTGAGTAAATCTCTTCTGAATGTTTGGCGTCTCCTTGTAAATCTACAAAAAAAAGACTCTTATGTATTGTGAATTCTTTGTTCTGTATTCTAATTTGTTAACAACTGAACAATACTTACCAATAGCTATGGGCGTGTTTTCCAGCGGAAACTAGCCAAGAAGAAGTACAGGGAGGTCAAGCATATCCAAGAGATGGCTTTGGAGAAGAAACAGGCCATTGTGGACATGGTCAAAGCTCGGACGGAGCATCTGAAGGAACTGGCGGACAGCTGTGAAGCGGAAGTGGTCGAGCACATTGAGCAGTGCTTCGAAGAAAGCATCGGCAAGACACTTGAAGGAAATATAACGAACACTGCACATGTCGTTGCCATTGCTAAAGGCTTGTGTCTTCTGGTGGGTGAGGATGTCGTGGATGATCCTAACGATAGCTTGCTCATTAACCTGTTCAAAATGTTGCAGGGCCGTGACGACGAGTTGGAAACTCTTGTTCGCGGACTGACGCTAGATACCTACCAAATTCCATATTTTCTCAGTAAGGACGACCACCTTAGTCGTGACAAAGTAAAGAGCTATCTTTGCTCAAAATTTTTATGTGCAGAATTTCCCACCGGGCGACTGGCGGTTTCCACCGATTCAGCGTTTGAAGCTTTTGATGACCAGGGCATGATCGTCCATTCCATTTGTCCTCTGTCTGGTGATGAAGTCTGGGTGGCGTACGGACCACGTGACCCTGGTAGTTCGGGACACCTGGTCTTGTTCGAAGATGATGAGGAAAAGAGAAAAGAGGCCAGCAAGGGACAGGTTTCTGTCACGAGAATTGGAGACAGTAAGGTTCGAGTCATGGGCGAGCACTTTCCCATGAAGATTCTAGACTCCAGCCAAACGTGTGATGCCCAGATACAGGTTGAAGGCAAGGTCATGGGGTCGGTCTGTCAGGATGTCCTGTCCACTACAAAGCTGGCGTATTCCGTGTACCAGGAGGGTAGTGAATGCTTTCTCGGTTCAGAAAAGGTAGTGGACCCAACCAGGAACCCACTCATAATAGAGAGGTCTCTTCTCGTTTCCTTCAGAGAGAAGGTTGTGGCGTTTGACGCCAACTCGCTGGGCACTCTGTTTGCCGTTGTCCACGATGGTGACACCCGCGTCTATCTCTATGGGCCAGGCTGTCAGGATCCACTGGCGAAGTACGATACAGATCACGAAGGTCGTTGCCCCCGAGCTGTGTGTTTCTATGAGGTTGGCGGACAAGAGATGTTGGCGGTGGCTGACTGGGGCTGTAGCGTTGTGTACTTGCTGAGTACCGAGAACGAAGGGTTGAAGTTCGAGGGTCTGCTGGGGACTGACTGTCCCGAATTACTCACACCCACAGCTCTGGCTGCTGACGGAGAAGGGAGGTTGTGGATCGGGTGTCAGGGCGGGAAGGTTTTCAGGGCCGAACCAACCGCAGACACATCCAGGGACAACTCATCCGACGACGACGACGATGACGACGACGACGACGACGACGATGAGGATGAAAACGATGCTGCGGATGACGATGCTTAGCATGATAAATAAGGGGATACGCGCATTACTGTTCATGAATTTTTCAGAGCAAACACATTCCACCTGTTTCCTTGGTGTAAAAGAGCTTGTGGAATTACTACTGCTACTAAACAGATTGCTAAACTGTCACCCTTACACTCATACAAAAGAATTTCAAAATAAGTTCAAGTTGGACACTGTGCATTTTTAAAAGCGATTTTGTATTTTTTGTTTATTGGTCTTTTTCTCTGTTTTATTGTTTGTTGTTGCTCGTTTTCTAAGGGTTTTTTTTTTGTTGTTGGTGTTTTTAATAAGCGTGTGTTAAGTGGGAGGGGGGGGGGGGGAGGGAGTGGGTGTCTGTGTGTGTCAAGACAATGCCGTAATTATTGATGCGTAAGTCAGTTGTGCCGTCTGCATATGGGGCCTAAGATAACCAAGATGGCGATTTTATTTACAAGCATGAGGTGTCAGTCACATATTTTACGTTGCCATACAGTTTGCACATAGCAAGGTCATTTGCTTCTAACTAGAACACATATTATATTACCTTCTGTCGCCACTAATTAAATATGATTATTTCAAACATTTAATTGTGCTATACTCGACAAGGCAAATTTTAGTGCAACGTCATAATGGGTCATCTGTCATTGTCACTGTCATTACCGGACTGGATTTCGGATACGGCCAGCACAGTATGTCGTGTTTGCTGTTTTAAAGTATAAGTGTAATCAAGTGCTTGTATTCCCTCAACTGCCTTGCATTGAAGAATTGAGTCTGTCTCTTTCGCACAGACAACAAAGCATTCTTTTTTTTTAACATCCCTGAACCCCTGTAGATTCGGTTCCCTGAGTAGAAAGATGTGACCACTCGAACTATTTCCATCTCTCCGAGTCTCTCCAAAACATTTCGATGTCATGGGCTGATACGAATTCCCCACTTTCTTCGCAGCGTTAATGCAGATATAGTGTTTGAATTTGACTGAATTTAACCGAGTTAATTTGAGTTTTAAAAAACCTGATGAACCCCTTATATAATTCTTGTCGGGGATGGGCGCTCGAAAATAAACCATAACAGACCATAACAGAAATATATTTGTTGTTGTTGTTGGTGGTGTTTTTTTTTTGTTTGTTTGTTTTGTTTTGTTCTTTTGTGTGTGTGTGTGTGTGTGTGTGTGTGTGTGTGTGTGTGTGTGTGTGTGTGTGTGTGTGTGTGAGAGAGAGAGAGAGAGAGAGATCTTGAAAGAACAGGGCTGTGAGTCGGTCCGACCTTCTTTTGGCAGCCACATGCATGCGCTAAGCAGCATGTCACACAACGACAACACACACACACACACACACACACACACACACACACACACACACACACACACACACACGCACGCACGCACGCACGCACACACACACACACACAGAAACTGTCCCCACTCGCCTAGTACGTCACTACAAGGCATACCACGTAACTGAGGTAGTTACACTAATTTTATTTTAAAGTTCAAACACATTGTATAATGCCACTGACCACTCTCATCTGTCCCCCTCCCCCTCTCCCCCCCCACCCCCGCCCTTGCTCTTTCTTATCTTTACAACTGAGTAGCATGCTGCTCTTGTAACTGGCCCTACATTTTCGTACACGCGTTTCCAGTATATATGCCCGGTTTGGCACCCGTTTATTTTTCAGAGGAGGAAACACACTTTCTGTGTGTGTGTTTGGGGTGTGTGTGGGGGGGGGGGGGGGGTAACGTCTTTTTCCACCACATACGGCTGATATCAAAGACGGGGCAACGATGAAAAAGCCAGCACAAATATTTGGCCCCAGCCGGGATACGAACTCACGACCCGAGCATTAGAAGTCCAACGCTCTACCATTCGGCCACCCTGGCTCAAAGGAGGGGTGGGGGGGGGGGATATTTAGCCAAAGGTGGACACCCGGTAAAATGTGGCAAATCTAAGCTCTGGTTTATGGTTATGGCAATTGTCATCGCGTCAGGAACACGGGAGTTTCAAAAGCAGTAAAAACGTTATATATATATATATATATATATATATATATATATATATATATATATATATATATATATATATATATATATATATATATATATCGTATGTATGGCACTGGCAAATATAAAGCGTTGATGGCAATAATGATATGATCAATGTAAAATAAACGCATAGCTTGCAAAGTTTTCATGAGTATTCCACTGCACTCCCCCCCCCCCCCCCAAAAAAAAAAAGGGGTGGGGTGGGTTGGGGAGGATGATTTCTGAACAACATTAAATGTAAAAGAAGATAACACGGCGCATTACATTCCACATGTGCTATGTAGTGTGGGTGGGTGGGTGGTTGTTTTTTGTTTGTTTTTTTGTTTGTTTGTTTTTTTTTGGGGGGGGGGGGGGTGGACGTCCTTTTCCACCACACACGGGTGATACCAAAGACGGGGCAACGATGAGAAAGCCAGCACAAAATATTTGGCCCCAGCTGGGATACGAACTCACGACCCAAGCATTTGAGGTCCAACGCTCTACCGTTCGGCCACCCCGGCTCCCCCATGTGCTAAGCAGCATTTCACACAGAAAATCTAGTCGAAGCAAGTAAGCACCGGAAATTTCATTACAGAAATATTCAAAATATAGAAAAATACTTACTTCTATACGTTTGCTATGAACAATCAAAATTGAATTTAAAAAATAAGGATGGATACATTTTGATATTCTTAGGCTGATTGTAGACGCAAAAATTATTCAATCGTCTGACATTTCATGACAAATGATGAGGTCTTAATTTCAAGTTGAAGTGAGATCGTGTATACAAGGATGTAATACAGTTCACGAGTATGTCATACGTTCCACAAACGAAGTCAGCTGACGATGGCATGGTATGACGTTTTGGTTCAATTGTTTTCGGTGCTTTCCGGCAGTTTTTCAACAAGCCGCAGCAATGAAAACTGAGCACGCAAGGTGTGTGTGTGTGTGTGTGTGTGTGTGTGTGTGTGTGTGTGTGTGTGTGTGTGTGTGTGTGTGTGTGTGTGTGTGTGTGTGTGTGTGCGTGTGTGTGTGCGTGCGTGCGTGCGTGCGTGTGTGTGTGTATCCACTGTGCGCGTGTGTGTGTACGCGTGCGTACACGTCGTCGCAAGCCTTCTACCGAGCACACAGCGTATACTCATACCCGATTGTGTCCCCTGACCTGCCAGAGGCTTCCCTGAGCATCGGCTACTAATCGTCCTGGTCAGACAGCAAGAGACAGACGAGCTGCGCCGTGCAACGTGACATGGCCTCCAGCCGACCGGATACCTCATCCCACGGCTCCGGTCCCTGGATCCACACCACCACCTTCCTCTCGAGCCCGTACACCGTCACAGTCCGCGCCGCCACCACCTCGTCAGGCCCCGCCATCTTGGCTACGTCACTCATGGCTTTCTGGTACCCGTACTCGACCAGGCGGACAGGCACCCCGGCGCTACGCATCCCCCGCAGAAATCCGCAGGTGGGTTTGATCACGTGGCCCTCGATGTGTCTGACCTCCTCGTGCAGCTCCCCGTCGTCTCGCGTGAGGACGAACACGTCCCGGTAGTCTAAGGGTCTCGGGGAGTTCCGGATGAGGCGGGTCGGGCTGCGAGGGTGAGCTGGAAAAAAAACCCCATTAATTACACGTGAGATATTGTTGATTACAAGTGTCTCTCGTGCACAGGGTTCACCGCATCCCCCCCCCTCCCCACACACACACACACACACACACACACACACACACACACCCTCTTACCAGCGGACCCAACGTGCAGCTCCTTCAACACCTCAGCGACCTGAACCCCACACTGGTGACACTCCGCAGGTCGCGTGCCCACGTGACCCTCCCCAGCATGCACCAGCTCCATCTTGGGTGGGCCGTCACATGGCAGGGGTTTAGGGCTCTCCCGGTACTCATGCACGTCACCCCAGGCAAAGATGCCGGCTTTCTGCACCTCGCGGGTCACCACAGGCGGCGTCCGCAAGGGTTCTCTGAGGACGACCTCCTGAAGACACTGCGGTCTGTCCCTGTGGAAGGTGGATGCTGCCCAGATGTAGAGGGACCCCACGCGTTGGTGAAGAGTGTTGCACAGCTCAGTGAACTCACTGTGAGAGTGGGGGAGAAGGAGTTCAGTAATTACAGAGTGCATTTCATGGGCAAACTCGTTTATGATAACTTCATTGCCTTCAAGGCTTTATGTACACAGGCACATCTAATGTCAATTGCACAGGATCCAGTTCTATCCGAGAGGGGCCGAGGAAAGGTGGGTGGGTGGGTGTTTACTCCCAGGGAGTGTAACGTCCTTTTTCGCCACATAAGGGTTATATCAAAGACGGGGCAACGAGGAAAAGGCCAGCACAGATATTTGGCCCCAGCCGGGATTCGCACTCACAACCCGAGCATTGAAAGTCCAGTGCTCTACCATTCGGCCACCCCGGCTCCCCGAGGGGGGCCGAGGAATGGAAAACAGGTGGCCCTGTACAAATGGCGAGGTGTTTCCCCCATCCCCACCCCCATCCCATCCCAATCCCATCCCATCCCCACCTCGTCCCATCCCCGTAGAGCAACTCGTATTTGCCTTACAATGGGACCCCAAAGTATGCTAATACCGTTACCGGTAAGAAGAACAGTACACTTAACCAGTTCTGATTTATATCGATAAATTCAAAAAGGCCAATCTCTCCCTTCGATTCGTGGAACCAGCACATTGTTGTGAACCAACAACTTCACGAAAACTCGCTACAGTCTCACGTACCTGCCCCCGTAGTGCCTCATCGGCGACATCAATAAATTCAAAGAAGCCAAATCTCTCCCTTCGATTCGTGGAACCACCACATTTTTGTCAACCAGCAATTTCACCCTTACAACTTCGCGAAAAGTCGCTATATAGTCTCACGTACCTGCCCCCGTGTGCCTCATCGGCGATGATGCAGAGTGGGCCTCCCTGACTGGCCGCCTCCAGCAGCACGCGCTCGGCCTCCCCCCTCCCTCCCACCTCCAAGTCATAGTGCAGAAAGAGAATGCGCGGCACTGCGTCACGCTCCACCAGCTCCTCCAAGTGATGTGCAATCAGGTATGACGCCGCCAGGCTGGACTTGCACGTGCTCAGCACATACACCTGGTGAACAGTAAACACGATGGCAATGGTCATGGAACTTCCTAACTCGGGAACCAAGCCAATGATACGTCTTGGCTAGAGGTACGACCTCGACCTCTTAACCACGTGACTGGGGTTAGGAACTTCCTGGTTTTAACTTTCTGTGGATAACATGCAGCTGCGAAGTTAAGTTTTGTCGCTCCAGCCTCTTGGAACTCTCTGCCTGCAAATCAGAGAAATGCGCCCACACTGTCTGAGCAATCTTAAAACGTTCCTTTTTCGCAAAGCCTTCCAGTAATTTCCTCAGCCGCGTGTTGGTCTTGGTTGCTTGAGCGGCCTGAGGCCACAAGTAACTAACTCCAGTACTTTCCTGTTTAACTACTCATTTTCACCAGTGTATGTCTGTTCACCGTTGTATAATGTGCGTGAGTGAGAGTGAGTGATAGGCGCATTGAGTTTTATTTAAAGAAATGTGCCCTACAAATACCATTTATTATTATTATTTATTATTAGCTGCTCATAATTCAGTTTCATAACAATAATGATGTATTTGCAGACCTAGTAGTTGTAGTAGTAGTAGTCCTCTCTGGAAATTCGGGTTGGTTACCATATGGAAAGTGTGTCACTGCGGTGCAGCGCCACACACCCACCTGTGTGAACTCTGCAAGGGGAGGACCCGCAGAGACATCTCCCCCCCCCCTCCCCCCCGTTGAGCAGCTCGAAAGACAGGAAAACTCGATATTACATAAACACCACAGTTAAACATTACTTATTTGTTTATTTACTTATCTATTAATGACTTTATTATTTATTATTTATTTATTCATTTATGTATTCATGTACATACACTTATTTATTTCTACGTGTAATTATTCATACATTTATCTGTTTAAACATTTGTGACCCTTTACCACGAAATGAGTCGTCTCGTAACATGAACAAATAGCACAAGAAGACTCATTTCGTGGTGGAGGGTCACATTTATTTAGTTATTGACTTATTTATAATTATATGTGAGTGTGCAATTTCACCTCACTGATTGAAACTGCGTTTCGCAGCTACAATGTATTATTATGTCTTACATTGAATAGTGTGAGTTCCTTACCCGACACATGGGCTCCCTGAGCCACTCCCGAGCGATCAGCATCAGAACGATGGTCTTGCCGGTGCCCGGGGGTCCGGTCAGAAAGACGAGGGGTGGGGCCTTGTGCAGTATTGCCACCTGTGAGCGATGGAGGACGATCCTCGTGAAGCGCCACCCCGTCTCCGACACCCCTTCCCCCTCTGACCTCAAGAGTACAGGACGTCTGGTGGCGGAGAACACCCTGACGGTGGTAGCGGGGCCGCAGAACCTGTCACACATGTTCAGAGTTCTGACACTGTTTTCCGTCACTTTGATCTTGATGTCATATCTTGTCCATAATTATTACGGTAATGACATGTGTTCTTTGATCCATTTTGTCCAAATTATTATTATTATTATCTATTTATTTATTCATCTATTTTATTGGGGGAGGGTGGTGGGGTGGTGTTGTTTTTGCAACTCCCAATTCCTGCACCCCATAAATGTATACCTGCCGGCCAGATCGCTGTATATGTCGTCGTTCATGGATGAGTTCTCTTCCAGTCCAGTGACCCAGTGGCTCCACCACGTCTCAAGCTCGCTGGCCACGTGATCCGACACGTTCCATGGCGCCTCCTGGGGAGACAACTGGTCCTCACATAGACACAACCTGCATGGGTCGTCCGCTTCACGCAGCCCTAGACACTGGCACAGTTCCTGAAATACACGACGACCACATTCCTGGAGTCAGACTTGGGAACGGGAAAGAGAAACCAGTGTTCCTAAGACCACCACCACCAAAAAAAAAAAAATCCGAATGGGGTTTTGCGTGGAGATGGGTGAGGGAGTTGGGAGTAGGGAGCTGAGAGTATAATTATTGAATCAGAGCTGAGAGTATATAGAATCAGAGGGTTTTGGGTAGGGTTAGAGAGAGAGAGAGAGATGATGATGATGATGATGATGATGGTCTGTTTGAACATGTGGGCTGTTAGTTTGTACGTCGGTGAGGGTTGGGGAAGGGGGGGGGGCAGTTTGCAACTAGTGGAAACTACCAAACAAGATCGGAATCAAGGAACTTCTATTTTTTTATGATGGGTATACATATCAGATTTTAGCACACGTTAGTCTGATAATAACCACTGAAAAGAAACAAAAAGAAAACATGTGTACATGGTTGACGTACTCTCTTCAGACGTGGGTTGTCCCTCACAACCCTCTGTAGCTGGCTCCTGGTGATGTTGGGCAGAATGAGTGTGCCGCGAATTGTTGGCGGAGGGTCGATGTCAGACACAAGATGCTGCAAGACGTCCGAGGCTTTCTTCATCTGCCGCATGACAGCTGTCAGTTTCCGGGCCACCAGGTCATCTCTAGGTCTCTGTTGCTGGGGAGGAAACACGAACGCCGTCCCCGCCCCCGCCCCCGCCCCCGCCCCCGACCCCAACCCAGGAGTTGCTGGACATTCCCCAAACCCAGGCGGACCTTCCCCTTGCATGGCTTTGATCTCGGCAGTCAGCACGCCGTAGCGCCTGTGGATTATGATGATGTCGAAGTCTCCTTTGTGCTTGTTCTCGTGCTTCAAGTCCACTGGCCTCGGGAACGCGCTGGCGGCGGCTGCGTAGCTGGGGTTGCTCAGGAAGTCCCCGAAGTTAAGCTGGGACAGGACAACCATCACCTCCCCTCGTCGCTGCGCCAGCGCCCGCAGGCAGTGCAGGATTCGCTGCTGGGCCTGGTCGTCCCTAATGTGACACAGCTGCAGGGCTGGCGGGGCACCACGAGGCTGATCAGCTACAGGGGTCTGCGGGACATCCACGTGAGTGCCAGCCACGCTGACAGCGCGGTGCAGAGTTCGGTTCATGTAGACGGGAGGCACGAAGTAGGTGCGCTCCAGCAGGCGCGGGAACCAGTCGTGGACACACTGGCGAAAGAACTCGCGCCATTCTCGGTAGGTTTCAAAGGGCGTCGGCTCGCTTTTGGAGTGTGCCTGAAAGTAAAGGCCGCGATCCACGATCAGACAGTGCGGGACCGCAGTGCGGGATCTGATGAGTTTCTATGGCAACCAGCAGATTCTTGACGTCACTATCAGACAGTGCGGGATGCGGGATAGGGTTCAGCCGGCGCTACTTTCTATCCCGCACTGCGGGACGGGTGCCATCAGACAGCCAATCAAATTGCGAGCTTCGCGCACAGGCCCTTTTCACCCTTGACCCCAACAAAAGATGGCCGACCTTTCTCCAGTGGCAGACTGTCCGCCGGTCACGCACTGCGGGATACGTGGAGCGCTACATCCCGTCAGACATCCGATCCCGCAGCCGTCCGTCCCACACTGCGGTCCCGCACTGTCTGATCGTGGATCGCGGCCTTAAGTGTGCATTTGTAGCTGACGTTATTGTTAGAAAGGAGAGAATGTGTTTTTGTAGAAATACACCTGGTTGTTGTTGTTGTTGTTAATGTTGTTGTTGTTGTTGTTAATGTTGTTGTCGTTGCTGCTGCTTTACAATACACTGTGTGTGCATATGACATTGTTCTTTTGTACTTTCGTTTTCAATAATGCTTATTGTTTTGAGTTTTTATGTTTTGTTTTATTTCGGAAAATTAAACTGATGCGGGAACTACTTATACCTGAGCAGAGCTGCCCTCCTGATGCTCAGCCTCTCTTTGGTCATCAGCCTCTCCCCGTGGTTCTCCCAGTCGGCTAGCCTCTCCCGTCTGTTCTCCCAGTTGGTCAACCTCTCCCTGAGGTGTTTCCAGTTCGTCAGTGTCTCCCTCTCGTTCTCCCACTCGTTCAGCGTTTCCCACTTGTTCTACCGACCGACCAGCCCCTCTCTGTTGTTCTCCCAGTCGCTCAGTGTCTCCCAGTTGTTCTCCGAGCTGGTAAGCGTCTCTCTGTCGTTCTGCCGCTCTGTCAGCCTCTCCCTGTTGTTTCCCCAGTCGGCAAACCTCTCCCTTAAGGCAAACATCTCCCTGTTGTTCTCCCGTCCGGCCAGCCTCTCCACGTTGCTCTCCCAATCGACTAGTCTGTTGGCAAGCCTCTCCCTGCTGGCAAGCCTCTCCCTGCTGGTAAGCCTCTCCCTGCTGGCAAGCCTCTTCCTGCTGGCAAGCCTCTCCCTGTTGGCAAGCCTCTTCCTGCTGGCAAGCCTCTTCCTGCTGGTTAGCCTCTCCCTGTTGGCAAGCCTCTTCCTGCTGACAAGCCTCTTCCTGCTGGCAAGCCTCTCCCTGCTGACAAGCCTCTTCCTGCTGGCAAGCCTCTCCCTGCTGACAAGCCTCTTCCTGCTGGCAAGCGCCACAGGAACACAAAACCCTCACCTGCTTCGGGGAGCTGGCCATGATTGGCGCGGTCTACTTCAAGTCATGGTTGGCGGCATCCTGAGACAGAAATTGTAAACAAACCGTCATTTCGTAAAAGGGTCTAATTAAAAGCGGCACGGATTTGGATTCGGGTGTGATTTGGATGTGACATATATAATTACTTAGGCCCTTTTGCAATTTGACGGCAGGTGTGGTAATGCAATATCACTGCTGACTTTTTGTTTGTTCCTTTGTGTTTTGCTAATTTCGGCTAAGAGCGGACGATGCGTCTATTGAACTTTCAGTCGTGTATCTTCCACAGTTGTTGCTTTCACGACGCTACTGAACAGAAACAACTTCCTGGAATATATTCTGATGATTCTCGTTCAATCACCTTTCATTCTGTTAATTACACGACCACACGAGCAAAATTAACTAAAGGTACAGATTCTCAGACAGATTCCAAAAAAATCGCATTCAACCGGCTTTGGTTGTAATAAATGGCCTTGCGGCGCGAAACCCAACATCGCCAGGTTTCCATGTTGCGTTTCTTCCTGCGCAAAACTGGTTATCTCGAATTGAAATCAGAGTCACGTACGCCATACACGCCATAATTATGGGATTTTCCGTCATGTGCGCCTGTTACAAGTACACGTATTTTTAGACCATATCAGTTGTGTAGGTTTCAGCCGGCCGAATCAAAGATTTTTAACCCTCGTGGGCCCAACTGGTCCAATACACAAGCCGGCAAGTGAAAGTCTCCTCTAGGGGAAAAAAACCCCCAAACCCTGGCAGTCTGACTGGATTTATATGTGTTCAGCTGGACGGCTGTTCAGTTAGGCCGGGTAGCGTCCTCTCCCTCCCATAACCTCTTCATTAGGGCCGTCAGTCTCCAGTCACATCTTGTGGCGCGGTGGGCCTGCAGTTGATTAAAAGCCAACTAACCTCACTGATAACGCGCCGAGCTGCACAGCGCGGCTGAGCTGCTGACCTCAAAACGCTTAGTCAGTCTGCTATGACGCAAGCTGCACAGCAGACGTATACTGTAAGTATGTATGGAAGACACGGAAAGCCATCAGATGTTGTTGCCCTTACCTGAGCAGCCGGCGTGTCCCAACTGTGTGCCAAGAGACTGCTACATACTACATACACGTTACTTAAGGCCACTGTCACTCCACCCGATGCAACACACCCACACACATGCGCGCACACTAAAGAAAAACTCAAGATGGCGCCAGTCACTCGACCTCGATGTCAGTCAGTTGTTCTACTTTTTGACACTGGGGATTCCCATTTGAGCTGGTTAAGGGTATTCTCCCTTACTTTTCGCGCGCTGTCCTGAGCCCGCTCCCCCCCCCCCCCCCCTCTCTCTCTCTCTCTCAGGGGTTGTGTTACATGTGGGTTTTCAGGGTTTTTTTTGTAGATTGTACTGTTTTGTATTCGTAGTTTCAGCAACGCCGGCAAGTCTGTCAGAACGAGAGTTTCTTCATCATCATCATCACTGATCTCCCTCTCTCTCTCTCTCTAATCACAAGTGGTCGAATGGTAGAGTGTTGGACTTCTAATGCTCGGGTCATGAGTTCGTATCCCGGCTGGGACCAAATATTTATGCTCGTTTTTTCATCGTTGCCCTGTCTTTGATATCACCTGTATGTGGTCGAAAAAGGACGTTAAACACCCAAACACCCACCCACCCTCCCACCCTCACTCTCTAATCACAAAAAGCTGCAATGTATTGTGCATTATCAATGCACAGCAGCTAATTGTTTATTAGTTTCACGTCCTTTTCTACCACGTTTTGGTGATATCAGTGACGGGGCAACGAGAAAAAGGCGGCCGGCACAAATATTTGGCCCCAGCCGGGATTCGAACTCACGACCCGAGCATTAACAGTCCAAAGCTCTACCAATCGGCTATCCCGGCTCCCGCATGGACTGATACATGTTCATGCATCCATATACATGTATAAAAAAGAAAGAAATGATGGCACTTGTCAAAAACCTCGTACAGTGAGATTTTGGGTACCACCAAAAGGGGGGAGGGGGGGGGGGGGCGGGGAGGGGGGGGGACGAGAGAGAGAGGGGGGGGGAGAGAGAGAATGTACTGACACACCCGTACTCGATTAACACGTTTGCTAGCTACTAGAACAAAAGCAGCAACAGAGCACAAGCAAGCTGTTTATTTAAATCATAAGAGTTAAAGATGTAAAGAGCTACAGTAGATATGGATACAATATAATATATATCACAGTTGTTTCACTGTAATGCAGTTACATCATTTTATTATGATGTACTAATCTTTGGGTAAAGCTTCTTTCTTTTTTTTTTTGCCTCAAAAGGGTTGGGCGAAAACTGTTTTTACCTGTGTCAAATAATACGGACAACCATAAAAGATAATATTTGGTACGATTTTACCAATGAAAAAAAAAACCCTGAAATTTTAACACTTGTAAACAAAATACAATTTAATAGCACTGGCAAAAATAATGACAATAAATGTGTGAATGCTGTTTGAAAAGTATAATTCCGACAAAAAAAAGGCCGCAAGAATTTGCTTTGGTAAACAAACAAATCTTAAACAAACATCTCTACCTTGAAGTTAACACACATTCGATCATACAAATACCCGACCAGTGGAAAGCAAAAGACATAACACTGCAAGGCATTCGTGGATATTTTCGTATAACTTGTAGCGATTTAGTTTTCCTAAACGATGTGTGTGTCCTTGATATTTTACTGTGGGGATGATGTACTTGTGTAGTCGCTACAATCTGCCTTTTTGGTTTTGATACACTACATGCTAAACATGCAGACAGATATAAATAAAGGTAATAATAATAATGATAATAATAATGAGGACTTGTCTGGCGCCCAACCTCCTGCTGGAGCTCTGGGCGCCTCACAATAGTAGAGTGGCAATACATACACATGAAATACGTCACATTACATACACATGAAATACACGTCACATACACGTGAAGCTGGCTTAGAAATACACGTCATATACGAGGTGAAGTTGGCTTAGAAATAGCTTCCGTAAAAAGCAGACCGCATGTCTGTGACTGTGATAATGGGACTAGAAAACGACAACAACAATTGCTAACAAACAAAAACACACAAAAACCAGCACCAATACCAATAATATTGTTCAGCTGCGATATTGCAAGATATTAAAATACCGATTAATGGCAAGAACAATAATCTCATGTCTTTAAATACAGACACGGAATTCTGTACAAGAGACACCGAAGACAGGCAGAATGGACAAGACTAGCTACAAAATAATGTCACCTGAAGCATTAGCAGTATATAGTCACATACTTTGTCATTGAGACATGAGACACGCACATGATTATCAAGATACAGTTGATCAATACCAAATACTTGCTTTAAGTGTCTGAGCGTAAATATCTAAAGGCCAACTTTAAATATCTGAGCTATGGATTGGAAAAATAAGCTCATTGGTGTTTTCTGTGTGTTTTTATTCAAGACGACATTCCGAAAACAATATAAAAATTCTGAAAATAAAGTGCATGGTAGATTCAATGCCCTCTTTCACTGAAAACCTACCTTATCTCGAAAGTTACCAAACAAAATCAGATCTGATTTGTTTTCTGAGATTTTAAGTATATGTGTCCTTGGGGCCTTGCTGCAACATCAACCTTAAGATAAGATGGCAAAGCAGTTCTACCCACTTAACGTTTTCAGTCCGTGAGACACCTTGATACCCTGTGAAAAACATGACTTAGGCAGTATTTTCCTATGTAGTATTATCCTTGTATCAAAGAAGAGTAGGGGGAAAACTGCATGCGAAAATGCAGTCATTGCACAGTACTAAATCACGTATGTTACAATCCAATGCGTTACAGTGGGTTACAAGCTTACTGAGAGAGGGAGACAGCTGCGCGACAGCGTTGCACAATAGTTTTGCTCTCTTGTGATCTTAAATGAATTGTACACGCTAATATTATGCCGATATTCGGGAAAAAAAATAATTCATACATTCATTTATTTGATTTATACATTTGAACTTGAACACCGGGTTTGAGTTAAAGTAATTGCAAAAAGAATAGCTGGAACATCATGGTACTACTGCGATAAACCCAATGAACTCAACTGTAGCTTGTCGAGTTTCTAAGCAATGAAGTATAGCCTCGGCCTCTCAAACCATTGTGCTCACAACATCATGCCAATAGATAATAATAGTATGTACAGATTCTGAACACAGTTTTTGAGCTGTTTCAAAATTTTCAAAAAGAACAGTTGAAACACTATTTGTAAAACAGCAGCTGACACAGTAAACTGGACTGTACCCCGTGGAGTTTTTAAACACTGTACAGTACAACCTCGGCCGCTCAAACCGTCGTGCTCATACACATTCACCAGGTCGTCACAGTTTGTTCAACTGGTTAATATTGTCGTCTCCACCCCCCCCCCCCCCCTTTGTTTCTTTTTATTTTGCTGCCCCAGCTCTTCGCCAGCTCTAGTGGTATTCCTCCCAGGCTCGCTAGCTGAAGCAAATTTTCTCGCATGATGATGCGATGGAGATCCATGTGGCCTGAGACTGCGTGACACAGAGCCGCATTCCATTGCCGGCTATCGACGTCTTTTCGTTGGGACTGGGCAGTCGTCAGCCGGTACCGAAGACTCAGGAGTTGTCTCAGCTCTCTCAGCAGGTTCAGAAGATGCAGTTTCTGTTGCCTCATTCTCCTCTTCTGTAGGTCGGCCTACACACACCAGCTGCGCTGTGCAGCGGGAGACAATCATTAACCGGCCACAGTTGTCGTCCCATGCCTTCTCTCCCTGGACCCAGACCACCACTTTTCGTTCCAGCCCGTTGACCGTCTGCGCACTCGTGGCGATCACCTCGTCTGCGCCTGCTTGAGTTGCCACGTCGCAAGCGGCTTGCGAGTCGCCAGGACGGACAACTCTTACAGGAACTCTCTTTTGACGTAGGCCCCGGATGAGGGCGCTGGGAGGCCGGGTCTGAAAGTTTTCCTCTCTGGTCAGGAGAAACACGTCCCGGTACTCCAGGTGCTCTGGGTGGTCGGAGCTTGTTCTGACGGCCTGTGGTGGATCTAACACACACACACACACACACACACACACACACACACACACACACACACACACACACACACACACACACACACACGCACGCACGCACGCACGTACGCACGCACGCACGCACGCACACACATGCATTAGGTTTGTACTGAAAACGAAGGAAACATTTACAGGAAGTCCGAGATCAGTACCAGGTACAACAGCTTCAGGACTCTACTTCTTGAGAAACATTATACTGTATACCCTTTTTCAAAGCGCAAATTATACTCTCTCTCTCTCTCTCGCTCTCTCTCTCTCTCTCTCTCTCTCTCTCTCTCACACACACACACACACACACACACACACACACACACACACACACACACACACACACACACGTTAGCGATGATCGGGTTTACTTCAAAATAAGATGATCGGGTTTACTTCAAAACAACCTTACCCTCTTCCAAAGAGACAGAACACCACCTCCCCCCTGCCCCCCTACACACACACACACACACACACACACACACACACACACACACACACACACACACACACACACACACACAGAGTCCCAAACCTGAGTGTCCCACGTGCAGCTTCTTCAAGACGTCAGCCACTTCCTTCCCGCACTGCTCGCAGTCCACCGCCGTGTCTCCAGTGTGCTGGGGCCCCTTGTGGTCCACGTTCAAAACACCAGGCCCCTCTGTTGGGAGCGGCGCGGCTGGCGGGGTGTAAGGATAGACGTCACGCCAGTCCTTCATCACGCCGGCCTTCTCCACCTCTCGCGTCACGACTGGTGGGGTGCGTAGGGACTCGGTCAGCTTGACCTCTGTGAGGCGGGTCGGTCTGTCCTGGTGGAAGGTGGAGGCCGCCCACAGACGAAGGTTGCAGATGCTGTCACACAAGGTGTTGCACAAGTCCAAGAAATCTCTGCCATAAATTAAAATATATATATATTAGTTCCTCTATGTAGGCGCAAGATGTTCGAAAAAAAAAACTCTACCATCAAACCAAGGACGGAAAAAACACGAATGTTAAACGCTCTTTTTAAACAATGTTCTTTTCTGATTATATCAGGGGAGCCGGGACAGCCGAATGGTGGAGCGTTGGACTCTCAATGCTGAAATCGGGTCGTGAGTTCGAATCCCGGCTGGGGCCAGATATTTGTGCTGGTCTTGCCCCGTCTTTGATACCCTCTCGCCCCCTTCCCCCCTTACGTGGTGAAAAAGGACGTAAACTCCTAAACACCCGCCCTCCAACTCTGATCATATCAGCAGGTCTGCAGTAGTGGGGGGAGCCGGGGTGGCCGAATGGTAGAGCGTTGGACTTCCAATACTCGGGTCGTGAGTTGGCTGGGGCCAAATATTTGTGCTGGCTTTTTCATCGTTACCCGTCTTTGATATCACCCGTACGTGGTGGAAAAAGACGTTAAACCCCAAACACCCACCCCCAACCCGTCTGCAGTAGTGGCTGCCCCTCATGTTTACAGTGGCCGTCAACTATGGTTTGGGTCTCTAACCTTAGTCTTCTTTCTCGTATAAAAAGAAAAACCTGTTGGGCAGCCGCCCATCCTTGCAGACAACTGTAACTTGGTTGCTTTCAGGGGCGTAGGAACCACGGGGGCCCTGGGGGCCCAGGCCCCCGTTCGATTTTTGGAAGGGGGGCCCGAATATCTTTGGGCCCCCCTTGCTTTTGATAAGAGGAGAGGGGGCCTACCAGTGGTGGGGCCCTCCTGCTCTGCTGTCGCAGGACACAATCCTTGGCAGTCAAAACACACACACACACACACACACACACACACACACACACACACACACACACACACACACACACACACACACACACACACACACACACACACAAACCTCCCCCCCCCCTTCACCCCGGCCGTATGGCTCACCCGACTTAGTGGGCCCCCCTTCCTCTAAGCATCTTCCTACGCGCCTGGCTTTAATGTTAGGTTTTAGGATTTACTGTATTTCAAAAATAATTTCCTCTTAGTTTCTAACTGTTCATGTGCCTCTCGTGTGTGCGTGTGTGCTCTACACAATAATTTTATGAAGCGGGAGTGTAAGCTCTTACATTGAAATGATAACCAGCAAAAGATGGCCAGTGACACATTCATGTTGGGGGAAACAGTGATGGAAATTTACGTACTTGTTGCCCACGGCTTCATCCGCGATGATGCAGAGTTCACCGCTTTTCCCTATGTCCAGAAGTTCTCTCTTGGCATCATCCAGCCCCCCGTGCTCCAGATCAAAGTGGTGGAAATGCACGTTCTGCTTCAGTGGCTCCTCCAGGTGTACCTTCAGCAGATGCACGATCAAGTGTGACACCGCCAGGCTGCTGTTGCATGTGCTGAGAACGTCAACCCTCCGTGGGTCCGGTTCTCTGGCCCATTCTAACGCCTTCAGGAACAGCATCAGCGTCTTGCCAGTTCCGGGCGGCCCCGTGACGTAAGCAAGCAGAGGAGGATGCTGAAGAAGCGCAACTTGAGACTTCAGCAGCACAAACTGAGAAAAGCGTTTCCCAGTTTCCGATACTCCCTCGCCCTCAGACCGGAGGTGCACGTCCCGACCCCGCGGGCAGAAGACCTTCACGGTGGTGGCCGGCCCGCAGAACCTGTACAAAACCGGGCAACGTCGACCAAATGATCATATTTAATTAGGTCACAGCAATGGTGTCCGAGCGAACGAAAAGTTTGAAGACTATTACAGAAGGAAAGCAGCACCCCACAAACCTTACGAAATGTAAAATTATTTTACTATTTTTGGAATCATAAACACCGGATTTTTTGTTGTTGTTGTTGTTTGTTTGTTTCTTTGTTTGCTTGCGTGTGTGTGGTATTTTTTTGCGGGGGTGGGGGGGGGGGGGATTATAAACTCAACGGCGAGCACAGTCATAAAATTCACGTCAGCCAGTTCTTCGCATACATGTCACATCTTTCTTTTGTAAGTCTCATTTATACTGCTGGATAATTATCTAAGTCCCTTTTATCGTTCAACTGCCTTACTAAGTTCGGCCAGCTGGAGTAGACCCAGCAAACCACCAAGAAAATCAAAACCAAAACTATTCACGCACAATACATTTCCACCATTGTCTCTAACGACAGTTCTACCACAATCACAACCCCAAACAACTCTGCCTACCTTGCTGCCAGATTTTCATACACTGTGTCGTTCATGGCTGAGTCTGGTCCTTCCCGCACTACGCGCTGCTTCCACCATTGTCCCAGACTGCTGAGGACCGCAGGAGTTACCTTCCATGGCTCGTCAATGGTAGACAGTTGGTCCGCGCACACACAAAATGACACAGGATCCTGGCCGGCAACCAGACCCAGACACTTGCACAGCATCTGGTAGTGAAGTACATGCACAGGTAAAACGTTCTTCCCCTTGTGATTAGCTTGGGTGTTAACCGCTGAACGCTCAGCAAACACAAAAGACAAACTTGAATTGAAAATTCTCTCTCAGCTGGGAATTCTGACACCTCACTAAAGCAGCATTTGTAGCTGAAGTTTTAAGAGCTAATTATTTGTAGTATACCAACAGCTAAATAGATTTCAATCAATTAAATGGCCAGTCAGTCAAATCAAATCAAATCAAATCAAATCAAATCAAATCAAATCAAATCAACCCGTCACTGATCTATTTAAAGACACTCTATCTGTTATTCTATCAAGAATTTTAAACTTGACCAGATTAAGACTATCGTCTATGAAAAAGAATATATCCAAAACGACACGTAAATGTACATAAAATGATTTCACTGACCTCGTTAACGTCTGGAAACGTTTCCAGCACACGGCGTAGACGCTCCACCCACACGTTTGGCAAAATGATAGAACATCTGACTCGGGGACGATGCTCATGATCGGACACCAGATGCTCCAACACCTCTGTCGCCTTATTTAACTGTCTGACGGCGCATTTTAGTCTCGAAGCCACCAGGCTGTCTTCTTCATCCCGCGTCAGACGCAGCTCGCCAAAATTGTCACCCACTGCTTTGATCTCCATGGCCAGCAGCCCGTATTTCCGATGAATAAGGACCAGGTCGAAGTCCCCTTTACGTTTCCGATGATCGTTCAGATCGATGGGACGAGGCAGCATGCTGTTGGCGGCAGCATAGGCAGGGTTGTTAAGGAAGTCCCCGAACTGGAGCTGCGACAGCACGACCATCACCTCCCGTTGCTCCTTCGCCAGCTTCTGTAGACAGACCAGGATCCTCTGCTGTGCCTGGTCCTCCCGAACGTGGCACTTCTGCACGGCCTGGTTTAACCAAGCCGGCTGGTCGTCCACTGGAGGGTTGGTGACGTGCACCTGAAAGGAGCTGGCCACGAGGAGCTCGCTCAGGTGCTGTTTGTTCATGTGCACTGGAGGAATGAAGTACGCGCGCTGCAGCAGCTCGGGGAACCAGTGCTGCACGCACAGCTCTTCCTCGGCACTAGCGAAGCGGATCGACTGGTGACGAATTCCACTCTGCTGAGCAACAGAAATGACTTTTTTTTTTCTTTTTTTTTTAGAACCTCAGTTATAGGCCCGCTTCAATCCACAAAAAATTAAACGTTTCTTGATTCTGTTTTATTATTTCTTTTTTTTTTAACTTGGCTGAGCGTACCGTCTTCATTGGTTCTGACTGCAACACTACAATTTATCTACGGTTGATGGACATGTGACAAAGGAAAAAAAAAATTCCTTTAAAAGTTTCCTTAACTGAATTAATACGTAATCACTCTTTGTCGCTACATACGTGCTGACAACAGAGCGGTAAGCAAAATGTGATTCCAGGTTTTATTTACGATTACCTTAGGGGAGCCGGGGTGGCTGAATGGTAGAGCGTTGGACTTCTAATGCTCGGGTCGTGAGTTCGTATCCCGGCTGGAGCCAAATTTGTGCTGGCTTTTTCATCGTTGCCCCGTCTTTGATATCACCCGTATATGTTGGCAAAGGACGTTAAACCCCCAAACACCCACCCACCCACCCTACGATTACTTTAGTGAATGGCATTTTGTGTGTGTGTGTGTGTGGGGGGGGGGGTTCCTCTTTCTTCTTCTTTCTTTCCATTCAAGGCTCAACAATCGTCAAGCTAAATACAGTTTCTGCATTGTTCATTAAAGACAATTAAGATGTTATCCGTATAGTGTCTGTGATTTCCTGGCTTTCCCTATACTCCATGTAATAGGTGGGAGAGGGTACCTCAAATGCTCAGTGAAAGACATTTGCACAAAACAGTTCATGAATTATGCTGTAGTTTGGATTTTTCTGTAAGAACGTGGCGCTGACGTAGGTAGAGCGATATCCATTTCCAAGGATACTAAAAACAGCGGTCAATCCAAATACATTAATTTCTTTGGTCAGAATGTATCTGTTTTGACAACCGAACCCTCGCTAGAGGTCGAGGAGACTCTTACGTGTGCAGGTCCGGAAAAGCCAGGTCTTTGGCCTTGACCTTGACTTCGACCTCTGCCTCCTCTGGACCTTCTTGGCATGACATTGGACGGACAGTTTAGCAGAGCAGAGAAATACCCTGAAAATGTTGGACTGATTATATGAAATTGTTTCTGATAATACTTGATTCTATTTTTTTTCTGTAAAAGATAGACACCATGCAAGCAAACACCACTTGTGGAAATTTAGCAGACTTTTAATTTACTCAGTTTTCCCGTCTACATAATGGGCATACATGTGACCATTTACTTACGACAAAGATGTTTTTTTGTTCGCAAGATCACACTGTGAGAAATCAGCGTTTTTACTCTCTACCTATTCCACTATATTTCTAATCCAAAAATAGGTTAGATGATAGAGAAATGCTGCTTAAAATCGTACTAACTAACATGGGTTTAATCACAATCACAAGCAGTGCCGGGCGCCCGGCCCCTTTCTGGTTCATAAGCTTAGCGCCTGAAACAAATGAATACATGTACATGCAAAACATCATCCAGATGTTACAACAATGCAGACACTCAAACCCTACTACACAAGCTGCACAAGTGACTACAGTGGCCTTATGTGGATGTTGTACAACGCAGCGTCTGTCCAGTCTGCCATCAACTTTGCATCAGGACATCGCTCTAGATGGCGCTTGCAGTCTGCCTCTTGATTTCTTCGCTCAGCTTCAAGCCTCGAGGGTACAAGTGTATATGCTATGATGTAAGCTGAGTTTTTAAGGCACTTTTTATTTCATCAGTGATGATCAGTGAAGATCTGTTGTTTGCTCCCGCGCGCGCGCGCGCACACACACACGCACACAGACAGACAGACAGACACACACACACACACGCACACACGCACGCACGCACGCACGCACATACACACGTACACTACTGCATATATTCCTAGGTCTTTTTTCTAAGCGGAAGAAATCGTCCTTCACCATACCTCACTCCGTGGAGCGAGCGAGACTACAGAGATAGTAACCGTCAGCAAGCGGCTTACAACACACGATCACTTGTGCCGTTTCTTTCTGCAGACTGCCTCGGTTATTTTCTCAGGAACAGCCCACTGACAGTGTGTTATCTCACACGAAGTCATGGCCATTGTGATAATAAAAGGAAACCCTTAAGCAAACATGCTTGTTTTCTAACGAGGTCAGCTCACGATATCCACAATATAACGTCTAGCAACTGATATTGCGCAACCCCCCCCCCCACCCTCCCCCCCCCCTCTCAAAAAATCTTGGATGCTTTTCACGACCCAAGAAAAGTTTATGAAGCCCCGGCAATGACAATGACAATCACAATGAATCTTTATTTTTTTTCAACGGTAAAAATCTTGGTACGAATACCAGTTACAACTTGCCTTTGCTAAACTACGAAATATAAACAAACAAAGAAATAAAGAACAGATTTTTTTAATGTTTTACTGTCCTAATCAGCACAGGAGTCTGTATACACATTCTTTGAAGAAAATTGTCACTTTTATTGTTTCTTCGTTTGTGCTTTGTTTTTTGTTGAACTTTTTTTTTTTTTTTTTTTTGGGGGGGGGGGGGTAATCACACACAGGCTCTACCCAAGAATTCGCATCTGGACTTTTAGATAACACTGCAAGATGTGCCATTGCCGAAACCGAAGGTATTCGATTAGAACTACATTGTTAAAAACTACAGAAAACGCAAAGTAGATGAATGAGAGGAAAGACCATGCACTCATGCAGCTGCTGACATTTAAAGTGACTTACAGAGTGTCTTATGCCTACTTATCTATAAGCGCCAGGCTATATGAGCTAGCCCTCAAGTTCTTCCGTTCAACGGATAGACTGTAGACTGCAGCCTGTCTGTTGTGCATGTATGCGGAATCGGTTTCACATTGCAGTCAGGCCTGTGGCTCACTAGCCATGGCAGCCCCTCTCCAGGATGTGACTTCCCCGATCACTCAAGGGTTACCCGAACTTGTGGGGAGCCGGGGTGGTCGAATGGTAGAGCGTTGGACTTCTAATGCTCGGGTCGTGAGTTCGATCCCGGCTGGGGCCAAATATTTGTGCTGGCTTTTTCATCGTTGCCCCGTCTTTGATATCACCATATGTGGTGGAAAAGGACGTTAAACCCCCAAACACCCACCCACCCCTACCCGAACTAGTGGCTCACAAGACAAAGGATTTGCTCCACAAAATCGCATATGTGAACTACAAGTAACTTGAACGTGTAAATTCCGGATTTCGCGCATTAAACTGATGGGAGTTACAAAATGATGCTCGGGTCGTGAGTTCGATGCTCGGTGGGAGCGTGGTGGGGCAGTTTGTGCTGGCGTACCCTCGTTGCTAAGTCTTTGATATCACCCGTATGCTGTGGGAAAAGACGTGAAACTTTCAACCAAGCAAGCAATCCCCCCCCCCCCCAAAAAAAAAATAAAAAAAAATGCATTATACTAAGGGTCAACCTGTACCGATCGACCTACATTTCTATCAGTTGGTGGGTGATTCTTGCGCAAGTGCAGTTTGACACCCACACCGCCGACAACACGACTTGTTTACGATAACGTCACTGCAGCACTAGGGAAGTGTCAGCTGACATTCGAACTGGGCCCAAGTCTAGTCCTTGTACGCGCAAAACATGAAAGTCACCTTGACTGTCATTGAACTTGGCATTATTAGCACTAATCGAGTGCGCGTGTGCAGTGAACGGCCGGGCCCACCTACCACAATGCAGCTGAGCCTGGGTAAATGTTTTGCATGCATGTCACCAAATACCACATTCGCTGGACTTACACGTGTGTGCATATCGTGTGCATATGCATGGAGTATTATCACGTTCAGTTGTAGCTGCAGCTGCGTCTGCATCTGTACCTACACTGCGCAGTCAGTAAACAAATGCACGCCTCGCCGGCAAGGCCATTTCCGAGAAACGCTGAGCCTACTCGCTCCATATACTGGTGGCAAAGTGCGCAGTGCTGAATATGTGAAAGTTGTCACACCGCCTTGTTTGTTTCTTAAACTTTGGCGTTAAAATATCGATCGTTGCCGGATTTAAAACCACTTACCCGAAACTTGAACTGGTTAGGAATCATGCCTGTCTAAACTGAAGGAAGCAAGCATCTGAATAATGTGACACAACATACTGTAGGGCCGGGTGGACTGTCGGCGCGCGTCTGGCCTGTGACCTACTTTAGGAATTTATTATCAGCTTCTATTTTTAAGTTCGGGTTTTCCTCTCGCGCACCACTGACTGAGCTGCACTGGGCCTAAGGCGCGAGAGGTTACATCGCAGAAAGAACTCACACACACACACACACACACACACACACACACAACTGAACTGATTGCAGTGACTCGTTCTGTGTCGACGAACGACCTAGGCAATTTAATTGCGTTTTATCGGAGTAGGCATTGTTCACACACACACACACACACACACACACACACACACACACACAAACCGCACACACACACACACACACAAGCCGCACACACACACACACACACACACACACACACACACACACACACACACACACACACACAAACCGCACACACACACACAAACCGCACACACACACACACACACACACACACACACACATACACACAACTGAATTGATTGCAGTGACTCGTTCTGTGTCGACGAACGACCTAGGCAATTTAAGTCTTATCGGAGTAGGCATTGTTCACACACACACACACACACACACACACACACACACACACACACACCAACCACACACACACACACACACACACACACACACACACACACACACACACACACACACACACACACACACACACACAGACGGGGGTGAAAAACAAACTTGCATACATCTGATTTAACACGATAAAATAAAACGGTTTATTGTAGATCATGAAAGTACAGATGGCTGCAGGCATTTACAAAGCAGAAGATTTATCACAGGGGTTGACAGAAGCCGATCACAATGATTTTTTTTTGTTTTGTTTTTGTTGTTGTTGACTACTTGTTACTCCAACTTGCAACATGTAGCACCGCATTACAATACAACATTGCAAACATGCAACGGAGACAACACTTTGTACAGAAAAAAACTATGTAGTCTACCGTGACCAGCAATAAAGCGGCGTGGATCTGATAGGCACGTAGGTCCCTTCCCAGATGACGGTAGTATATATTGCATCCAAGAGGAGAATATTATCCAGACAGAAGATAGATTTGGCAACATGCCAAACATCTGATTTGCACTGTGGTGGTCGGAATATGTGTGAAGTTGTTTTCCTTTGTAAAAAGGTAAAAAAAAAAAAGAATAACAGTTAAAGCACAACCAGGTTTTTATGGTGAACACATTCATAAAATACTTTCCGTCTAGGTAAAATGAGTTGTATACAAAAACAGTTTGAGAATCTTGATTTAATCCGAGGGGATGGGGATATGGAGGAGACCATAAAAGGTTACTACATTGAACACATCTTTAAAAAATATATTTTCGTGTGTTTCCTTTTAGAAAGCTAAGTATACACCAGCTAAAATTTACGAATAGTAACAAGCGCAGAACAGTTGAAAATTCACAAGACGTTTCAACTTGAATGGCTCTTTGAGATAAGCTTGAAATGCGACCCGTTCTCACAAAAGGGACCTTAAGTCTATCAATTTTGAGATATGTAAGACACTGCAATTTACCGGTTAGGCGGTTTAATTCAATATAAGAATGAAAGATGTACTACTAAAATTGACAGAGATATCAGCAGTTGAGGTTGGCCACGCACAAGGCGGCCATACTGATCCCCGGCACTCTTTGCGCCTGTAGCGGCGTTTGGCCTAGCACGACTTACGGTCCCTTTCGCGAGAACGGGTCACAAATCACCATCGATGTGTACACCGTAAGGGTTCGTCCAGATGACAAGCTGCGCTGTAGCCGCGCTGTGAGTTAGCGGCAAGCGAGCTGCTGAGCAGTGAGCGGTGGGTGGCCACACCAAAAGCGGCGATAGCTAGCAGCTAGCTAGCGAGTAGCCAGCTGCGCTGCTGGTTAAAGCTTGCGTGGCCACATGAATAACTGCCGTAGCTAGTTGTATGCTAGCCTGCCGCTAGCTGTGCACGGTTTGTTGTAATATCTGTTCATAGACAGAATCAAAATGGCAGAGAGGAGGTATCCTTTACTTTCAGAGTTGTCTGAACCATCGCCATATATACGACGAGGAATTCTTTTTGATGACAGAGATTAGGTTTGGTCGGCGTATGTCATTTTCAAAAGCATCTTCTTCTGCAAGCACTTACGTTGCGAAAAAAAGACACAAAAGACGATTTTTTGGGGTGGGTGGGGGGGGGGGTGTTTTTTGGTTTGTTTATTTACTTTATTATCCCTTTCGGGAAATTCGGGATGCCTCCCCCGATGAGCAGCCCGGCAGCCACGAAAAACCGGTATCACATATCACAAGCTAGACCTGGGCTCGAACCCACGCTTCATCGCCGTGACATTGGTGACGGCCATTCAGTAGCGCAGCCGCTAAATCCAACGCGCTACCAGACCACTGCTCACCCCCATCACGTTTTAAAAAAAAATGCATCACATTTATTTTTAGGCCGGCCACCGCGAGCTTTGAGCGGTCTTAATTGTTTGGAACATTACCACCGCTCGACGCTAGCAGTAAACTCGCGGTAACCGCGCGGTGGTAGCGACTCGTGTGGCCACTCCAACAATAAACTCTATTACTATTTCCGCAGCGCGGCTACAGCGCCGCTACAGCGCGGCTCAACCGCTTTTCATGTGGACGCGCCCTAAGCGTAATAAAACCAATAAGACCCAGTCCAGCACCGGGGGCCTGTATTATGACGTCAGTGTCATGCAGTTTTGAGCTTTCTACGAAAAGGGAAAGGGGTGGGGGGTGGGGGGGGGGACGAGGAGGGGGGAGGGCTATTGCATGATTGAGACTCTATATGCCGCAGCAGACCAATTCAAATGAGCAGATTTTGGAGTTCAAGATAAGAATCTAAATCACAATGTATGTCAATGTCTTGACTGGACTACATAGATACAGTTTTGATCGATGTGAGGGTTGTATCAATGGTATGTTTAGTCACCGGTCAGACTCGTCACTATTGTCGCTTCATTTTACGGTACATGTACATCCCGCTATGTCTGCGTGTTCAATCAACTGGAATGAGCGGTGGTCTAATATAGGTAGCGCGTCAGACTGAACGGCCGTCACCGGTTGTCACGGCGGAGCGTGGGTTCGAGCCCAGGTCGGGCTGCGATATGTGGTACCGGTTTTTCCTGGCTACCGGGCTGCTCATTGGAGGTTTGTCTCCGGGTTATTCGGCTTTGTTCCCATGCAAATTTAAAAAACAAAAAAAACAAAACAACAACAACAACAACAACAACAACAACAACAACACAAAAAAAACAACAATGGTAGGTAGGTTGGGTGGGGCTGCACCGGGGGAAGCAGCCCGAATTTCCCGAACGGAAAGGGACAATAAAGTAGTTTTAAAAAAAAAACAAAAAAAACTTTTCAGTCAGTCTTTACATTCGTGATTGTTGCGGGAGGTTTTGGGATATCTGCATTAATTTGGAAACAGGACCTAGGCGTCATGGATTTGCTGAGCTCTCGGCTGCGTTTTACCGGTACATGCTTGTCGAAAAGTAGCAGATATGTTAATGTATCGTTCTTTCCAGCACACGGCAACAAACTTTCAAACCATTACCCTGGTATATCGAGTCATCTGCGCGTCCCAATAATCCCTTGTTGTACTGCTCAGTTAGTTTCGTCAAGTTTAATTTTCTTTGGGTTGCTCTCTGACGTGTCTGGCAGAACACCAGGACTTTCGCTGGTTTCAAGTGTTGGCCGGGTCTGGTTGTTCCCGTCCCCTTCCTCACCCTCCACCTCTCGAGGTCTGCAAACACAGACCAACTTGGAGGTGCTACGGGAGACAATCAGTAATCGGCCGGCGGTGTCGTCCCACGACTTATCTCCCTGGATCCAGACCACCACTTTCCGTTCCAGGCCGTTGACGGTTTGCACACTGGCAGCAATCACTTCATCGTCCCCTGCCATAGTCGCTACGCCGCGAAGGGCAGCTTGTTCGTCGCCATAGGACACCAGACGTACCGGAATTTGTTTTTCACGCAGTCCCCGGATGATGCCGCTGGCGGGTCGGATCATGTGACCGCGTTTGTCCTTGACCTCCTCTCGTAGGTCTTCCTGTCTGGTTAGGAGAAAGACGTCTCGGTACTCCAGCTCATCTGGTCGGAAGTAGTGTGGTTCAGCGACATGCGGGAGACCTGGCAATGTACATGTACCCAAAATGAACAAGTAAGTGCCTGTAGCTAACTGCGCCGCGGCATGTCTACCTGGAAACAACAACTAAATACAATTATACAACTGAGTTTGTCAGTTTGGGGATTTTCAAGACTATCCAGTGCCTGTTCTTTAACTTCCTTCAACTACTATGATGATTAAAAATCTGCCATTGTGCCGAAGTACGTCGAAGCAACGCATAAAGGGCAACGACAGAGAGAGAGAGAGAGAGAGAGAGAGAGAGAGAGAGAGAGAGAGAGAGACACACACACACACACACACACACACACACACACACACACACACACACACACACACACACCTGGGTGTCCCACGTGCAGATTTTTCAACACATCAGCCACTTCCTTCCCGCACTGCACGCAGTCCACCACATCTCCCTCGTGGCCGGAACCCTTGTGGGTCACGCGCTGAATGCGAGGCCCGTCTGTAGGGAGCGGTACGTCCGATTTGGTGTAGGAGTAGACATCTTCCCATGTCTTTATGACACCTGACTCAGCAACTTCTCGAGTTATTGCGGGGGGCGTACGCAGCGCTTCCGTCAGCTTCACTTCCAGCAGCTCGGCTGGTCTTTCATTAGGGAACGTGGAAGCCGCCCACAGACGGAGATCGCTGACGTTTTCACTTAGCGTTTTGCACAGGTTATGGAACTGCCTGTCAACAAATTTCAGTCGAAATCAGTCTCAGGTTAAAGCTTGATATCCTCCATACCCCAAAAGGGGCTACAGGAATAAAAATATCTTGTATCTTGCATTTAATTCTACCAAAGTTGAACCCAGTTGAAAACCTTTACATCGATCAAAATCAGACTTAATTTGAAAGCCTTTAATTCGATCAGAATCAAACTCGATTTTAATTCGATCAAAATCAAGTTTGGTTCAAATACTTTGACATGATCCACAAACCAAAAACTCGGTTCAAAATCAATCTCGGAGGATCGGTTTGACTGTAATTTGAAACGGCAGATACAATAATTATTCAGATGCATTAAATTACTGAGTCTGATGACAGTTGTGTTACAAATTTCCCCTTACTCGCAGCCCAGTGCTTCGTCGACAACAAGAGAGAGTTGACCGCCTTTTCCTATGTCCAACAGAGTTGTCACCGCCTGCTGCAGCATGATCGTGTCATCGCGCTCCAGGTCAAAGTGAAGGAAATGCACGTTCCGCTTCAGTTCTGGCTCCTTCAACTTGTTCAAGCTGACCTTCAGCATATGCTCAATGAGGTATGACACAGCTATGCTGCTTTTGCAGGTGCTTAGCACGACCACTCTGCGTCGATGCATTGCCCATCGTAAAGCCACGAGATACAGCATGAGCGTCTTGCCTGTACCAGGGGGCCCCGTGACGTAAGCTAGCCGGGGTGGATGCTGAAGAAACCGAACTTGTCGCTTCAGGATAACTGAGCGAGAGAATCTACGTGCAACCTCTGATACCGCCTCACCCTCAGACAGGAGCTGCACTCTTTGATCCGAAGGCGATGGATAAGCAATGTTCACGATGGTAGCTGGACCGCAGAACCTATATACCACAGACGAAGTGAATCTGTACAATTCTCAAAGATGCACTCAGAGGGATGTCAGCATTCACCTGGGTACATGTATCATCAAATTATCATGATAATCATGATGTGACGTCTAATACACCTGACTATGGGTGTACAGGGTAATTATGACCCATGAATGTCCTTGCAGCGGTTTGTAAATAATGTACAGGGTAATTATGACCCATGAATGTCCTTGCAGCGGTTTGTAAATAATTTTTAATGGTCAGTCAGTGATTTGAAACAAAAAGAAAAGTTTCTGTGTTTCTACTCACCTCCCTGCCAGACCTTCATACACCTTATCGTTCATGGCACCGTCCTCCCCTCCATGCGCCACTCGCTGATCCCACCAGCTTCCCAGATGACTGAGAACGTCGGTGCTGACTTCCCACGGTGTATTTCTAGCTGACAGCTGGTCCTCACACACACACAGGTCCACAGGATTCTCTTTGTCTTTGTCCACACCCAGACAGTTGCACAGTTTCTGACGCAGACAAGTGATCACAATTAATCAACCCGCACTGTAAACTATATCATTGTATGTCTTAGGTATCAGCGGAAAAGGAAAGAGTTTGCGCTGATGGGGTTACCTGAGGGCCATGACCCCCCCCCCCCCAAAGAAAAAAACAAACAAACAAAAAAACAAAAAAAAACAACACAACAACAGAACGACACCAATATATATTTTTGTCAGTTTGCAGGCGTGTTGCCTTCCATTCTACTGACCAGTCAGTGAATCAATCGACAAAGGAAGCATGGCGCAAAATCATCGTTTCAGTTTTTATGTCCTGGAAAAAAGCAAATTACCTCGTTGACAGCTGGAAACTTGTCCAGTACGCGACTGAGTCGCTCTCTGGAGATGTTCGGCAGAAAGAGGGAGCCTCGCACACGCGGGGGGCGCTCGTGGTCAGAAACTAGATACTCCAGCACTTCGACTGATTTCTGCAGTTGTTCGACCGCTCTCGTCACTTTATCTGCCACTACCTCGTCTTCTTTCTGCTCTGTCCAACCAAGCTCTGCAAAATTGTCGCCCACAGCTTTAATCTCAATTGCCAGGAGCCCATATCTGCGGTGGATGATGACCATATCGAAGTCTCCTTTGTGTTTTTGCTTGTGTTTTAGATCAATAGGGCGAGGATGCATTTTGTTGGCGGCAGCATACGACTGGTTGTTGAGGAAATCCAAGAACAGGAGTTGCGACAACACGATCATCACCTCATCCTGTTTCTCCGCTAACTGCTGCAGGCAGAACAGGATCCGCTGTTGTGCTTGGTCCTCACGTACGTGACTCTGTTGTAAAGCCTTGCGTGCCTTGCCCTTCTTTCCTGTGGACTTGTTTTTCTCGGCCGGCTGGTCAGGCACAGGCGGTTCTGCCACGTCAACAGTCATTGAGCCGGTCACCAGATGCTGGCTGTAATACTGTCTGTTTATGGGTGGAATAAAATATGCCCGGGTCTGCAATTTTGGGAACCAGTGACGTACGCACTTCTGCCATATTTCTATGTCGGCGTGCGGGCGCTTATGGTGCCTTTCACTCTGCGAAACATAAATATTTATTCAAAATCATGAGCAGACTGATACACTCTGTTGCTATTTGCTAAAACTGTCTTGATGATAGGTCACTGAACTGAAGAGCAATCATTAGCTCGAGGCGTGAGGAGGAGGGATTGAAGGGCTGAATCTTAGCATGCTTCTTCAAAATGAACACCAACATCTCTTTTGTTTTTCTACATCAAAGCGATTCGATGCATCAGACTAATTAGCTACAGCAACAGCCGCAAACGCAGGCGCCTTTTTGTGTTTCTCTCGAAGTTGGTAGCCACTTTTTGGAAGTCTTACCTGTGAACAAGGCCTGGAAGATGTCGGCGTGCGACGTTGACCTCTGCTCTGTCGGGACCATCTTCGTGTGCAGGACTTTGCGATGAGCCTTTTAGGGGCTTGGGGAATTCCTAAAATGTCACCGAAAAAGGCCAAATAATTTATGAGATGTTTGAAGTTAAACACCCTTGTGGGTCATCCAGGACGCACATAGTGCGGCCAAGGGCAAATGATCCTGTGGAGCAGTTCTGCACCGCTCGTCACTGCGACTGTCGAAGCCATTTCCTGTTTTTGCCTTTTGATCATGTGGTAAAACCTTCGTCTCAGTTTCGTTGATAGAGGCTACCAAAGCCAAAATTAGGATCCGAGTCAGTCACTGTTAGTCTTGTCGTCTGCTGATGAGGTCAATGGCCTTCGTCCACTGAAGTTTCAAACGCATGTGATCATCGACTCAGGATCACCGTGGAATGATCACCAGTATTTTTAATGCGCTGACCAATGAGGGCGTCAGACTCAAACATGATTGCGTTACAATGCTTGCTGATTTTAGGTATGGTATGATCTGAAGGATCCATGCTGTCCCGTGTTTATGAATAAAGCCAAACATGTTTATTGACCTGGTTTAGCAATTATTTGTTTTCAGCACAAAAGAACTAAACTAATTTTGTATCATTGGAAGTCTGTTAATCAGTTAGACAAATACCGTTATTGTCACCACACACACAGACACACACACAGAGAGAGAGAGAGAGAGAGAGAGAGAGAGAGTGACTGACTGACTAAAACTTTATTTTCCAAGGATGAGATAACAGACGCACAGGTCTCTCTTACCATCTGTCCTTGCTACACTAATAAAACACAAAATGTATCAGGACACACACACACACACACACACACACACACACACACACACACACACACACACACACTCGTGCGCGCACGGACTGACCAGCACTTTCACGCTTTACGGCACATTTCACGAACATTACAGTGTAAATGCTTATGCAAATAATAAGAAATTATCAATTCAAAATACATGTACGAGAGAAATACACATGGCAAATTCTAAGAACTAAAAACACAGTAAAGGGAAGACTTTTTTTACCATGGTTAGTGAGGACCGTGAGAAAGTATTTATTAGTCAGAAAATTCTGACGCACGTGAACTTTGAACCTTGAGAAATTGTTAATTAGTCGGACCTCAGGTGGTAGCATGTTCCAGATGAATGCACCAGAATAGGAGAGACTAGACTTGAACAAGTCTAGACGTGGACGTGGGACAAATAGACTGTTCCTGGAGGTGCTGTATCGAATGTCACTGGGCCTGAAGAGTTTTGACAAGTAGGAAGGGGCTTTCCCTTTCAGAACATTATGCATCATCAGGCATTTGTTGAGGGCCAAATGTTTTTCTAATGGTAGAAGTTCTAGCACCGTGAGCCTTTCATCCGTGGTGAGAGTGGGGTCGGGAAGAACAAGCTTAAATGCCGCGTCGGTACAGGGAATTTAACTTTTTAACATGGAGTTCACCACAACCGTCCCAAATAGTTGACGCATAATCTATATTTGGTCGGATGTACGCATTAAAAAATAGCTTGCGCGTCTGTAAATCAACAACTGGTTTTATTTTAGACAATAAAAATATTTTTATATATATATATTTTTTTTTTGTAACATTTTCAAGGTGGAGCTGCCATTTTAGAGAATCATCCACTATTACGCCGAGCAAGCGGTGACTACGAACTTGCTCAATTTGCGCAGAGTCATAACTAAGGCTGAGTTGTAATGGTTGAAGTTGATGTTTCTGACGTGTTGTTATGAGCATGCTTTTTGTTTTGGAGGGATTCACTAACATGTTATTGCTGTCGCACCACTGCGAAACATTATTAAGACTCTGTTGCAGACTACCCGTTATTTCAGATAAAGTAGTTCCCGATGAGTGGACTGTAGAGTCATCAGCAAACAGGTCGCAGGTGACTTTAGGATCAGTAATGTATAGAGGTAGATCGTTGATAAAAATACAAAATAGCAAAGGGCCTAATACAGATCCCTGAGGAACACCACATGCCACAACTCCTTCAGAGGAATATGTACCATTTGCATATACAGTCTGGGTTCTGTCGCATAGATAAGATTCGAACAAAGAAAGAGCAGCTGGGCTGTTATTGTTTAAATATATGTCAAGTTTTTCAAGTAAAATCTTCTGGTTTATGAGGTCGAAAGCTTTCTTTAAGTCAAGAAATACAGCACCAGACATCTTACTTTCATTAATTTCACACAGCCAGGTGTTTATTATACGAGCTAGAGCCGTATGACAGGGATGTTTAAGTCGGAAACCCGACTGAAAAACATGCAGAAGTGATCTGTCCTCTAAGTATTGTAAAAGATGTTTGTGAACATGTTTTTCAAGTGGTTTTGATAGGACCGAAAGAAGAGAGATGGGACGGTAATTATTCAGGTCAGATGTATCTTTTGTTTTCGGAATTGGAATAAGTTTTGACTTTTTTAAAGCTGACGGGAAGACACAATTTTTGATACACAAATTATACAGGTATGTCAAGGATTCGACTATGTATGGTTCAGAGAGGCGTAGGATGGAGCGTCAAGACCAGACGACGATTTATTGCTAAGGATGGATAATTATGTACCTGCCAACTTCGTGTACAGCTATGGAAGGGATAGTGAGAACGTCATTACTGGATAACCTTTGTCTGCAAAAGTCTTTTAAAACGCTTGGCGGGGTGTATGTAGTCTGGCTGAGACCTTTTGATTGTAATAAGAACGGGGGGGGGGGGGGGGGGGCAGAGAGAAAATGATTATTAAACATTTCCGGTGTAATGTCAATGGGGATGTCAGCTTTCTGTGTATGAGTGTTATTAGTCAGGGTATTAAGAGCTGACCATATGGAGGCAGGATGTTTGTCGTTTTCAACCGTTTGTTTCACAAAGGTCTTCTTTGCTTCTCTAACCAGATATTTAACTTTGTTCCGCAGCCTTTTGAATTCAACATAGTTTTTGTCTCGCTTAGCGTCGTCCCTAGCTGCCATCGTTTGTTTAATCTCCTCCGTTAGCCATGATGGAGGCTCACGGCGTCTGACAAGCTTCCTTCTTAACGGGGCGTGTTTATTCAGCACCCCGAGGAACAGTTCTAACCCCAACGAGAGAGCGTCATCAGGATTAGTACAGTTGTAAACATTAGTAAACGGCACAAGACTGAGGTCGTACAGGAAAGCATCCTTGTTCATCTTTTTGAATGCTCTGTGTGTAATAAAAGAGTGCTTGTTGGGATTTTGTTTGGGTGGTTTGTACGACCACGTACAGGTGATAGGAAAATAATCGCTAATGGCGACTGATGGAACATTTGTTTCGAGAACTGCGTCTGGTTTGTTGGTGTATATATGATCTATTAAAGTTGAGGTAGACCGTGTGATTCTTGTTGCTGTTTTAACCATTTGTTTTAATCCGAATAAGGCAGTTGTAGATTCCCAGAGAGAGTCAGATTTTTGCATGTCAATGTTAGAGTCGCCTAAGAGAGAGAGAGAGAGGTGAACCTAAACCTGAATGCAACCAGTTTTACAATCGCTTTTTATGGAGTACTGCTTATTGGAACCAGGTGGAAAGACTGTTAAGAGGATTACAAATGCCAGGGTGATAACAAAAGTCAGATGTGTTTCACGAAACACGGTAGTGTTTGCGTTCCCACACAACTTTTCCACTGCACTAAAAATCGACAAAAACACGCCAGGCACACACACACACACACACACAAAACACCAACTCTCACCCCCTTTTCCCGCCCCCTCCCCTCCCAACAAACCAGTGGTGTTTTATGGTCCTATCCATCGGCCGATTTTTACAAAAAAGGAAATGGCGGCAACGATTCTTGAACGGCACAAAACGGCACGCTGCCTTTTGATCTCACCGCCTAAAAACTACTGTGGCAGTCACTCGAATATAATAGAAACGAGTGAAGAACCGCCAGATAAGTAAAACTGAAATCACTTGTTACGACTGAGAGATATGTATCATTGAGTGAACAGCACTTATTGCTTTAGCTTTTATTTTGCACGCTGTGTTGGGATTCAAAATGTTTTATTTAAAAAAAAAGCCTCTGCCTGAAGTTTCTTCACCGCCGCCACCGCTGCCACGTGGTGACCCTTCCTCATATTTACGGCTCTCAGTTCTTCTTCCGTCGTGTTGGCGAGTGCCATGAAGGAGTCGAACCCCTCCTTCACTAAAGCTTCTGTCACCGGCGGGGGGAGGGCCGCAGACCATATACTAAAGTCAAAATTTTCCGCCATTTCCTTTGTAAAAAACACTTGTTCGCCCCTAGCAGGCTTAGCACGTAAGCATGCAGCCGCTGCAGCGCCGGCCGGCCGACTGACCAGTGAGCGCCTGACAACGAGCACGGGACAGGCTACACAGAGGGCCGCCCGTGAAAAGCGAGAAAGTCCGCCTTCACGCAAAATTGGCAAAAGACGAACCCGTCATATTTAAATTTGTTTTTCTGTTAAAAACATCACATAAACGGATACTACATTTCGACCTTTTTTTTCATTTTCCCGAATTCTAGTCCATACTGGCTGTGAGGACCGAATGGCTGAGAGCACACCTATTCAAGGGCTGGCGAACAAGCAATCATTTTCATACAATGGCCAAAACCAGTTCTGAAGTCATCAAGTGAGAAACAAACCAGAAGAATTTGCACGCTGATCATATTAGTATTACTCCAGAGCTGTCCAAGTGCTAACACAAGTGCTCTGAGACTCACAAAGATAAAACAATGATTTCAATGAAACTTTTTCCACATCGTTGCTTTATGCCTGACAAGTGTTAAAGGATTTTAAACTGAATTATATTAGCTCACCTATAAGTTCTGGCTGTGCCTCGTCAATGACGATGGCAGCGACCGATCTCTGGATCTCCGCATCACTGCGTTCGTCCTCGTCCCTCATGCGTTTGATGGGTTCACGAAAGGTCAGATTACTGGAGCTCTTGGCGATTGATTGAGATTCTAGACGCGCTTTTTCGGTCACTGCTACAATTTGGAGAGATAATACATTCAGTCTTCTCTTAGCGGTGAACTGTGTATGGAGACACCATGTTAAAGGAGGTTATCACTTTCGAGGCCAATCATTCTATCCGTTATTGAAATGATCCTGTGCAAAATGACCTAAATGTAAACAACAACAACTACTGCTTCTTCTAACAACAACAGCTACTAACAACAACTACTACTGACAACAACAACTACTACTACTGCTGCATTGTGTTGAAAACCCTTCTACAACATCACCAGTTTTGTTTTGCTTTCTGCGCGTGCACACACACACACACACACACACACACACACACACACACACACACACACACCCCTTCACTGTCATCGTGTTACAGTATACGCCGGTTATAAGAAACTCGAGGGGGGTGAATTTTTTGGTTTCTTATATCCGAGTTTTCTTATATCTGAAAGTCGGATATAAGAAAGTATTTTGAAAAATATTTCTTATAACCGAGTTCAGTGAAAAAAAGGTTTAAAACATTTCTTTTTTCTCAGTTCGTGTATGTTTTGCATTAAATTAAGAAATATCTGGTTTCTCTTAAAGACCTGCACAGAATATATATGTGTAGAGTTAATATACACCAGTGCGCTTGTGTCCTTCAATGTCAGATTTTTTTGTTTGAACATGAAAATACTGTTTTTGCTTCCCAACTGTAGCGCTGGCGGTCATGTGGTAAGAAAAAACAAAACAAAAAGAAAAAAAAAACAACCAAACCAACCAACCAAACAAACAAACAAACAAACAAACAAACAAACAAACAAAAAAGAACTAAGGGGAGAGAGAGAGAGGGAGAGAGAGAATTCCCTTGTATTTATAGGATATATTAAAAGTGCATTATGTATCAACTTTTGATCTATAAAACACTCGTCCCATTAGAGTATGATATGCGATGCTTTCCGTGTCTAATTTGGCTGAAAAAAGCTGCAAATTAGCTTTTTTTTCTGTTGGGAGGGGGAAGGGGGATGGAGGAAAGATGGACCACGTATATTGTCAAAGAAAGGAATTGATCAACAGTTAGTCTAATACTGATAGTTTTATTCTCCTTAACGCGAGCCCTGTAGACAGAGACAGACATAGAGAGAGAGAGAGAGAGAGAGAGAGAGAGAGCTCCCAATCAGGCAAAAAAAACAAAATAATAATAAAAACAACATATAACAATAGAACAACAAAAATGCATCTCGTATTTTTTCTTCTTGCCAACATTCAATTTTGCACGGAACACAATGGTAAAAAACCAATTCAAGAAAAGAAAATCGTGCGCCATCATGTGCCTGTCCTAAGTGACGTCAGACCTGACCTGTTTTCTTAGAATGAGTGAAATTTTCTTGGAAATGTACTTTCGGTTTCTTACAATGAGTGAAATTTTCTTGGAAATGTACTTTCGGTTTCTTATATCCGAGTTTTTGTATCAAGCGGGACAAGAAATTTGCTTTCCTAAAACCGAGTTTTCTTATAAGCGAGTTTCTTGTATCCGAGTTTTTGTAATACATAATAAAGAAGAGTTTGGCCGGGGGAAAAAAATTCGTTGGCAATAACCGAGTTTTCTTATATCCGAGTTGCTTATATCCGGCGTCCACTGTACATCATAAAAAAGGAACTGAAAGTACTTTCAACATGGACAACAGATGAATTACATTTCGGTTGCGAGGTATGGCCCCTCTGCCATATATTACAATATTTCGTGTAGATGCATAATTCACGCACTATACACAGTGCTTCTGTGCTTGAGGGCAGTATCACTACGGATAACAGGCGGTTACTCGACATTTTTAACGTCGGATATCTGTGGGTACGTGTGAATATTTACACAGGAAAAAAGCCGGGTTGTTACTGTCCGGCAAACAACTTACTCCAACGCACTGCGTACGGAGGATGACATACTGGTAATCTGATCACTTATGAAACAGAGGGAAAAAAACGAACTGGATCGCAACCCCCTCCCTCTGAGCTCCCCACCCATCCACCCTCGTGATGTCAGCCCCCCCCCCCCCCTCCTCTCCCAGGATATACATCAGAATATGCATGCATGCTAAATTTTCTTTTGATTCTTCCCGTCGTCTCACCTGCAAGTGAAGTGGTGTCATGCCTTTTGGATTTCTGAAGTCTGATTGTGATGCTTTGTGCTGACTCTGAAGTTTTCGGAATTTCGGATATGACCACTCTTCCAGTGATGTCCACATCATATTTCTCTTTTGCTTGGGCCACAATGTTCCTGCGTGTATAAATTAATAATTTTCGAAATAAGTCAATTCATTTTTGTTCGCCCACACACGGTTAAAGCGAATAGAAAACGATACTGTATCAGGCGACATGCGTATCTCCACTTTCCCTAATCGAACCTTTAAATGATAACCCTCTCTCTCTCTCTCTATCTCTGCATTTAACACGTTCGGTTGGTCTATCTCTCGTCGCACACGTATCTGCTGAGTACATTTCGTCTGAGGCCGCACAGGTCTCCAGCATCATGCCAGCTAAGGTGATATACCAGCACCCCAAATCCAGCCTCCTGTTCAGTGAACGGATTCTCATACACCTGCCTCAATGGGGGTGGCTGGCGGTTTGTGAGGCACGCCTATAGTGAGCAGGAATTATTTTGCCCTGGAAATTGTCTTCGCCAGTGCTGCCTTTTCGCACACAGTTAGTCTTTAATGTGCACGTAATATTGTAGAAAATCTCTTTATCTAACGCTGCAGTTTGATTTTTTGGTAATTATTCTGTACCCTCAGCAAGCCTTGCACCCCCACAGGGAACATTCCAGACCCCGAATAGATTTACATAAATCTAGTATCTGACATTCTAGAGCTAAGCTGTGAAAGTCTCTTCAAACAAAAATTATCACAATGATCTATGACCCTCTTATTCAAGCGTAATGTATTGACTTCTTTCAATGTTTTCAAAACTTGTTTCTCTATAAACAGCATCATGACACAGGACAGATTTTGCTGCCTGCAGCAGCAAGTTTCCGTGATAAAAAGCAACGTTTCTTTATAATATCGACATACAAAAGGATTAAAGTATGTTACATAAACGCAGCAAGCAGAGAAAAAATAACAGTAGAAAAACAACTCACTGCAAGCAGTTTGCAGGGACTTCGCCGGGCATATCAATGGCCACATTTTCTGTGAAACACAGTCTCCATGCTGCCTCGAGAGCAACAACTCTCACTTTGAACTCGTTTTCTCGTGTGTAGCTCAGCTGACAGCTACCTCTTGACGCCAGTCTCTCAATCAGGATAAAAAGGACTTTTCTCCAGTTGACATCCAGCAGAAGCAACCATTCCTAAAACATTCAAAGAGAGAATGAATGAACGAATGAACTTTATTTTACAACTTTATTTCACAATGAGTATAAATTAAGAAATACAGCCATTTCTAGCAAACAGGTGAAATCAAGCGTGAAACATGACTGGAGGGGTAAATTATAATCAATGACGAAGTAGACTGGCTGCACCTCCGGAACTGTCCAAAAGATACTTGTGTAGGTGAGTCTTAAAAGACGTTAAAGAGCACAAGTGTTTTAGCCTCAGTGGAAGGGAATGCCAGGAAGATGCTGCAGAGTAAGAGAAACTTGTTTTATACAAGTCCAAGAGAGAGAGAGAGAGAATTATTGTGTCTGTATATGTTACAGTGAATTTGTGTAATCAGGGATTTCATGAAATCCCTGAAATTTTCAGTAAGTTCATGTAATTACTGTTTTACTCGGGGATTTCATGAAATCCCTAAAATTTCTAGGGATTTCATGAAATCCCTAAGTTTTTGTCATGGTTTTTACACTATCTTACTGGCTGAGTTTAGTGAATTTGTGTAAGATCAGACAGCCGGTGCCTAGACTAGGTGTGCTATGAGCCTAATGCGGAGGCTGTTGCCACACAGCCGAGATTCACCCACTTCACGGGTGCGACTTTAGGGGTGTATGACACATCTTATGATGTGGATGATTACACACTGACACCGCAGGTGCTGTAGTTCCAGGGTCTGGTTAACTCCGGGATATTTATGACAGGACGCGTGGAATGCGGCCCTGTCCCGCAGTCCCAAACCACACGGACCTCCATAGCATCATCTTACCATCATCCTCATCTCCATCATCATGCTATATAATAATAATAATAAAATGCCCAAGCGTTCGCGCCCTCCGTGGATTCCACTCCATGACCTGGGAGGAACATCACTGAAGCTGGCAAAGAGTTGGGGCAGGAAAAAAAAATCACTCGTAGATCAGATAACAAGTGCAGAACTGCCTAGACCCTGAAATTTCACTCTTGGCAGCAGCTCACCACAGCATTCTCACCATGTGACAACTCTGTACACAAACAGTAATTTCTTTTGACTGATGAGACTGCATGTTCACGAGGGTACACTAACACTGCAGTCTGCAACATGTACTTACAACTGCCTACCACTCCACTGCAAGCATGTCTCAATCCAGCATCGAAGAGATTCACAAAGCGGAGCTATCTGCACGCTACCAAACACACCACCAGTATCTGATCCCCAAAGAAGACCACTACAAACTCGTGGAGAGTGCGAAATCCACTGCTGCTGCTGCTGGTCAGAGAAAGAGCAGAACGACTTTTATCTCCCGACCAAGTAAGTTTGCTTCACGGAAGGGCCCGGAAGGGGTAGGGGTAAGGGGGGGGGGGGGATAGGGCAGAGGCTCGAAAATTCTAACAGGGGAGCGGGGATTTTCATTATTCCATTTCAGTCAATAAATACCTTTCACCTGAGGAGATCTGTTACGTCATTTCCAGTATCTGAGGTACACATATTGTAGACTGTGACAACATTTTTAGCACCAAGAATACGAGGGGACGAACAGATACTCTCGCCCCCAACCACCCCTCCCCAAGTCCTACGCTAGTGCATGGTTTTCAAAGATGGATTTTACTGTGGCATCTTACATGTATGAGTTGCGCGAAATGTACTTGCTTGTTTTATCAATTTTTTTTTTTACTATGGTTATCGTACACATATGAGTTGCGCGAAATGAACTTGCAAATTTTTTCTTCTTTTACTGTAACTATCTTACATATTGGTTGCGCGAAATGTACTTTCAGTTTTTATTTATTGTGTATCTTCTACTGTGAGAACTTGTATGTTTTTTTTTCATACTGTGGCTATCTTATATGTAGAGTTCCGTCAGATACACTTGCATGAATTTATTATTTTCACTGATTATCTGAAATGTTTGAGTTGTTGGAGATGTACCTCTATGTGTTTACTTTCTGTACCATGTCTGTCCTAAAAATAAAACAAAAAAAAACACACACAAACGATGAGTTGAACGGGTGCACTCCTGTGTTCGGCTCAAGAAAATTATGGGTCAGTGATTTCCTGAAATCCCTGGCCCTTCAAATCAGGGATTTCATGAAATCCCTGGAAATTTTAGGGATTTCATGAAATCCCCGAGTGAAACAGTAATTACATGAACTTACTGAAAATTTTAGGGATTTCATGATTTCATGAAATCCCTGATTACACAAATTCACTGTAACATATACATGCTGTTGCCTTCGTGCTTTGTTTGAAATGTAAAATCTATGAGTGAAGTAAAAGAAGATATATATATATAGAAAAGGAACAAAGGCGTCGCTAAAGCCGAAAACATGCGCTCAATCAAGTCAATTTGAAAGTAGGGGAAGTAAGTAAAGCTGAGAGCGCTCCCTAGATCTAGGAGATGTGTGCTTTGTATGCCAGTGGACAAGTCCGCCTTGCCCTATATTGGCTACAAGCCACAGTGGAGGAGGGGGGGGGGGAATCTACCATCCTACCGCTGAAACGTCTAACAGATCTAAGGGTATCTCACCATTCATAGGGCCCCCATTCCCCTCCCACCGGGAGGAAAATGGTCGGTACAACCAAAGCCATATGAATTGGTGATTTTAGCCGCTCACGACCATGGTTTCGGGTCAATGGGACCCTCATCAGGTGAGCATGCGGCGATACCCACGAGGGCTGCAGCGTCCAACCAGCACTAAAAGGCTGCCCCAGAATAATCTGGTGCGTCTCCAGTACTAGCAGACGTCGCTACCCTAAAGCTCTGCAAGAGGTTTCAGCGGAAAAAGACTAAATAATTTAGAAGGAGCAACTGCCTAGGTGTAATGTCATGTAATTACATTTAATATAGAAAAGGAACAAAGGCGTCGCTAAAGCCGAAAACATGCGCTCAATCAAGTCAATTTGAAAGTAGGGGAAGTAAGTAAAGCTGAGAGCGCTCCCTAGATCTAGGAGATGTGTGCTTTGTATGCCAGTGGACAAGTCCGCCTTGCCCTATATTGGCTACAAGCCACAGTGGAGGGGGGGGGGGAATCTACCATCCTACCGCTGAAACGTCTAACAGATCTAAGGGTATCTCACCATTCATAGGGCCCCCATTCCCCTCCCACCGGGAGGAAAATGGTCGGTACAACCAAGGCCATATGAATTGGTGATTTTAGCCGCTCACGACCATGGTTTCGGGTCAATGGGACCCTCATCAGGTGAGCATGCGGCGATACCCACGAGGGCTGCAGCGTCCAACCAGCACTAAAAGGCTGCCCCAGAATAATCTGGTGCGTCTCCAGTACTAGCAGACGTCGCTGATGAAGGACCCGCGGAGGGCCCGAAAATTTGGGATCCATGTTTTCTTAATAATAATAGTTGTTCACAGTTTTCAAGGAGTGTATTTTCTAGTTATATATATATATATATATATATATATAACTAGAAAATATATATATATAAAGAAGAAAATGGTGACCCTGTCCTCCTGTTATCAAAATGGACTTATAATACAAGATAAAAATCCAGTATTGAAATAGGCAATCTACGTGATATTGTTTAGAGTAATGTGATATGTCCATGTATGTAGATTTTTTGTCCATAAATGTTAGTGGTATGTATATGTATATGTTCCAAAAACAGAAATTAAAAAAAAAAATAAAAGAAAAAGGCAATCTTCTACATTACAAAGTACGCTAATGAAAGATAAAATTCCCTTAACTGTCATGAAGCTATACAATGTCAAGACTGTCAAGGAAGGCGTCGTGATGAATATCCATTGCTAAGATTCTTTCGTACATCATAATATTTCAAGTTTGTTTCCATTTTGTTATAATTTATCAGTCCCACTGCCTTAAAAGGGAGCTCATAATCGTAATGAAATTTGGAAAGCTTACTGATCTAATTTTTACAGTACATTGTCAAGTTAGACCGAATGTGTACTGTCTTGTATAACCTAAAAAAAAAAAGAAAAAAAAAGGCGCTGCTGTGAAACAATTGACGATCCATTAAATAAAGAAATGGTTGTTGTTTTTAAGAGGAATCTGTTGTGCCCCCGCTGACAATACCTGGTGAAGCTGTCCAAAGGGTGGTTGAATACAGATATCTTGGCATTGCTGAAGATGATATGTTGAACTTTCATAACCATACATATATTGCAAGTGCAGGCAGGGGATGCATATGCTGTACCAGCTACGTGTTCATCTTGTCAGTTCCAAATATCTTAGAATCTTAGAAGGCTTTTACACAATCAGTTCTTACATTTCATTTGTCTGCTGGTTTGCCTGTCTGGGAGTGAGAGAGAAAAACACATTGAGTGGCATTGTGCATATGCGTAGTACGTTTGTGGGAAACAGAAAGCAAACTCTCGCGACCTTTCCATAGCGAGTGAGGCGGGTAATGCCAACAGCATTCAAAATGACCCCACCGACGTTCGAAACGAATTCTTTGAAACCCTTCCTTTCGGTAGGCGGCTGCTTGCATCAAAGTGCCGCATAAAAAGATACCATCTTAGTTGTGTTACCCTCATCAGTCAGCATTATTATTACTAGGGTGCAATGCCCGTGGCTGACGGCTGACCAAGTGTGTGTGTGTGTGTGTGTGTGTGTGTGTGTGTGTGTGTGTGTGTGTGTGATTAAATTTTTATTTCACTGTGATTGCATGTGCCAATTGTGGTAGGCAGATATGTGATACTTGTATTTGACTGTGTTATGTGATGAATGCATTTAATTAACTATGAAATGAGTAAAATGTTTAATTTTAATGAATGTCAATGTGCATATTTAGGGATCAACGTAGGGAATAGTGTTTCACGGAATAGAAAATTTATAGAATGTTGTATAATTGTAATGTGTATTATTATTGTCTTACTTTTTGCGTTTTCTTTTCTGTTGCTTTGTGTTATTTCAAATCCATTCCTCTCTTATTTATGTCCACCGCGCCCACAGTTTACTGTAGGGATAATACAGATCAATTGAACTGAACTGAACTGAACTGATTTGTAAGTTTAACACCTAATGGTAATACTCATATTTACACTCAGAGAATCGCGCATCTACTTTAGCAAAGACAAGAAGAAAAAAAAAACTTATTACCTCTGTCCTGTTTTCATCAAGGAAACAAGGTATGTAGGACACACTGGACGTTGCCTCCACTCCTGCCTTTAGATCAGCATACGTGGTCTCTGTTAGACATTCTGGGCCGCTGTAGTAGCGGGATGATAAGTTTAACTGCTTATCGATGTCCTCCTGCAGCATTTCTTTGGAAAGGTTCTCAAGAGAGATAATGCACGGCAATATGACGAAGTCACTGTGACAAAAGTTTAGCATGGAGGAAGTCAGCAGCTGAGCTGTCCTTGTTGTAAACTTGCGTAACTGTTCTGGAAAATCATTTCCTTCAGCGTTATACAGGGTCAGAATAAAGGGGGGGAGGCCTTCGCCCAAAAAGAGTGCTTGCAGAACGACGGACTCTGGTGTTTTTTTCTCCATGCAGATGTTTAGGTCTACAGACAGAGTATCTGACATCCACACATTTGCTTGTCTGGCACCGCTCCACTCTTGGAGCACCACAAGCACCCTCGTCCCATATAACCCATCAATGTTAGATTTTGCCAACTGATTTTCAAGCCTTGTTTCAGCACCTGGAAAATAAACCAAATGTCAACTGATCAATCAGCATACTTTGACTGCCTCTGAATGTCTAAAATAGCAATATATTTCTTTTTTGAATTTATCTTGGCTGAACATTTCTAAAGCAGAGACGGAGCAATCAGACAGGAATGCACCTGACAGGAACCACTCACGACTTGCTGGCTAAAGAAAATATTTTTGTACAACAACCCGTGTGGCCCGTGCGGTGTAAACGCCAACTGATGACAGAATCGGAGTTTAATCAAAGAGGTAACAAACAAAAATAAGTGTTGCGAGAAGGGGCCTCTTCAATTAGCGCATTCAAGAGAAAGCCGTTTGATGCGCTGTGTCAAAATTAATTAAGAACATCGTCTGCTGTTCTCGCGGGAGCCAAGTTAGCGACAGGCATGACTAATTCCACAGAATTTCTAGTAGCAACCGTGCAACTAAACTCTCACGGTGCCATCAGAGCGGGAGGGGCTGCCCGGTTCGCTACAGTAATTAACGCCTCGCATTGCTAGCCACAGTTGAGAAACAGGCCATTCTGGTTTTTGACGGCTTGCGGTCAAGACGCTTAACCGGCCAGCTGAACGTAAAGAAACTTTCCCATCTTCCATCCCTTCCAACCTACTTGTCTGTATTTATAGTGGATGAATAAAGCGTTAGTTATTCCCGCTCATTTTCCGCCATTTCTCGGCGACCAGTGGTTATCTTTTTTTTTTATAACAGATAATATTTGCATCGTACAGAAATATGTTGAAAGTGTGCTGCTGTACCGGACAATTGATTAAAGGATGTACAATCTTTTTCCAGTATTTAAAATCATGGTGTCTGTTCATGTATGTGTGGACCAGTGGTTATCGATTGCATGGCATAATACGTGAATCGAACCTTTATCTTTTCTTGGATTATAACGGCATTTAGCCCTACAAAATAGAACTAGGGTTTATCTCATTTCGCTGAGACGGTAGAAGGGATATTGTTTTGTAACGAGTAGACACCGAATGACTGGCCATTTAACATTATTTTTGCTTACATATGTTACGTGGTCCTGTCCAGACAGTAGTTCACCGGGAAAGCGTTTTATCGTAATGTAGACAAAAGACAGGACCACTCATTTGATTCATGTCGTTTGAATTTGTTGGCATTTTACGAAGTAAATTGCCTTTAAATCATACGCACTTTGTCTTGAGTTGTTCAGTTGTACAAAAAATACTTTACCTGGAGCCGCTGGGGCGGTGAAAGGTAAAAGATTGTATTCTCCTCCTACATTTCGCCAACTTCAGTGATATTCCTCTTAGCCGATGGATGGACGGAGTGTTTGAAAGCTGGGGCAATATTTTGTTATGCATGATGATGGATGATGGGGATGACAGCGTGATGCTGCTGTGAAGGTCTGTAGGGTTTAACGGTACATCGTGACTGGGCAGCCATTCCGTGCTTCCATGCTCATGTAATCACTCACGAGATGTGTCATAACAAGGGAAGCACCCAGAGTTCGTACCTGTGAAGTATGTGAGTTTCAGCTAACAGATTCCCCATCGGGCCCATTGCATGCCCACCTTGCTAAGGAGCAGACCCAGGCAGGAAAAAATTCGCCTGTCTCGGTTTGGATTTAAACCCGGGTCTTCCGATCCGTAATCCGAGGCGTTTACCACTACAGCACCACGGGGACCGACTCTCTCTCTCTCTCTCTCTCTCTCTCTCTCTCTCTCACACACACACACACACACACACACACACACACACACAAAAGACGTGCATTTCACGTAGGAATACGAGGAATACGACATACCCAAGCCAGAGCGGCTGTTGGTCAGCCGATACACCGGGGTTTTGAATCTTGTGCGAGCACCGAGCAGTTTTGCAAGCTCAGCGTAGTCGTCTGGGCGATCTAAAAAAAAAAAAAAAAAGACAACGGATTGACATTTATGAATTCCCGTATTGAAAAGTTCTCTTTTATACGGCGAATTCTTTAAGATCTAGCGTTTCGTGTGCAAAAACTCCACAGATTAAACAACCAACAAACTATGGTTCTCTAGATCAGTTTGATTCTCACGAAAACTCGCGACTGAAAGTCATATTCAACGCTACATATCTCAAAGTGAAACTGCTTTGCCACCAGCCCAGCACATAATCAACCAACATAAATTAAAGCTAACATAATAAAACATAATAAACTAAACTAGCTTTCGCTTGAAGATCAGAGTCCTAGCGTACAGTAATGAAGATCTGGAATCTGATTATCACGTGCTTTTTTCTGTCGCGTCTGGGTTAGCAAAGCAATGTAATACAGGAAGCTGTCCTGTCATTTACGCGCACAAACAAACAAAACCCGGACACTTATTCGTCCTACACTCTGCTGTATACCCATTGTTTGGAAAAAAACAAAACACTGCAAGGTCACTGTTCTTTTTTTAATTGCCCTATATCAGTTTCAAACACATTTTGACACATATATGTGGACTGCTCAAACTATCAAAGTGCCGTTAACGCTAACTAAACGAATCTTCCGTAACACTTTTCAACAGGATCTTTAAAAAAATTCAGCACACAGAACTTTTCACTGAAGAGCTACAGTGTGTGTGTGTGTGTGTGTGTGTGTGTGTGTGTGTGTGTGTGTACATTCTGATAAATGGTAATTTTCACTGAAGAACTACAGTGCGTGCGTGCGTGCGTGCGTGCGTGCGTGCGTGCGTGCGTGTGTGTGTGTGTGTGTGTGTGTGTGTGTGTGTGTGTGTGTGTGTGTGTGTGTACATTCTGATAAATGGTAATTTTCACTGAAGAACTACAGTGTGCGTGCGTGCGTGCGTGCTTTTGTGTGTGTGTGTGTGTGTGTGTGTGTGTGTGTGTGTGTGTGTGTGTGTGTGTGTACATTCTGATAAATGGTAATTTTCACTGAAGAACTACAGTGCGTGCGTGCGTGCGTGCGTGCGTGTGTGTGTGTGTGTGTGTGTGTGTACATTCTGATAAATGGTAATTTTCACTGAAGAACTACAGTGTGCGTGCGTGCGTGCGTGCGTGCGTGCTTTTGTGTGTGTGTGTGTGTGTGTGTGTGTGTGTGTGTGTGTGTGTGTGTGTGTGTGTGTGTGTGTGTGTGTACATTCTGATAAATGGTCAACTGCGTCCTGAAGCTGGTCGTCTGGATTTACAGGGAGTGATGCATCCATGGATCCTCCTGAAATGAAAACAAAGAACAGCAGCATGGACTTACGACCTGTTGTTGATCAGGAAAAGACAGAGGAGGGGGAGGGGGGGGGGGGCGAATAGAAGGTAAATTTTGCAACATTTTCTTTAACTTGGTCTGAATATAGCCTGCAGAACATTTGTTTCGGACTTTTACAGGAAAAGAACATGAACAGTGTTGGTGTTGCTGTTGTTCTAAATGTTGCCCCCTGTAAGGTTTAGTCAATTCCTACGAAGTAAGTTTGGGCCGCCGAGGTTTAATTTGCACCAGTTGCCTCACACACAATTCATAATTAATTTATTCCTGTGTGGATTCAGTTTGTCTTGGTGGAAGTGTAGCACATTGATTATACTGACGTCTTCTGCAATAAGAGGCGTATTTGTGAATGGCTCCCACGAAAGGGAGACAACTGGCGATTTGGGGCATATGGAGTTATTTGTATTCGGAAAAAAGTACATTATGTAAGCTTTCTTTTGGAATAAACTGATTTCTGTAGGGTAGGTCTGAGAAATTTTTGTTGAAAACTTGTAGTTGAAAATTGGCCATTTTGAGAAATGACCTGGAAATCATGCCGATGCAGCACTTCTGTATAATATGCACGTTTTTAAGTTGTTTCTCTATAGAGAAACAACTTTATCCGATGGGGCAGATTCCACTGCGCGCAGCAGCAAGTTTCAGTGATACAAAACAAGGCTGTGACGTTTCTCCAGACAATACATACTTTCACGCACACAGTGACGTAACGAAATCTGCGTCATAGACACCTTACGTGCACACTATGCTCGTTCTTTTTCACGGGAGGTGTGCGACGTGCGTGTGTGTGTGTGTGTGTGTGTGTGTGTGTGTGTGTGTGTGTGTGTGTGTAATCATGGCTATCTCCAAAACCACCTCGTTGAAGGGCTTGGTGGTTTGAGATGAAGTGGGCAGTCACATTCTCCAGGCCGACTTTTCACGATTTTTCTCTTGCCGCATTTTTAAAATAGTTATCGCCCATTTTTTTTTAAAAAATCGGCCATGTTACGATTTTTTTTTTTTTTGAAAAAGTTGTTCAAATTTCTTCATTTCCCAGACTTTCGAAGTTCATCCAATTACACTGACTGTTCGTGCTACAGCTCTGTGGCTTTGACTGGTTTTGTGTTAAAAAAAAAAAAATCTCCGAGGTAGAGGTGGTTTGAACATAAGACCAAATATCTATGAAAAGACTACTGCAAACTACTCATTATCAGGGCGTTTTTGTCTAGTGTGACAAGTGCACATATGACAAGAACTACTGCACTATTATAGCTTTAGCATTAGGAATAATTGAACTTTTAGATAATCACAGCCTTTTCAAGTTTCTGCGAGAAGCACTGGTTAAAAGAGTTCCAATTTTGCCATTTCATAAGTACAATCCAAGGTATTCTAGTCCACGTTTCACCAGCCCTCTAGATCTTCCAGATTTTATGTAAAATTTAAAAAAAAAAATTCAGTCAGGGAAGTCACAAAAACAACAGGGAAATCACAAGACATGCACAAGCATCATCTGTCATACCACCAGTGTGAGGCTGACGTCAAACGCTTAGTTCACAGACAAAATCAGCAAGTATCGTCACTGTCTCCGACATTTCACCAGCCCTCTAGATCTTCCAGATTTCACGTGAAAAATAATTCAGTCGGGGAAGTCACAAAGCCAACAGGGAATTCACAAGACATAAACAAGCATCCTCAGACGATCTCAGTGCTAGAGGCTGACGTCAAATGTTTAGTTCACGGAATTGGCGTTATCTCTCTCTCTCTCTCTCTCTCTCTGCATGACGACCTGCCTAAGGCTGACGTCAAATGTTTAGTTCACGGAACTGACCTCTCTCTCTCTCTCTCCTCCCCCCCCCCCCAGTCACGTGGCTAATCGGTCGAGGTCGTAGAGGATCTAGTGTCATTGGTAGGACTTGGAGAGGGGAGAACCGGCAACAATAACAACAAAACTTACAAAATAACATGAAGTTTGGAGAAACAACTTTGTAGGACGGGGCCGTTCCTCCTTGGTAACAAGTTCTTAAGCTACATTCAGTATTGAAACTTTCGGAGAAGTTATATTAGTTGTAAACGAACTGAAAATGCAAAAATATCAAAATCACTGAAACTGACCCCAGATCAGTTTTTGCAGCTTTTCTCAAAAGTGGCTGGGCGATTTCCTCCCGCTTTTGTGGGATCCAACCACATTTACAAACGGTTCTTTTAATGCTGAGCTGTCTGCTTAGGAGCAAAACAACAGACTCGAAAACAGCCACAGTTCACGCCAAAGCCGTACATAAATTGAAAAGAAAGTTGACACATAGCTGTCTGTTTTGTAGCACATTTATCCTTCAGTATTTAGTTTACTGAAACTACCGCAAAATCTACACTCTAAATCTCTTTAAAAACAGGTCAGTCCCCGATTCAGTCCAACGTACTGGCCACAGGTGGATGTTGGTACTGTCTGAGTTTCGTTGTTTAGATTGTGGTCTATTCAGAATTGGTGTGTTTCAAGCCTCATGTCTCATCGAAGTCTGTGAACACGAGCCTGACTTTCAACCTACTGATATCGACTGTTTGCTTCTAAGTTTCGGAAATTTAACCGTCAAAAAAAATCTCAGTTTCACTTGTAACACTGTACTTGTAACACTATACAGTGTTACTCAAGTGAAGCGGCTTTACCTTTCCCTTGCCTTTGAAGGCGCTGACACTGTCACAACCGATGAAAGCATGGAGGGCAAGCAAAGCTGAAGTATATAATTCCAACATTCCTTAGACTGCAATAACTGCTTATATTCTTTTCTTTTTTGAATGTAACTAAGTCTATTTTCGTCAGTATGACTCCTTTTAAACGCACGTAGCTTGTTGCGTAACACAGTCCTATTTTCCTTACATTCTAAATCAAACCATTGCTGCGGTTTCACATTACCAATATTAATTGTTTTCTTCATACAGTCACCTGCTAAAAACAGACAATCATTAAATTTACTAAGAGCTGCATTAATGTCAAATTCAATGTGATCCGTGGCATCCTGCAGCATTTCTTCAGACTGACTTGAACAAAGAATGTCGTCAAATATTGCTTTTTTGTCGCTGTTCCATATAAACTTAGTGAGCTGAAAGGATACTGGTAAAAACCTCTTGGGTACATCAAAATGACTAGGAAATGACATCAACAACTCCACTGGCATGTGTTTGGAATCATTTCTCGCTACTACATTTAGAAAATGACAATACTGGACTAGTTCCTGTGACACCATGAAATAGCCAATAACACTGCAGCCTGTTGATGATATGTAGGTAAAGTTGCCAACTTTATCTCCTGACAGCACACCATTCAAGATCGACAAACTAAACTGTTCACAGACATTCAGCAGGTACCTTCCAAACGCATTAATGGTTTCATCTTGAGATGAACGCGCACAATCTCTGTGTGCCCACTCTGTATGAGCTGAGTCATCAATTAAGACACTGGATAAAAAGTCACCAGCAGGTAATTCCTTTCCAGTACGAGCACTGAAGTCACCAAACACAATGAACATTGAATCACTAAACTGCTCTGTAAGATCAACAAGGCACTGTTCAAGGATAGCAACACCATTATCTAACTCTGTATCTTTATAATAGGGTGAACCCACAAGTGGTAAATACACACACATCCCTGACTCCACGAAAGAGCTGTCTAGACAACTTCAACACTATCATATTGTCATATTCCACCATAATATGCTCCACAAATGTGCACAGTTCCTTTCTAACAAGAAGCACAACACCTCCAGAAAGTCGACCAGTAGAGTCTGATAGCTTCACTCCAGGTGCAACAAATGCATTATGCAGCGGAAAGTTATGTGCCGTAAAAGCTGGTGTAAATGTTTCAACTAGCAATGCAACGTCAAATTTCATAATGAACGGACGAATGTCTGGTTCATAAATTTGCGCAAGCCCTTCAATGTTGTATGAGACAAAGCTTACTCGTTTGTCTTGTACGGAGTTAGCATCCTCTAGGTCAGCACCAGTCCGATGAATATCCTTGTCAGTACTGTCAGCTGACAGGGCCAGGCCGTATCCCTATTTCCAGGCAAAAGACCAGACTTTGTGCTCTCTGACAAACTCCCAGACACTTTCAGCAACTTTTTCAGTGGTAAGATCAGTGCTATTAGAGCTGAACTCGACTCCACTCCTGGTGATCCATCCTTCTCCAGTTTCAGTGGTACCCCTCTGACTGATTTCACTCTTGTCGCTGTAGACATTGTTAAGGACATCATCCGTAAATCCCCAAAGAAGAGCTGTGCTCTCGATCCAGTTCCTGCTACTCTCCTGTATGAGTGTATTGACGATCTGGCTCCCATCATCACCTCTATTGTTAACAATTCTTTGTCCTCAGGCTCCGTCCCAGACTCTTTCAAGTAGACTATTGTTTTGCCACTCCTTAAGAAGTCAGGCCTAGATGCTAATGTCTTGAAGAACTACCGCCCTGTATCTAATCTGCCCTTTTTGTCAAAAGTGTTGGAGAAGATCGTGCTCGCACAGCTGTCCGCTCATCTTGCTGAAAATGACTTGATTGAACCATTTCAATCAGCCTACCGTGTTAACCACAGTACTGAAACTGCTGAGCTAAGAGTTACCAATGATTTGCTGTGTGCCACTGACAAAGGGTTGGTCTCCATCTTGTCCCTGCTGGATCTGTCAGCGGCCTTCGATACACTTGACCATGAAATTCTGCTTCAGAGGCTTCACACTACCTTCAGCATTTCAGGGGCTGCTTTGCAATGGTTCCGATCTTACCTGACCGATCGTTTTCAGGTTGTCAGTGTTAAGAATTTATCCTCACAGCCTGCTAGACTGTTGTATGGTGTGGCTCAGGGCTATGTACTGGGGCCGGTTTTGTTTAGTCTGTACATGCAGCCTCTTAGCGAAGTTTTAAAACGTCAGTGTATGTTATACCACATGTATGCTGACGACACTCAGTTACAAGCTTCTTCCAGCCCATCCCACTTTCCTCAGCTTGTCCTGGACATGCAAAGCTGCATCGAAACTGTTGTGACATGGATGACCAATAACAAACTCAAGATGAATGGTGACAAAACTGAAGTTATGCCCATTTCCACACTCTCAAAACTTAAATCTGTTAGCAACCATGCTGGCATCGAGTTGTCAGGGACGAATATCCCCTTCTCTAGCAAGGTGAGGAATCTTGGTGTTATTCTTGATCCATCACTGTCCATGGACCGTCAGATCAGTCACATGTGCAAGATCACATTTCTCGAAATTCGAAGAATAGCCCATAATTATTAGACCGTTCCTGTCAGTCGAGGCCACGAAAAACTGATGTCAGCCTTTGTCTTGTCTCGGCTTGACTACTGCAATTCCATGTTGTCCGGCTTACTTGATGGGGTGGGTGGGTGTTTGGGGGTTTAACGTCCTTTTCCACCACATAGGGTGATATCAAAGACGGGGCAACGATAAAATGCCAGCACAAATATTTGGCCCCAGCCGGGATCGAACCCGGCTTACCTGATGATAAAATCAACCGTTTACAGAGGCTGCAGAACAACGCGGCAAGGCTAGTCCTTCGCAGATCCAAGCGAGACCATGCAAAACCTCTCCTGAGAGAGTTGCATTGGCTGCCAGTGAAGGCTAGGATTGAATACAAGGTTGCAACTCTATGCTACCGCACTCTGCAGTCTAACACACCTTCATACCTTGCTGAGCTCCTCACTCCATACGTTCCTACTCGATCCCTGCGCTCCCAGGAAGCAGGGCACCTCTGTATCCCTCGCTTTAATCTAAGCAGTTTCGGGAAACGCTCTTTTTCTTACTCTGGTCCTGCTACATGGAATACTTTACCAAAGCGCCTCGGAGATTTCCTACACAGTCGTCTTTTAAATCTAATCTTAAGACACACTTGTTTTTAAAGTATCTGGACTGATCTGCGCGATCATACTTATGAGCTGTGATCTCAAAATGCGCAAGGGTGGCATCATATGCAAGTCTTATAGTGTCAGTCTTACTTTTAGCTCCTCACCACTGCTACCTTTTAGGGTTTTATGTGGCTCATTTCAATGTACCCTTTTGTTCTGGGTTTTATCACAGGTACTTGTTCTTGGTTTTTCATCTTGGTCTGTGCCTGTCCTTTATTTTTTTCTACTCAGCTGTGTGTGTGTGTGTGTGTGTGTGTGCGTGTGTGCGTGTGTGTGTGTGTGTGTGTGCGTGTGTGTGTGTGTGTGTGTGTGTGTATGTGTGTGTGTGTGTGTGTGCTCTTTTACTTTTATAGTTGTTCTTACGTAGTGTACATTGAGTGATTTTTGTTTGACTTCGGTGCCTAGAGCTCGTTCCCCGGGGATAGGCGCCCTATAATTATTATTATTATTATTATGAATGCCGCACATGCGTAACTGTGAGTGCACCTACATAGGGTATACCAGTATCTTTGCGTGTATATGATTCCAACCTAACAAATGGCCCTGCACGTATGTGTACATGAATGCAAATGCGTGGGTGCGAGTGCCCGTACGTATAGTGTACCAGTACCTATGCCTGCAAATAATTCTATCCGAACAAATGGCCCTTCATGTACGTGTACATGAATGCACATGCGTGAGCGCGAGTACCCCTACATAATGTATACCGGTATGTATGTGCGCATATATTATAATGCCAACTGACCTAAGAAATGACTCATCATGCATGTGTACATGAATGCAGACGCGTGAGCGAGAGTGCCCCGACATAAGGTATAGCAGTACCTATGCATGTATAATATATTATGATTCTCACCGAACAAATGGCCCTGTATGTATGTATAGATGAATGCCGCACATACGTAACTGTGAGTGCCCCTACATCAGTACCCATGCGTGCATATAATGCCAACTGACGTTAGAAATGGCCCTGCATGTACGCGTACATGAATGCACATGCATTAGCCCGAGTGTACCTACATGTATAAGGCATCAGCCGGGCAGCACCGGAGAGGAATACACGGCCAGGCCAGGTACGTTGCAGTATAGGCGGCGTTTCGGTAGTACTGCCGTCAGTGGTGTCTTACGAGCCGTTCTCGCATTGTTGAATTGATATATACAAATACGCACGATGGAGGTACCTCGGAATTACCTGTTTGGCAGCAGGATAACGCTAAATTACAGGAATACCATAACGACGTTCGATTTGGGATAGAGTGTCAAATAAGTTATAACTCTATGTATGTATTGGGGTAAGTGAATCGGTATTTGGGAGTTTAACGTCCTTTTCCACCACGTAGGGGTGATATCAAATACGGGGCAACAAGAGGGTGGGGATGGAGGGGTGTTTGGAAGTTTAACGTCCTTCTCCACCAAGTAAGGGGTCAACGAGAAAAAGGACAGTACATGTACAAATATTTTCCCGGGATATGTATGAAACCGGGATAGGCGAATGGTACATCGTTAGACTTTAAATGCTCGGGTCGTGAGTTCGAATCCCTGTTGGGGCCAAATAGTTGTGCCGGCTTTTTTCTCTTTGCCCTGTCTTTGACATCACCATACGTGGTGGAAACAGGATGCTAAACGCCCAAATGTGACAGAGTGAATGTGCGCGCGCGCGCGCGCGCGCGCGCGTGTGTGTGTGTGTGTGTGTGTGTGTGTAACTTGGGTTCAATTTGGTTTTATGGTTTGGCACGAAACACTGTGAGCAGTACGGCCAATTTGATATACCGTTGCACCTAACAAAAGGCTAAGTTGTGTTCCTACAGGCTCCCTTAAGAGTCATACTGGTTAATATATTTACATAATTATTACACTTAAGGCTGTAATGAAAAGAATGCACATAGTTTATGTGACGTGTACATCTGGGATCTGATAATTGTCATTAAATTGTCAAATAAAGTAACTGTTCGTATTTAGAGCTAATTTATTTTTCTTGCATGGCATTATACTTTTTGTACCTGTAGCCGAGTGGTTTGGACCCTCTCGCCCACTATATGTTCTCCGGCCAGCTGTGTGCCGCTGGCTTTGTTCGCCTGTATGCTAGCCGCAGCGTTGCGGATCCAAGATGGCTCCTGTGTCAATTAGTTCTGTTTGTTTGTGTCCATTTAGTGCTAAATATCCCCGCAGTCACTTAACCTAAAGTTATCATGTAAAGTATGGTAGTTTCAGAAGAGTCTGTACTTTCTAATCATGTCTAGTTTTTAGCGCTGTTTTGTAGTTTGACGGGTGTATTTTGCCATTTTCACCACTTTTCAAATGAGTGATCCGCCCTGTCTTTACGCTCCTTAATCGGCGTCAGAAAATTTCCTGTGCCTTGATAAGATCTTAGACTATTATAGTCTTAAAGTACTTTTCACGCTCTTTTGAATGCAATTTGTTTGATTTTTGTAGCTATTGTATTACGCCCACTATCGTTAGTTTTCTGTGTGTTAACAAACACAGATTTCGCCGCAACGAGTGCATCTTGCCTCTCTTCTGCTGCGAGCAGCCGTTGTCTTCTTTATGTCTGGCATTCGTGACACAGGGATGACTTGAAGTGTCCCAGAAAATCTACTGCATGTTCGCACTGTAAAGGTACCACAAGCCAGATCCTACACTAACTACAACACGACCCGAGAGGCAGCTATTGGCGGAGTCGTCCACCTTCAGTGAATTTATTTGACAAAACGGAAAAGCAAAATCCCAGAATAACGATTAATAAAACATGCAAGTCCAAGATTCTATGAGAAAAGCAGTATTGCGAAATCCACTACTGTTTTGGGGGCTGAACCCCGGGGCCTAACGCTACCTATACTGAGATACTGAAAGCAAAGAAAAAGCCGATCAGTTAAGTCCAATCAAACTCTTTGATGCCGGCAAAAGGCGGTAACTACGCAGAAAACAGCTCAAGAGTAGATTCCCGACACAAGCGACACGGATGTCCGGTCGGGGAAGAGATTTGATACCAAAGGCAAATTAGTCCTACTTTCATGTGGTACAGAAGCGCAGGCACTGAGGTAGGCATATCTCAGTGAGCTTCTATTAGAAAGGGTAAACGAGAAAATAGTGAGAACTAAAATGCGTATATAGAACCCAGGTGGGGTAAAAGGGGAGGTGGCGGGATCAAGTTCGTAAAAACAGAAGAAATTCGCTGCTGCCTGTCTTCTTTGCGGGCCGCCGCGCTGGGCGCACAAAGAGCCGCGAGCCACGATTCGCTGCACGCTCACACACTCGCTCTCAGCCCTGCCGCGAATGACTGGACTCTGCGTTTGTTTTGTACCCTGCTTGTTACTGTTTTCCTGTAATAAAACTCATGTCATAGCAGGGCCGTAGCAGCTCTTCCGGCCATGGCCGGACCACTTTTTGCCCCCCCCCCCCCAAAAAAAAAAAACAAAAAAACTCGTCTTCATGAGTACAGGCAGGAGGGTTTCTAAAGCAAAAGTTCTTCCAAAATGAAGCCTCTTCATCAAAATATGTTTTAACTTGCGTTTCCCCGTTTAAACCTGCCGCGAATTAGTCTTTGTCGCTGACGCGGCGTTAAGCCTTAAAATACTCACTCACTCACTCACTCCCCGTTCAAACAAGTAACAAGTAATTCTTTTGTTTTCCGTTGAAGTTGAGGAGAACATAATGGCCAGGGACCGTACCTTTTTATTTATTTTTTTCATGGCCGGAGCACTTTTAGGAGCTGTGCTACGCCTCTGCATAGCGGCATCTGTGTTTGCCTCCCTGCCTGCAATACCCGGGCCCTCCCTGGACACCCGGTTACATACCTGTAATGTTTTTCTGCCCCTATGCTCAGGAAATTGTAATGACCACAGCTTTTGTGAGTGAAGCATATGCATTGCATGCATGACCTTAGATCAGACATCTTACCTTGTCAGCACCCTGAACTGAGTATTCAGTCACTTTTCCACTGATTGCTATCCTGTACAGACGCACGTTGATGCCATGCTGTCCAGGTGCTTGTATATTGTCACCTTTATCAAACTGATAGGTAATTCTGAAAATGTTGTAACTATGTTGTTTATGTCATTCAGTTCTTTTAGTAATTGTAAATCAGTTATTTAAAGGTTAGTAACTTTGTGTTAGTAATTATTATCAGAAACTATCGTCAGAAAATTGTAGACTGAAGTAGACATTTCATATTTGGTTTCATATTATTTTCTACATATTTAGAGTTGCCTGAATGAAAAACCATTAGAAGTGAAATACTAGTATTAAGTTTCACAGAGTAGTATAGTTACACAATGTTTTGCTGTGTTTGATGGTTTGCAGTTCAGTTCAGTTCTTCTTGTCTCCAATAAACGTTTGTTGGGAAACCTAACTGCCTAGAACTGTCCCGCTGTGTGTGTGTGTGTGTGTGTGTGTGTGTGTGTGTGTGTTCCCTCACCTTCTTTCAGACCCAACGGTCAAGGGAAGACACCTACTCCTCCTCTACCGTCAAACTGTCCAGACTTTGACATCACAAAGATTTCAGTTTCGTATACATGTATTTCATGACATTCGTGGAGCCGCCATCTTGAATCGTACTTCAAACACAGCGAGACGCTCTCTATGAGGCAGAATTCGCGAGACTGACACAACACAGCGGGAAATTTCAGGTCGCCGCGGCCTGCTGTCATACATCCGACACACTAAGACTGTCCGCCTTTCTCGTTCTTGACTTTCAACTGTTCACACGGATCAGCAGCGTCTTTAACACGAATACACCCACACACACATGCCCGCAAGTTGTTTTACGTCTTTAACTTTTACAAGGCAAGCTGGAACGCCGGGCTGACAAAATATCAGTCCATAATTATATAAGCAACTGCGCATGCACCAACCTTTGCACCATACAATGGCGGCTATTGAGTTACACAGCTGAACTGCAGGCGTTGTTTCGGGAGATCACGCAAGGACACGTATAACGATTTCAAAAAAAAAAAATGTTTTCCTGGTTTTTCTTGATCGTTTGGAGTTCGCACAAGTATACTTGACCCGACTTTCGGGAACAGGTGAGACATGTTTGGTGTGTTCTACAACTGACACTTGGCCGAATAGATGACCTATTTACTGTCAAACTGATTTCATTGGGCGTGTTATGTCAGGGCACGACTAGACCTGCACACTTTTCAGCTACAGTGCTGTGTTTTTGGTCGGCAAAGACGCCGCATGACTAGACAGGGAAACTTTTGCTAGTAGTTATTTTTTCTCGTTGTTGTAAGTGTTGGGTAGTGATGGTGCCGGCTCTGAACTGTCAATAGACGTGTCTTGCTGCTGGCAAAGATTGTCCGTTTCGGTTGAAAAGCTTCGTGGACGAAGTGTCACCATGACATTAATTGAGACCGGGAGACGGCGCAGAAAATCGCCATATGCAGACGAGAAGTACGACAGGTACGGAAGCCTGCTAGTCGGTGCCACGTATGTTAGTATTAATTTTGCTAGCGTTCAGATCTTTTCAAAGATGAACAAACTTACACCAGTATATTTTTCAAAATATTGAAAGCGAATCTTTCAAAATAAATTTCAAAAAGTTTTAGAGCGACAATTCAAGTTTTTGTATCTGTCTGTGTGTGTGTGTGTGTGTGTGTGTGTGTGTGTGTGTGTGTGTGTGTGTGTGTGTGTGTGTGTGTGTGTAATCTTAAGTAACACTTGAAATTTGCGATTGTTGCTTTTCTTTCTTTTTTTACTGAAATTAAAATGTGAACCCTTATGCATGCAGGAAAAAGAAAAGAATGGGTGGTGCCCAGATCTGAATTGTCCTTATCACGGTAATGGGACTGTAGAAACAGAATGACCTGAACCGCCAAATGAGCACATTTTATCACTGACGAGCGCGAAATAATCTGTCTTAGACCTTGATGAAAAACATTCAGTGAAAACGACAATTTTACGACGAACATTTTCACCACAAGGAGATTTTTTCGTATAAAATATTTCCACCAAAGACTTAATAGCTATGATCGCTTTGATAATATAGTTGCACAGTGTTTAATGACGTCAGTTTTGAGATTACTACAGGCTACATAGAAGACAATTTTTGTTTTGGTGCAACAAGATGCACTGTCTTGTGAGAGGCACTACAGGCGCATCCACTACAGGCGCAACTAACTGTAGTCCAGTGAATAAAATACCACGTAGCCAAAACGGTGCGAGGACGTGCCAGATTAACACAGCCGTGTTAAGTATAATTGATTCTAGCAGGAGAATAGTGTTAATTAGGGTTAAGAATTAAGTTTTATTTTTTCCACATTTTCACCCCTAACATCGCTTTGAAAACTGCAGATGAGTCGAACAAAGCTTAATTTCCCCTGTGCATTCGACTTTTAAAACGTGTTCGACCGTATATATGTTAAAGGTGATGGGTAACCATGGAGGCAATGGACACAGGTTTGCAAGGACCAGCCCAAGGTATGTGTGTGTGTGTGTGTGTGTGTGTGTGTGTGTGTGTGTGTGTGTGTGTGTGTGTGTGTGTGTGTTTAAAACAGTGACAGAACCACTTTGCATGATGAAGACTTGATATTCATACCGCGTAGCTATTCATGTCTGAGACGAATCTCCACGCATTTCTACAGTTTGTAAGATGAGTGAGACTTTCGTTTCGTTGAGTTCCGTTTTCAAAAGAAATAAGAAACTACGGTATATTCACACTTTTTTATACCTGCTTGTTGGAATACTCAGAATATTGACATCGCTACAAGCAATAGTAGTACACCTACTCTTGTATAAGGGGGGGGGGGGGGGGGGGGCATATTTAGGGTCACACGTACCTGACTCTCGCTGAACGAAAGAATCATCACTTAACACAAGGTCAAAAGTTTCACTTCCTTGTCCATTTCTGAGGGCTAGATGTAACTTTGTTCTCATTCACAGCCTCACATGTTACATTTCACGCCAAGGAAACGTCTTATCTTAATAAGGGTCGCAACCTGCGCTGGACAGAAAAATAAGCCACATGTAAACGGCCTTGGCAACTTTCTCTAACACTACAGTTACATTCCTTGACTGCCGTAGTCTGTACGACTGGAACACACTTGATGAAAACTGTAACGTTTATAGGGCTACTTTAAGCAATTAAGGAGACTGTAAAGAGAGCTTACATGATTAGTTCGAGTGGTTTACGGCGAAAGACTAACCCCTCGATGGTTCGGTTGTTTGTGTAGCTATACCGAGCCCCCGGCGAAGTAGCTACGCAAACAATCGAACCATCGAGGGGTTAGTCTTTCGAAGTAAACCACTCGAACTAATCATGTAAGTTGTTTATACCAGGAGCATTTTCTTTTCTCTTGGAAATTCCAGTTTAGTGATCCAAGTGCTCATTTTTGACAGACCTTTTTGCATAGAACATTCCCAGCGACACCGCGAAAAGTAGTGAGTTCCACTCAAAACCACTGCGTGCTGTCTTGTTTTACGAGTTTGACGAACAACATTAAATGTGAAGATGACACTGTTGCCAACACAATAAATTCAACCATGAAAGAATAATTTCAAAGTTTACTATCTGCTTGGCCAGATCAGGGCTCCCTAAACTGTGCGTCTGTGCGTAATTTACGCACTGAAGTAAAAATTTACGTCCTAAAAAAAATTCGAGGGGGTACGTTGAAGCATTATGAACGCGATGTGTGCTTAGCCTGAGGCACTACCTCTGCACTACCGTGCGTACGCCTATAGGCTTGTTGTGATCGAGTGAGTGTTCTCCCTTGCCATGGCCGCGTTCAGTTCGGTTCTGTTTTTGGTTCTGTTTAACGCGCGCAGGCGTTAACTGTCTACTGCTGCAGATCGGCGGCTACTACAGCCACTCGCGCGTAGTGAACGTGCCCCATCTTTTTCCGCTTCTGCGCTCGAAACTATGGACGAAAGATTTTAGAGTCAGTGCTTGTTACCGATCGGATTCGCTTTCTCTGTGACGAATCATGCCACCGAAAAAACTGAAAGTTCAAAAGACTATGGACTTTTTCGTCAGTGAAAGAGTTGTGGAGGGGCTCGAGCCCTCGCCCGGCAGCGGGTGCACTTCGGCGTCGCATAGCTACGATTCAGACGTCGCATCAGAGTCGGCAAAGAGCAGCAAAAAGTCAGAGTTTCCAACTTTCAAAACTGAATTGTACCCACTTCATTTAATTATATGAAGTTGATTTGAAGTTGATAAAATTCAGTTTTGCACACACACACACACACACACACACACACACACACACACACACACACACACACACACACTTGTTCAGCAGTATTTGCTGAATTTATAAATCCATGCACTAAAAACTTGCGAAACGATTCCGACCCTTTAAAAATTGAAAGTGGAGGTAGAAAGACCCCCTAAAATTTTGAAATGGGGGGTCAGTGGACCCTTTAGGTCTGTAACTTTTAGGGAGCCCTGCAGATTCTTGAGCTGAATTCGTTTGTCGGTGGAAGTGGCTGCTACCTCCGTAGCGAAGGGGGCAAAAAGTGTACGCGTTGGCAGATTCAACACATTCGACATGTATTGCAGTCATGTCGGTCATGAAATCGTCAAGTTTCGCTTGGTGTACTCTGTGAAGGTCATATCTTCGAATTTTCATTACGGTAGGCAGAAAAACAGTTTGTCTGTTAGGTCAGTCTCGTGTGTCGTGCGTGTGCGAGACTCGTCTCCTTCCCGGCGTTTTGTGGCGATGTTCGTGGCTATCAGTCTCGTTTACACGTTTCCAGGTAGCGTTTGAATTATTGTTTTGCTGTTCTTTGCGTTGACATCCCCTCTTTATTCATCCATCTTCAGCGTTTTTAGCAGCAGGTCAGAAATCTTCATTATTTCAAGGCCAATGACCAATGACGTAACTTGAGTGTTTTTGTGATTTCGTAAACCACTGAGTGGGTTCTGGAAAGTCATCACTTTCACTCTCTGTTTCCTTACTATAAAGCACTCGAAGTTAACTCACTGAAAATTAATTTGCACTGGCGAATGGTGTAAAGCAGACTAAAGAGAGGCTGTGACGGATAATTACAACAATAAGGACGACTGCATGTACACAATATAATGTTTTTATGCCCCAGATTGCGGTGTGTGTCTCTCCATCCAAGAGGAGGTTTCTGCACCAGTTGTCTACTGTATGAAAATCGTCGAACGCACGAGAGAAAAATCTGAGAGGAAATCCGAAATTTCAAACTTTCTACGTTTAATGAACGCGCTGTTGAATGAAGGCGGTGGATCCGTTTGTATACATACACTAAACCCATATGGTGTTGGATTTTTTGACGAGCAGGTTGACGGCAAGTTGAGTCTGTTGATTCCTGACGGTTCTCTTTTTCATGAAAACTTCGAGAGATACTTCTGGGATGAGAACCATGTCCTATTTAGGGTCACTCAACGCAGTCGTCCGCTCAGCACATTTGCTGTAAACTCAAAAGCGTCTCTCGATGTCGGTATTCTAGATATGACGCATGTGCAGACCAGGCACTGGCTAGAACAGGTTAGTTCGACAGCCGCTGGAAGAGGTGCAGATAGACAAAGGGACCAAGCACCTACTTTCAGGAGGGGTTATATTGAGATTGATTGTGGTGTTTTCCAGGAAAGTGCCAGCGTTCAAGCTAAAAGTGTCCCGGAAAGCATTTTCTCTGGAGGGGCGAGAGCAGACAGTCTTACAAAGTACATGTGGGAGGACATGAAATTGCCAAATTACATTTCCGCACTCTCAAAGCTTCCTCGTGGTGGTCGAATCTATTTCGGTGTACGAGAAGAAAAAATCAAGCAAGTGAAAACTGGAAAGTTTATCTGTGAGGGAATTCGCCTCTTTCCTGGAGATCTTGTTGGCATACGCAGCGCCCTTCAAGAGAAAACTGGGAGTGTTGTCTGGTTGTCCAGATCCCCAAATCCACCCAGTCACCCAGTTTGCATCAACTTCCACAAACTTGAAGGCGTTTCGGGTATGTTTGTTGTTGAAGTAGCTGTGAAGAAATTTGACGGAATCTGCTTTCACGCTTCAGTAGGCCCTTTATCCTTCAAATTTTCCTCTGAGAGATCGACGAAGCTCCAGGCACTTGCCATTGAAGAATGGATCGCGGAACACGGACAGAAAGATGCCCTACATACAGTGAAACCAACTTTCTCGGACACACGTTAGGGCTCAAGCGAACACATGGAAGACCTAGCAAGATAAAAAGAAGTCGGCCTTACACAACCTCATAAAAACTAAGGCCTAAACTGAATGTACGATGTACACGTGTTCTCCTTCTCGGCCACTTTGAGGATGTAAATTGTCTGAGGCGCGAACGGACTGATGTTGGTTTTGCTCATTTATTTGCAAACTGTATCCTGAGTCAGAAAGAACTGAGTGTCCTCGTTGTTTGCTAATGTATAAATTCACAGATTGCATAATCCTTTTTTCAGTTCACCTAAAAATAATTCATTTTGTGTTTTGTTCTGGCCAATGTTCTGGCGGTTTTGCGTAGCAGACGAATTCCTTAACGGTCAACTTTAGTTGTCTCCCTCTCGCCTTACATGGCCTTATTATGTCTATTAAGTTTGCGAATTTGTCTCTAAAGTACTTTTTTAATATAAATACAAAAACAAAAATATATTCTTGGCTCATCTCAGAGTTAATTAGTATTATATTTTAGTCATTTGGTTGTGTCTCATGAACATAGAACACTCATTTTGATGAAAACAAGTTGTGGACCGTTCTTTCATTTTGACGTTTAATTTTGCATTTTATGAAGTAAAAAAGCACCATATAATAATCAATTTAAAGTCAGTTTTAGTTTCTACCTTTGCATATATGCTAGTTAGTGCACCCTGTAAACTATTAAAAAGTTTGGATGATTCTGAGATGCCGTTGCTAGGGAAAAAGTGTGGAACATGGGTGCAAAATCTTTGGAAGCCGTTTTCTCAAAATGGTCGCCGGTGGGGTACTCAACTTCTAATGGCTATAACGTCCACAATTTTTGGTCTACAGCATCCATTTATATATCAAAATGTTCAGAAAAGAGTGCAAATTTAGAAAATATGTATATCTCTAAACACCAAAAAAATCGAGTTAAGACTTGTTTTGTGGTGGCCGGTCACATCTGTTCAGCCTAAACGCCATTTCTCTCCCAGGTTAAACTCCTTTACACCCACCCCACCCACCCTTCTCTCCCAGGTACGTCGTGCCTAATTAGGAGAATGATAGTGGCCTTCTTTTTTTTTTTACCCCAAACGTGACTGTGGGATTTTTTCCCAGTATTTGCTATGACATACTATGAATAACAACCACCATTCACATACATGACATATGCGCATCAACCGGTTGTCTCTTTTCTGTTTGACTTGTTCTGTCCACAGTCACTGAACTTCAGCCTTAATCGTAGAGAGCAGCTTACACAAGAATATTGTACAATCTGTCGTCCAATTTGTATTCTTGAATACATTTCAAAATAGAGATTACGCTACAATGCGGATATAATGAGAGATACTAGAATGGCTAATGCTGCTGTTTACAAAATATACGAGATGTATATGGAAACGTTGTTGTTGTTCAGTGACGTTAAGAGAAAATATGCTGTGATTACTTCAAACAAACTTACTTTTGTATGAGGGAATTGTTTAATAAAGAAAAAAAAGTATGTCAAGCAATATGTAGTCACTCGTCAACATTTGAGAGAGAGAGAGAGAGAGAGAGAGAGAGAGTGTGTGTGTGTGTGTGTGTGTGTGTGTGTGTGTGTGTGTGTGTGTGTGTGTGTGTGTGTGCATAATAATAATAAAACAGATTATCGACGTTTCCTTTGAACTCACACGAAAATGCATGCGCACTCGGCTTGTGCTCTTTCTTGATTTTTTTTTTAAATATCGGCAACGTTTCCTTTGAACCCACACGTGAATATTACGAAGATACTCACTCCGCACTCGACTTGTTCACATATTTTACCAGACACAAAACGCATGATGTTTCTTAAACGTTTGACGTCTGCCCAAACACCATACCACTAATAGCGGACAGCGCTGTACAAAATCAGGCTTCCTTAAGATTAAGAGTGAGACACAACATAATCATAATTACTCAGAGATGCTTACAATATTTAATTTTGCTTTGATTGCATTTTTCGACATACAATGAGTACATAATCATACACATGATGACTTGGGCAGATGTCAAGCGGAAAACAAAACCACACGGGCATGTGCAAGAAATAACTAAATATTCCTGTCTACAGCAACCATGATGGCGCACATTTCGAAGGTTGCGCCTTCATAAACTGGTTGTTCAAAATACATTGACAGCAGACCAACCGGCAGTCGCATGAATTCCATTGCCACATTTTAAACGAACGCACTGGTAGTCCTTGTTTAACGCAGTAAACCAATTGTAAGCGGGATAAACAACTCCGTCCTAAGGGACTGTAACAGCTGATCTTTTATTAGCAAAATACACATTGACAGCAGCTGTAATATGCGCGATCAGCACGCTCAAATATAACACGTCATATGATTGTGGACAGGTCAAGGTCAAAGACATGTATACATAATAACCTGGTTATGATCACGGACAATGTTTGGTTAGTAACAATAAACATTTTGATTTAAACATAAACAAACAAACCAACAGACAAACAAACAAAGCAACAACAACAAAGTACCTTCCCACTGTTTCATCTGTAAACTAAATACATCTGTTAAAGCAAATCGGACATTTTTTTGTAACAGTTATTTATGGAGCGTATGTAACAATTCATCTGTTTATACAAGAAGAAAAACAACAACAAGAACAGTACACAATACATCTTACGACAGAAGAAACAGAATCGACATCAAATTATCATCGAATGAGCGGTAAAACAGCTGTCGCAAAAATATAAAGTAAGAAATGATCCAAAATAGCGAACTTGAAACTCTTCTCGTGGATGTTATGTCGGTACACAGCTTTAAACCCAATTCCTACCAAGTAAGTTTGGAGTGGTGCACCAGTGGCCTCACTAACAAAAAAAATTACAACTGCATGGATTTATATTTTGGCTCAGTGGGATGTTGCACTTTGATTATACTCGTGTTTGCTGGAGAAGAGCTGTCAAGGAACCTTTAATCATGCCTGATTTTCGCATACAAGGCAAACCAGGTGCTGTTTGTTCATGTGCACTGGAGGAATGAAGTACGCGCGCTGCAGCAGCTCGGGGAACCAGTGCTGCACGCATCTGTGCCACAGATCTTCCTCGGCACGAGCAAAGTGGATCGAGTGGTGACGAAATCCACTCTGCTAAGCAACAGAAAGGACTTTGTTACAGTTAATACGTAATCACTCTTTGTTGCTACAAACGTGCTAACAACAGAACGGTAAGCAAAATGTGATTCCAGGTTTTATTTATGATTACTTTAGTGAAGGGCATTTTCTGTGACAGCTGTTCTTTTGTGTGTGAAGGTTCCTCCTTCTTCTTCTTTCTTTCCGCTCATGGCTCAACAATCGTCAAGCTAAATACAGTTTCTGCATTGTTCATTAAAGATAATTAAGATGTTATCCCTATACGGGTTGCACATTTAAGTCGGTCCCAGGACACTGACCTATACAAATTTCAAATGTCCTATTTTTCCCACCTCAAGCGGGCATTTGTCCTATTAAAATTTTTATTGCCACTAAGTGGCAAGGACACTGTGTCCTATCACTTTGCTGTTTCCAGGACACTTTGTCCTATAGAAGCTGTGGAAAATGTGCAACCCTGGTACTATAGTGTCTGTGATTTCCTGGCTTTCCCTATACTCCAGGTAATAGGTGGGAGAGGGTACAGTATACGCCGGTTATAAGAAACTCGAGGGGGGTGAATTTTTTGGTTTCTTATATCCGAGTTTTCTTATATCTGAAAGTCGGATACAAGAAAGTATTTTGAAAAATATTTCTTATAACCGAGTTCAGTGAAAAAAAGGTTTAAAACATTTCTTTTTTCTCAGTTCGTGTATGTTTTGCATTAAATTAAGAAATATCTGGTTTCTCTTAAAGACCTGCACAGAATATATATGTGTAGAGTTAATATACACCAGTGCGCTTGTGTCCTTCAATGTCAGATTTTTTTGTTTGAACATGAAAATACTGTTTTTGCTTCCCAACTGTAGCGCTGGCGGTCATGTGGTAAGAAAAAACAAAACAAAAAGAAAGAAAAAAAAAAAACAACCAAACCAACCAACCAACCAACCAACCAACCAACCAACCAACCAAACAAACAAACAAACAAAAAAGAACTAAGGGGAGAGAGAGAGAGAGAGAATTCCCTTGTATTTATAGGATATATTAAAAGTGCATTATGTATCAACTTTTGATCTATAAAACACTCGTCCCATTAGAGTATGATATGCGATGCTTTCCGTGTCTAATTTGGCTGAAAAAAGCTGCAAATTAGCTTTTTTTTCTGTTGGGAGGGGGAAGGGGGATGGAGAAAAGATGGACCACGTATATTGTCAAAGAAAGGAATTGATCAACAGTTAGTCTAATACTGATAGTTTTATTCTCCTAAACGCGAGCCCTGTAGACAGAGAGAGACAGACATACAGAGAGAGAGAGAGAGAGAGAGAGAGCTCCCAATCAGGCAAAAAAAACAAAATAATAATAAAAACAACATATAACAATAGAACAACAAAAATGCATCTCGTATTTTTTCTTCTTGCCAACATTCAATTTTGCACGGAACACAATGGTAAAGAACCAATTCAAGAAAAGAAAATCATGCGCCATCATGTGTCTGTCCTAAGTGACGTCAGACCTGACCTGTTTTCTTAGAATGAGTGAAATTTTCTTGGAAATGTACTTTCGGTTTCTTACAATGAGTAAAATTTTCTTGGAAATGTACTTTCTGTTTCTTATATCCGAGTTTTTGTATCAAGCGGGACAAGAAATTTGCTTTCCTAAAACCGAGTTTTCTTATAAGCGAGTTTCTTGTATCCGAGTTTTTGTAATACATAATAAAGAAGAGTTTGGCCGGGGGAAAAAAATTCGTTGGCAATAACCGAGTTTTCTTATATCCGAGTTGCTTATATCCAGCGTCCACTGTACCTCAAATGCTGAAAGACAACATTTGCACAAAACAATTCATGAATAAATATGCTGTAGTTTGGATTTTTCTGTAAGAACGTGGCGCTGACGTAGGTAGAGCGATATTCATTTCCAAGGATACTAAAAACAACGGTCAATCCAAATACATTAATTTGTTTGGTCAGATTGTATCTGCTGTGACAACCGAACCCTCGCTAGAGGTCGAGGAGACTCTTACGTGTGCAGGTCCCGAAGAGCCAGGTCTTTGGCCTTGACCTTGACTTCGACCTCTGCCCCCTCTGGATCTTCTTGCCATGACATTGGACAGGCAGTTTGGCAGAGCAGAGAAATACCCTGAAAATGTTGGACTGATTATATGAAATTGTTTCTGATAATACTTTATTCTATTTTTTTTTTTTTTTTTTTTTTTGTAAAAGATAGACACCATGCAAGCAAACACCACTTGTGGAAATTTTGCAGACTTTTAATTTACTCAGTTTTCCCGTCTTCATAATGGACATACATGTACTTACTTACTTAGGCCCTTGGCTCCACGTGGAGCATAGGCCATCGACAACCCTTCGCCATCGCACTCTGTTCTGGGCTAGTCTTGCCACTCCAGTCCAGTTGGTCCCCTGCTTACATAGCTCTGCCTCAGTGTCCCGCCTCCAGCTGTTGCGAGGCCGGCCTCTCTTCCTTTTCCCCTGCGGGTTCCATGTCAGGGCTTGGCGTGTGGTGCTGGATGCTGGCTTCCTGAGGGTGTGTCCAATCCAGCCCCACTTCCTCCGCAGGATCTGCTTGGCCACTGGTTCCTGCCCCATTTACTTAAGGGGGGGGGGGTCTTGTTCGCAAGATCACACTGGGAGAAATCAATGTTTTTACTATCTTATCCACTATATTATTAATTTTTTTTTTTAAAAGGTTAGATGATAGAGATCTGCTGCTTAAAATCGTACTAACTTACATGGGTTTAATCACAGTCACAAGCAGTGCCGGGCTCCCGGCCCCTTTCTGGTTCATGAGCTTAGCGCCTGAAACAAATGAATACATGTACATGCAAAACATCCAGATGTTACAACAATGCAGACACTCAAACCGTGCTACACAAGCTGCACAAGTGACTACAGTGGCCTCATGTGGATGTTGTACAACGCAGCGTATGTCCAGTCTAACATCAACTTTCCATCAGGGCATTGCTCTAGATGGCGCTTGCAGTCTGCCTCTTGATTTCTTCGCTCAGCTTCAAGCCTCGAGGGTACAAGTGTATATGCTATGATGTAAGCTGAGTTTTTAAGGCACTTTTTATTTCATCAGTGATGATCAGTGAAGATCTGTTGTTTGCTCCCGCACGCTCGCGCGCGCGCGCGCGAGCACACACACACACACACACACACACACACACACACACACACACACACACACACACACACACACACACACACACACACACACACACACACACACGCACGCACGCACGCACGCACATACACACGTACACTACTGCGCATATTCCTAGATCCTTTTTCTAAGCGGAAAAAAGGTCGTCCTTCACCACACCTCATTCCGTGGAGCGAGCGAGACTACAGAGATAGTAACCGTCAGCAAGCGGCTTACAACACGCCAGTCACTTGTGCCGTTTCTTTCTGCAGACTGCCTCGGCTATTTGCTCAGGAACAGCCCACTGACAGTGTGTTATCTCACACGAAGTCATGGGCATTGTGATAACAAAAGGAAACCCTTAAGCAAACATACTTGGTTTCTAACAAGGTCAGCTCACGATTTCCACAATCTAACGTCTAGCAACTGATATTGCGCACCTCCACCCTCTTCCATCTAAAAAAGTCTTGCATGTTTTCACGACCCAAGACAAGTTTATGAAGCCCCGGCAATGACAATGATAATCACAATGAATCTTTTTTTTTTTTCAACGGTACAAATCTTCGTACGAATACCAATTACAACTTGCCTTTGCTAAACTACGAAATATAAACAAAGAAAGAGATAAAGAACAGAAACAGTTTAAATGTTTTACTGTCCAAGTCAGCACAGGAGTCTGTATACACGTTCTTTGAAGAACATTGTCACTTTTATTGTTTCTTCGTTTGTGCTTTGTTTTTAGTTGAACTTTTTTTTTCTTCTTATAATCACACACAGGCTGTATCCAAGAATTTCCATCTAGACTTTAAAAAAACAAAAAACATTGAAAGATATGCCATTGCCGAAACCGAAGGTATTCCATTACAACTACATTGTTAAAAACTACAGAAAACGCAAAGTAGATGAATGAGAGGAAAGAACGTGCACTCATGCAGCTGTTGACATTTAAAATGACTTATAGAGTGTCTTACGCCTACTTATCTATAAGCGCCAGGCTATATGACCTAACCCTCAAGTTCTTCCGTTCAACGACAACGGATAGACTATAGACTGTAGCCTGTCTGAAGTGCATGTATGCAGAATCGGTTTCATTGCAGTAAGGCCTGTGGCTCTCTAACCATGGCAGCCCCTCTCCAGGATGTGACTTCCCCGATCACTCAAGGGTTACCCGAACTTGTGGGGAGCCGGGGTGGTCGAATGGTAGAGCGTTGGACTTCTAATGCTCGGGTCGTGAGTTCGATCCCGGCTGGGGCCAAATATTTGTGCTGGCTTTTTCATCGTTGCCCCGTCTTTGATATCACCATATGTGGTGGAAAAGGACGTTAAACCCCCAAACACCCACCCACCCCTACCCGAACTAGTGGCTCACAAGACAAAGGATTTGCTCCACAAAATCGCATATGTGAACTACAAGTAACTTGAACGTGTAAATTCCGGATTTCGCGCATTAAACTGATGGGAGTTTCAATGCTCGGGTCGTGAATTCGATGCCCGGTGGGAGCCGGGGGGGGGGGGGGGGCAGTTTGTGCTGGCGCACCCTCGCTAAGTCTTTGGTATCACCCGTATGCTGTGGGAAAAGACGTGAAACTTTCAACCAAGCAAGCAATCCCCCCCCCCCCCCCCAATAAATAAATAAATAAATAATAAATAAATAATAATGCATTATACTGATGGTGAACCTGTACCGAACGACTAACGTTTCTATCAGTTGTACCGGCTTAAAAGACGGGCCAGTGGGTGATTCTTGCGCAAGTGCAGTTTGACACCCACACCGCCGACAACACGACTTGTTTACGATAACGTCACTACAGCACTAGGGAGGTATCAGCTGACATTCGAACTGGGCCCAAGTCTAGTCTTTGTACGCACAATGCGACTGAGGTAAATGTTTTGCATGCATGTCACAAAATAGCTCATTCGCTGGACTTATACGTGTGTGCATAGCGTGTGCATATGCATGGAGTATTATCACGTTCAGTTGTAGCTGCAGCTGAGTCCTGATCTGCACCTACACTGCGCAGTCAGTAAACAAATGCACGCCTCGCCGGCAAGGCCATTTCCGAGAAACGCTGAGCCTACTCGCTCCATATACTGGTGGCAAAGTGCGCAGTGCTGAATATGTGAAAGTTGTCACTGGCACTGCCTTGCTTGTTTCTTAAACTTTGGCGTTAAATTTCGATCGCTGCCGGATTTAAACTCGCCACTTACCCGAAACTTGAAGACTGGTTAGGAATCATGCCTGTCTAAACTGAAGGAAGCAAGCATCTGAATAATGTGACACAACATACTGTACGGCCGGGTGGTCTGTCGGCGAGCTTCTGGCCTGTGACCTACTTTAGGAATTTATTATCAGCTTCTATTTTTAAATTCGGGTTTTCCACTGGGCTGCACTGGGCCTACGGCGCGAGAGGTTGTTACATCGCAGAAAGAACTCAAGCGACCGCACACACAAAAACCTGCAACGTATCGTGCATTTATATGAAAGCACAGTGCTCAGCTTATTGTGCGGGAGTTTCACTTCCTTTTCCACCACATATTGGTGATATCAAAGCCAGACGGGGCAACGAGAAAAAGGCCAGCACAAATATTTGGCCCCAGCCGGGCGGGACGGAATGATTAATCAGTTTTGAGCTCACGACCCGAACATTGAAAGTCCAACGTTCTACCCATGATCTGGCTCTCCCGCCTCCCGCATGGACCTATACATGTTTATGCACCATATACATCTAGATAACAAAATGAATGATGATACTTGTCAAAAACCTCGAACAGTGAGAGTTTGGGTACTACAGCGAGAGAGAGAGAGAGAGAGAGAGTGTGTGTGTGTGTGTGTGTGTGTGTGTGTGTGTGTGTGTGTGTGTGTGTGTGTATACTCAACTGACACACCCGTACTCGATTTACCACCTTTACTAGCTACTAGAACAAAAGCAGCAACTGAGCACAAGCAAGCTGTTTATTTAAATCATAAGAATTTAAGATGTAAGGAATTGCAATAGAAATCCACAGTTGTTTACTTGTAACAGTTAAATTAGTGGGTTTTTTTTTATCTATTTAAAAAAATACAGACACCCACAAAAGATTTTTTTATTTTACCAGTGAAAAAAACCCCCAGAGATTATTGAAAGTAAAAAAAATCCACACTTGTAGACAAAATACAATGAAATAGCAATGGCTAAAAATCATAGCAAGGAAATGTGTGAGTACTGTTTGGTAAGTATAATTCCGACAAAAAAGATTTTGCTTTGGTAAACAAATCTTGAACAAACATCCCTACCTTGAAGTTAACACACAATCATACAAATACTCGACCAGTGAAAAACAAAAGACTTTACACTGCCAGGCATTCGTAGCCTTCATTGTAACGATTTAGTTTTGCTAAACGATAGGTCTTCACACACACACACACACACACACACACACACACACACACACACACACACAGAGTCGATGGAAAACAAAAACTGCACAACACAGCAACCGCAATCTGAAGAAACTATACAGAATAAACACTGCAGGCCAAATACAATGACTGAGGGCAAGAATAAGCAGAATACCTGTCCAAGGTAAAATGTGATGGGTTTCCACAAAAAGGGGCACAAAGTCCCACAGCCACTTTTGAGAAAAAACAACAACAACAACAACAAACTGAGCGAGAATCAATTTTAGCGGCTTTGAGATTTTTGCGTTTGGGAGTCCTTAAACAATGGATACAACTTCTTTGAAAGTGTCAAGGCTGAATGTAGACTATAAACATGTTAAAAGTGAGCATGTGAAACAACCACGCTGTGCCGGCGTTGATTCCCTTGTCACACTTTACCAGCCGTTTTCTCAAAATGGCCACTTTTCCGCAGCAAGTTTACCACAAACATATCTCAGGCCTATACCACGACACAGAAATAATTTCCATACCAAAAAGAAAGCTTATTTTCTGCACTCTGCTGAGATGCCCAAAAACTCCATATGCCTTAAATCACCCTTTTCTGGGAGCCCGCCATCACATATAATGTAAATGATATAAACTCATTCGTGACGGGACTCTTCGATCGAAGGTTCCGCCACGCATCGCCCACGGCTCATCAAATCGAATTCTCCATCCATTTTCAGCTGAAAACGTCAAGCGTTTGTTACTCCAATGAAGCTTGCTAGAGAGTGTTTTTTTTTTTGGTTGTTTTTGTTTTTTAATGTAGTAAGTTTACTGCAGTTTCGTGGCGGGAGGTCTAGGCAGGGGCAGTGTTGAGACGGCGGCAGCCCCAGTCACAATAGAGTTAATTGTGATGTATACATGTGATATCAGCAGTGAGACACGGAAACCACTAGCAGTAACAAAAACAAAACGTAGAATTGTTAAATGCGTGGGCTACACAAAGGCTTGAGTAACGCAATATATAAAAAAATATACAATCTGCTGAGAGTACTGCCTCTGTGGTATTTCCCGTGTACGGAACTCTTCTAGGTAATAGATTTCGACTGACACAACAATGCCCCCAACACAAAATGCAAAAGGGAATTCTTTGTTATGCGAATGGTAAAACCATCGAATGCAGGATGTTGAGACAACACAGAAAAAGGCAAAAGCCTAGAATACGGTTTCGTGTAATACTTTTTTTATACATGGCTTTTCTAGTAAGTGGTTTTAAAAAACAGACACCCCCCCCCCCCCCCCCTCAAAAAAGTGTTAGACACAGCTGCACAGTATGATACACAAACATAAACAATACTAGAATTTAGAGGAAAAATAGCTGCCACGTAATACGCTGAAGTAAAACTGCCACTGAAAACAAAAGTCTGGTCATTGTCAACTTGTACATTTCTTCCGCAGGTTTGGAGTTTGGTAACTGTCATGCAGCTAAAGCTAAAAGGAAACATTCTCCAAAATCTGACACGCAGGAGGATTTTTGCTTGATCCAGTTTTCGGTTTCAGCACGCCAAACGACAAGCGTTGCCCCCTGTGTCTGTAAAGGACCGTGAATGCGTGGAACACATCGGTCGCTTATAAGTTATTTCATCCGTTCCCATGTGCCTCATCTTCCTCATCTGGAGGTCGGCTGACACACACCAGTTGTGCCGAGCTGCGGGAGGCGATCAGCATTCGTCCAGAGTTGTCGTCCCATGTCTTGTCTCCCTGGATCCAGACCACGACCTTGCGTTCCAACCCAGTGACTGTATTCACACTCGTGGCGATCACCTCGTCTGCTCCAGCGTGAACTGCCACTTCACGGATTGCTGCTGTATCATCAGAGGCCACTAGGCGCACAGGAAATCCAGCCTTGCGTAGGCCCCGGATGATGCTGCTAGCAGTTTGGATCACGTGACCGTGGCTGTCTTCCGCGTCATCGTGGAGCTCATCTTCCCTCGTAAGGACGAACACGTCTCGGTACAGAAGGTGCTCTGGGTGGTCTTCGCTCGTTTTGGTTTCAGCAGGCGCATCTGAAAAAAACAACAGAAGATACTACATGTATTAGTTATCTAGAACAGCGAGTCTTGTAGTACAGTATCTCGCGGGACAGAGCGATCTTCCCGATTTTACCAAAACGTCGTGTCAAATTCACAATAATTCTGAGCAACGAATTTGTCTAGATTCTGTATTGACTCTGCTGGCTAAACAGACGCCGGGTTTGACCATAGGTTTTTGTCAAACTCCACGTCTCTTCCGGAAACTGGTGTGACGTCACATCTGAATCGAGACAAAAACAGCTTATTTTAGCTGAGGCTGTTTCTCAAACCCTACAGACTAGACACAAAAACATCAGACCGACCACTACCACAAGACGATCACTCCCTCTCCCCGATCACACACCTGACTGCCCAACCTGCAGATCTTTCAAAACTTCAGCCACTTCCTTCCCACACTGCAAACAGTCGACAATGTTCCCCGCGTGCTGCGGTCCGGCATGAAACACGTGCCGCACGGGAGGCCCGTCTGTGGGAGGTGGCGCCTTTGGATCTGTGTAAGGGTGGATGTCCTGCCAGTCCTTCATCACGCCTGCCTTGCCTATCTCTCGCGTAATCACTGGCGGTGTACGGAGGGGCTCGGTCAAGGGTTCCTCCAACAGCCGAGCAGGCTTGTCTCTACGATAGGTTGAAGCTGCCCACAGGCGCAGTTTTTTCTCCTTCTCGTCGATGTTATCGTAGAGTTTCTCGCAAAGGGTGTCGCACAGATTATCGAACTCTCTATCGGGAACGAAGAGCAGAAATGATTCCAAATCAGAAGTGATTTTAGAGTAATTTTACAAGAATAAAAAAAAGTTGATATTCCATATGTTTCTTTGAAAATCAGCTTCCAGTAAAGGGCAGCTGAAAGAACAAATCAATTTCCTGCATCACGCTAACTGTTTTAGAAATGAAATTACCAAAATTCGTCTACAAAGGGGCTTGAAGCTGGGTTATTTTTCTTGAAAATAACCCTGTTAATACTTACACGCAGCCCACTGCCTCATCTGCGACAACACAGAGCTGGCCGTCCTTTGCTATGTCCAAAAGAGTTTCGCTTGCCCGGTCCAGTTGCCCGTGCTCCAAATCAAAGTGATGGAACTGCACTTTAGCCCTCTGCGGTTCCTCCAAGCGTTCCTTCAAAAGATCCAAAATCAAATATGACACTGCCACGCTGCTGCTGCACGTGCTGAGAATGACCACGGTGCCCACAGCTGGATCTCCGGCCCACTCCAAGGCCATGATGAAGAGCATGAGGGTCTTCCCAGTGCCGGGTGGGCCAGTGACGTACGCAAGCAACGGCGCACGCTGGAGAAGCTTCAAATGTGACTTCAGGAGCACATTGTTAGCGAACCGGAACGCCGTCTCCCATACACCCTCCCCCTCAGACCTGAGGTGCACGTCTCGATTCCGAGGGCAGAAGACCTTCACATTGGTGGCTGGGCCGCAAAACCTGCAAGACAAAACTGATCGAGGTTGAGTTAAATGTTTTCACATTAAATCATTAATGCATGGCTATGAACACTGGGGATTTCAGCGGTTAGCTAATCCAGCAAAACGGTGAACTGAACACCCTCATAAAATGACCAGAGGATGTAAAAATTATCTTTACTTCCACGAGCAGCTCATATATTGAAACCTTCACAAACTGAATAATCAAGACGCACCTCCTGGCTAAATCTGTGTATACGTCATCGTCCATGGCCTTGTCTGGACCTCCCTTTGCTACTCGCTGCTCCCACCACTCTGCCAGACGGCCGATGACCTCATCGGTGACGTCCCATGGCGTATCTCTAGCTGAAAGCTGGTCCTCACACAAACACATGTTCACGGGATCCTCGATGGCGACGCCATTACCCAGACACTCACGTAGCTTCTGCAAGATTTATCAACACGAACATAGTTTGTTTCAGCATCCATCGTATCGCTCGCTCTCTGATTCACATGATAACTTAAAACAGGAAACCGTCTACCGAGCAACCAACCATAATTATTACACTATCTAAGAATCTTGTTAGTCGGTTAGTTTTACATGACTGGTCGACATAAACTAAAATGTTTAAATCGTTTTAAGAACGAAAGTGTTTTAAGTATGTCACCTTATCAATGTCAGGGAAACGCCTCAGGACCTCTTGCAGTTGTTCCGTTGAAATATTAGGCAGGATTAGGGAACTTCGGACTCGCGGGCTGTGCAGGTCAGAAACTATGTGACGCAGCACCGTTGTCGCTTTCTTCAGTTGCTTGATCGCCCTGTTAAGTCTTCGCTCCACCTTCTTTTTTGCATCGTCCGGTGTCTTCGAATGGCGTTCAAAGTTGTCGCCCACCACTTTGATCTCAATGGCCAGCAGTCCGTATTTGCGATGAATGATGACCATATCAAAATCCCCTTGGTGTTTATCATCGGCCCTCAGGTCATGAGGCCGAGGGTATTTTCCGACGGCAGCAGCGTAAACCTTGTTGTTCAGGAAATGGGCAAACTGCAGCTGTGACATCACTATCATCACTTCGTCCTGTTTTACGGCTAGCTTCTGCAAACAGAACAGAATCCGCTGCTGTGCTTGATCGTCACGCACATGACACTCCTGTAAAGCCTTGCATTTCGCCTTTTTCGTGCCTTCTGCAGGCGGCTGATTGTCTACTGGAGGTTCGGGAACGTCCACACTCATTGACCTGGCCACACGTTCTTTCTTGTAGAACTGTCTGTTTATATACACAGGGGGGACGAAATAAGCACGTCGCAGCAGCTTGGGGAACCAGTGTTGCATACATTTCTGCCAGAGCTCTTCGTCGGACTGTGTGTAGGTTCGTTGCCTTCCGCACTGAAATACAAGAAAACTCGACCAGCCCGATGCCAAATGCAGTAAACGGATTTTCGTTTTGGTCATTTGGGTTTGACTGCGCTTTGACCAAGATACTAGTCACATTCTGCTCTCGGATGTGAGCATGTTTTGACCTCAGTGTTAAGAGCCACAGCGGATACACCCGCACACCACCCCCAACCCCAGAAAAGGACACAAAATATGTGCTTGAGGGTTGGTGTTCTTCTAATTTGTTGTTTTGCTGCTGTTTATGTTGTTGCTTTCTTCAGGTTGGCCATTACGAAAGTAAAAATAATGCTAAGCTTTTGGTCTGAATCGTGAAAACTGAAAGGGCCTTACCTGTGACGTTCCACAGTGAGCATGTCCGTGGCCTTCACTTCCCCTCTCTTCAGACATTTTCAGTTTTTTACAGGACATGGCGGTACATGGCACTTCTGGAGGCAAACGAAATCACACAGACTCTGACGGCTGACGGCTAGATACGTAATCACATCTAGGGTTACCAGCCACAAACCTCTTTCCAAGCGAGGGGAAGCTACCTGCACTGACACGAGATATGGTGCGGTAATGTTATTTGCCATTATTAACATTGACAAACTGAAGCACACGTGAATAGCAGGCGATTGTTATTATTATTGTCGTTGTTACTACTGTTATCAATTTCATTATTGTTATTGTTATTGGCACTTTTGTGTGATGTTGACAAAATTACGAGTTGTCCCTAGTTAAACGAAGTTGTTATAATCACCAATCATTAACTGTTAAAAGCCCATGCAAAAATCGCAATTTCACTTGAAATCTTCAGATCACTAGAAGCCACTTGAAGCCACTGCTCTCGGGCCTAGCGGGGGAAGGCCCACGCCTTGCGTAATAGTGGCTTGAAGTGGCGTCTACTCGTGTAAAGTGGCTTGCTCTTTTTAACCAGTCTTATCATATAGTATAGGGCAGGGGGTGGTCGGGTTTGGGCTCTTAAGAGTTAATTTCGATAAAAATTAATATTTAAAAAACCAATAGAAACAGTAGAAGAAAAACGAAAACAACGAGAAACTGTTGTGAATTTGCCCAAACTTTCGGTTAAAGGAGGTCTTACATGGGCTTAGTGCCAACACTACCGGAGAAGTTCCTTGTCATCAGCAGGTACCAGATTTCAACTGCTGGGCCAAGAGCACAACTCCTGAAACCATTAGCAAAAAAACTAGTGATAACACAGTGATAAAACCCCAAGTCTGCCTTGTCATCAGTCGTTTGTATTCCGTGTAGGTCAGGCTTTCTTTTTTAAACCAATTGTGGGGAGCCGGGGTGGTCGAATGGTAGAGCGTTGGACTTCTAATGCTCGGGTCGTGAGTTCGATCCCGGATGGGGCCAAATATTTGTGCTGGCTTTTTCATCGTTGCCCCGTCTTTGATATCACCCTATGTGGTGGAAAAGGACGTTAAACCCCCAAACACCCACCCACCAACCCGCCCTTACCAATTGTTCATCAGAGTTTTTAAAGGAAAATGCGAAGTGGCATTAACAGTCACTTGTTTGCTTGTCCCTGAGAATCGTATAGACTGTGCACCCCATCAAGTCGCCGTCTCTCCTTTAACGACAATAATGTGAGCCCTCTCGCTTATCTCTTCATATTTGGGTCGCATAGGCCAGCAACGCTTAAGGGGGAGTCGGTGGCTCAACGGTTTGAGCGTTGGACTCGAGATCGAAAGGTCCCGGGTTCAAATCCCGACAGGGCCAAAATTTGTACAGGCCTTTTTCACGTTGCCCCGCTTCCATTGACTGTGAACTGGATCTGTTTGTGTAACTTGTCCAATACAGTCAAGGATACATACAATGTGTCCGACCTGGCAGTCTGACTGGATTGAATAAGTGTTCAGCTGGACTGTACAGTTAGGGTAGCTATCTCCATCCCCCATAACCTGCCCCATAGGGCCGTCTGCAATCACCTCGTTGTGGCGTGGACGATAAGCCCCAGCTAACCAACCAACCAACCAAGCAACGCTTGGATTTCCAGCGCAGGCTATTTCAGTCTCGGAAGACTGTGCACTTGCGCACCGAGGTGGTTCTAATGTAGCCTCTATTATAATGTATTGTATACGGCCTACATAATATAATATAATATAATAATTACAATATAAGCTCTATGGCTTAGTTGTTTAAAGGGGTTTTGGTTTCGACTGACCTGCATGAACAGCCCATTACACTGATTAGCACAGCATTTTTCCACAACACGACTTGCTGTTTCCACTACTGCACTTTCAGCATGAGGACACTCGCGCTGTCCTTCGCAAAGTCACCTTATATCTCTACCTTGAACTTGGCTATTGAATCATACGCACAGTGCTAAAAATACCGTGGTTCCAAGTCACTGCAGAGAACCGGTCCGGCCAGTGTACGCATATTATAATGTACTGGCTGTTGCGGCAAATCAATGCACAATCAATCAAACACTACAATCACTGTGTAAATAATGTGTGCATGTATTGTTGCCGTGTGCAGTCATACGCAGCACTGTTGTTAGAATGCGCTCCAGGTAATCAGACCACCTTGGCGCGGAAATACCGGAAACTAGTCTCAAGCGTGAGTTGACCTTGAGCAGCATTCCCGAGAAATCCAAATCTACGCAGTTGGGCTAGCGAGGCATAAGGCTGACCTTGCACTATATTTAGGGCTGCGAGCTTATTCAACTCTTGATGCATGAATTACAGATTCAAACGTTTACCATACTTACTTGAAACAGCTTCAGTCGTGTCACGTCCAAGCCGGGAGAGAGAGCAATCGTGGAAACGCGACATAATGTGTCGCAGCACGCCAACGGGACGAGTATTTCGGTCATCTCTGCACGCAGTGGCTTACGCTCTGCGAAACTGCTGTTCAAAAATTACTCAGTCCTGTTTTGGTATCGGGTCTCTCCGCACCTTTCGTGTTCTGTGGCTAATGCGTCAAGTGGCGTGGATGAGCGAGCCAGCGAAGGAGCAAGCACACGCACACACACTGAGACACAGAACACGAAAGGTGCGGAGAGACCCGATACCACACACACACACACACACACACACACACTGCGACACACACGCGCGCGCGCGGGCACACACACACACACACACACACACACACTGCGACACACACGCGCGCGCGCGGGCACAAACACACACACACACACACGCGCGCGCGCGGACACACACACACACACGCACACGCACACACTGAGACACACACGCGCGCGCGCGGGCACACACACACACACACACACACACACACACTGAGCGAAAGACAGACAGACAGAAACAGAGAAAGCTTATTTAACGCAAGAGCAATTCAAATGTTTCACAACATTCACTTTTATTCAACACAGTAATAAATGTTTCTACAACACTAAAATAACTAGCACTATTTTGTAATTCGCCCCCCACCCCCGCCCCCCCCCCCCCCCCAAAAAAAAAAAAAAAACAGTTCACAACAACCAATCTACAGTTTGCATTTAAAAGATTCGTGACACATAATTTTAACATTTTGACTTTTGTTGTTGTTGTTGTTGTTGTTGTCGTCGTCGTCGTTTTAAACTGACGTAAAAGACTTCACTAAAAAGTTTCGAAGGAAATTTTATAAATCAAATTTCTAAAATCAATACTTGAACAATTCACACAAAGACAGGTTCTACATGTCTGCGAGTGAATGAAAGAAAAAACAAAAATGTTATTTTTCAGATCGGTTTTGTTATTCTACATCAGTGTTTGGCAATCAGCTACCACAAAGTCAACAACAAGAAGAAACGAGCTCGCAATATAATTCTGAAGATGTACGTCGCCCCCAAATGTCTATGTAAATGCGAACTGAGGGCTTGTCTTGATCGCCAAACCTCGGCACAAGAAAACTAACAACAATAAGAGTTATTATTACCATATCAATATTCCAGGTCAGGGTAAAACTTCCAATACAGAATACACTCCTTATAAAGAGTAAAGCAAGGACTTTTACTTATCTGAAGTACATTTACATTAATAAGTCAGGAAACATTTCAATAAACTTAATATTGTTTATCACAAGTCAGGTTTACATCACAAGTAATGACGACATCTTATAATATAAATGTACACATTATGATAGGTTGAGCAAAACTGACATAATTATTAGACAAAGAACACAAAAGTTATTATAAATAGCAAACACGTTAAAACACACAGAACGTGCGGGCAGCTCCCAGACATCCGTCACATCGT
>JACVVK020000034.1:195000-205000 GCA_018292915.2 Batillaria attramentaria
GTTACACACCCAAACACGCACCCACCCACCCTGAACATTTGCGTTTATGAGTGCGCATTTACGATCAAAATAACATGTCCTGACGATCAGTGGAGCTTTAACTGCCATTTGCTGCTGTTTGCGTTCTGTTCAAGCGGAAATTCAAATGAAACGAAGGTCCATCTGCACTGTCGGTGATTGACATCAATACCGTCGCGGGTGCCTCCTTTCGACTTTGCATTTCGTTGACTCAGCAAAGACTATGAGATGCTGTCACGGCGCAGGCCGCGTCTACGCGCTATAATGTTAGACATTACCGACATCCTTCTTTTATTGTTTGCTTACTTTATGGTTGAGATTTCATTCTAAGTTCAGTTCGCGTGGTTTCTTAATGCGAACAGACGACGTAAACACCGAGCTTCCAGTGGTATACTTTGTGTCCATGGACAGCGGAATAGATTCCTGGGTAGCTTTCTTGGTAGGAATAGGGTTAACTCTTAAAGATCTAAGCTCCCAACAAAAAGCTTTCTGAAGTGTGAAAAAATTTTTACAGAGTCGACCGTGCAAGCACAGTCAACTCTGTCACAGTTCCAGAGTTTTCAGCGTCCCTGAAACCCCAATAAAAGCCAAGGGCAGCCTGATTTCACAGCTCAGTTTGCGTTTTGACACTGAGCGAGAAAGATCGTGCAGCACTCAACATCAGCTGGACACTGTTGCGATGTGTCTCGCTCAATGACCAAAAGCCAAATAATGTCACGGCAAACTCGTGCCCTGGTTTTATTAGGGTTCCCAAAGCGCTGAAAACTCTGCAACTGTGACAGAGTTGACTGTGCTCGCAGGGTCGATTCGTTAAAAAAATTTTCGCACTTCGAAAAGCTTTTTGTTGGGAGCTTAGATCTTTAAGAGCCCGAGCCACACCACCCCCTGCCCCCTGTATGTTTAGACTGGTTGTTACGTGGTGAATGTTCGAAGAGCCCGTCGTCTTACCGAGGGATACGGTGACAATCAGGCAAACACTCTTCACGTAGCGAGTTCTTATACTGACTGCGGAAGAAGTCTCTTTCACTCTCAAAAGACTCGTGGGCGCATAGAAAAGTTATAGCTGAGTGGAGTTTATTACAGCACGTCTCTGGTGTCACACTGCACTCTCAAGCTTTGCACATATGAGCTTCTCTCGTGCACACCAGTGTGTGTTGTCACCGTATCCCTCGGTAAGACGACGGGCTCTTCGAACATTCGTTCACCACGTAACACTGGTTAAAAAGAAACAGCCATTGCACACCACTTGGGGCCACTTCAAGCCACGAGGCATGGGCCTTACCGAGACCACTGCAGATTGCACAATACTGATAATACTGAAGTGGTTCCTAGTGGTAATGATTTCAAGTAAAAACGCGATTTTCGCATGGGCTTTGAAGAGTTCAACAACAAAACCCACCTGAACAAGCGTATCGGAGATGGACAGCGAGGACATATACACGTAAGTTGTACTCTTAGCGCGTGCGCTGACCAGCACACAGAAAGCCAACAAGTTCCCGATGATTCCCAGAGCAGAGCAGATCGGGGCGTAGATGTAGTCGATGTAGTTGGCGGCCACGAATTCGGGGAGGGAGTTGAGAGAATCGTCGTCGGACAAGTAGACGACGCTGAACTTCTTGGTGGTCACCTCCAGCACGTTGGTGTCGTTAATGGCTGACAGGGTGACGTTGGCCGTGTCGTTGTGAAGGAGCGCCTCCATGGAGGCATCCAGAACACCCGCCATGCCCGCCATGATGAGGACGTCACGACACCGCTCGCACCACACGGTGAACTGGTAGTTCTGTGATCACATAGTCATCATAATCATCAATGAAAATAAACACACCTACTACCTGTTTAGACTGAGACTGTTATCGAAAAGAAAAAAAAACTGTTTGATTTAACCTTGCTGTATGCCGTGTGTGCACATGCACACACACACACACACACACACACACACACACACACACACACACACACACGTTCCTCCAAATGTCCTTAATTTTGTCAAATTTCAACCCCCCCCCCCCCCCAAAGTGCTCTCCAAAAGTCTTGTGGTTTTGACTGAAAAAAAACACCCCAAGCATTGTTAAAAAAGACTGTCATCATTATTCTTCAGACTTACCTTTGCCTGATCACTGTCTTCAGCTGTGATCTACAGTGTCAGCGGCAAGTTAGACCAAAAGACAGGCAGCAAAACTGACCAGCTCGTTAGAAATTGCAACGGTAGTGTGAGGGGAGACGACATTTGTGAAATATATAGCATCGTCCCTTTACGTAAATCAGGGCACCTCCCATCAGTAACATTTCCTCCTACATCATTATCTAATTAAGATATTTCGTAGTGCACCCCTTTCTGATCTTTCCCCGACCCTCCACCCTGTATTCAATTCCGACATTTCCATGGAGCGGATAATCTTTAGATTCAGTCTCTCCCTCCTCCCTTCTTCTCTCCCTCCCCCCTCCCTTTCCTGTTGCCCTCCTCCTCCTCCTCCCTCCACCCTCGATCCCCCACCTCCATTTTTGCAACAGCGCCCCTCCACCTTCCTCCCCTGTCTAAGTTCCGACATATCTACTAATCTGGCAACTGGATAATCAATAAGCCCCCAGATTTCCCCTCCATCCCTCCCACTACCCACCCATCCACACACACAGACACGAGCACGCACGCATGCACACCATCACACACACACACACACACACACACACACACACACACACACACACACACACACACACACACACACACACACACACACACACTTCTTTCTCTCTTTCGTTATTGACAGAACCTAGGACAAACTTCTCCAGTCTAGTGACTATTAGGTTCCAGCCCCTTCCTAATCATCTCCGTGCCTGTTCGGTTCGATCCTGCGAGCAGCCGTGTTACTAAACGCGTTACTAGACGCGGACATGCAAAAGTACAACCACCAAGCAATGCTCAAAATATCCCTACAACTACAGCGGGCACGTACACAGGAACAGGACATGGTTAGGGACGCCACAACAGCAGAACGAACATGAACAAGAACTAGGAAGAAGACACAGCTGGCCATACTCGATCAGCAAAATTAATTGACAGACCTGACGGTCAGGGAGGGTCGAGAGCGCAGAGCAGGCGGGTCCACTGTGATGATGAGCTTCGTCACAGCCATGGTGATGGTACGCTGCGGACATGGGTGGACACGTGCAGATCCTGAAAGGCAGTCAGGCGTGGCTGCGTCCGCTTCCGGTCCGCTTGGATGCAAGCGCCGCATGGTGGTCACCATGGTACAGCTACCATCGTCTGGAAGAAGGCGCAAGTGCGATGGATTTGACAAACCGCTTCGGCCCTTTTTCAGACGATGGTGGAGAAGCAGTCAGGATGACAAAAGGAGCCTATACGTGCAGGTTGGCGGAAGCGGTCCCAGTGGGCGTGGAAGACTTTCGCGTCGGCCGGAGACAAGGAAGTGGACACAAGCAGAACGTTGCTTCGTTGTGCAGCTGAGAAGCTTGGGTCTGTGAGAATAGCGACAGATGTGAACACTGATAGGTTGTGTTACACAAGGACGTGCACTATACAACCCTTACAAGAACGGACAGGTAGACGGATAGCGATGGACGAATGTGGAGTATGTTTGTGAGCAAGGGGGGGGGGGGGGGGATGTGTGTGTGTGTGTGTGTATGTGTGTGTGTGTGTGTGTGTGTGTGTGTGTGTGTGTGTGTGTGTGTGTGTGTGTGTCTGTGTGTGTCTGTGTGTGGGAGGGGGGAGAGGGAGGGGGGCGTGTGCTTGTGTGTGCGGTGTGTGTGTGTGTGTGTGGGGGGGGGGGGGGGAGGGCGGGTGCATGCACGTGTCTGTGGGGTGAGGGGAGGGAGGTGCGTCTGTGTGTGTGTGCGTGTGTGTGTGTGCGTGTGTGTGTGTGTGTGTGTGGGAGGGGGGAGAGGGAGGGGGGCGTGTGCTTGTGTGTGCGGTGTGTGTGTGTGTGGGGTGGGGGGGGGAGGGCGGGTTCATGCACGTGTCTGTGGGGTGAGGGGAGGGAGGTGCGTCTGTGTGTGTGTGTGTGTGTGTGTGTGTGTGTGTGTGTGTGTGTGTGTGTGTGTGTGTGTGTGTGTGTGTGTGCTTAGGGGGAAGGTGTGGGGGGAAGGGGCAAGATAAAAAAAAGAAGAGGGTGGGGGGAAGGGATGGGGGGGGGGGTAGAGGGGGTGAGGAGGAGGAGGCAATGTGCGAGGCAAGATATAGGATACACCGACAAGGATGGATGCAAATCTTTTCGTGTGTGTGTGTGTGTGTGTGTGTGTGTGTGTGTGTGTGTGTGTGTGTGTGTGTGTGTGTGTGTGTGTGTGTGCGTGTGTGTGTGTGTGTGTGTGTGTGTGTGTGTGTGTGTGTGTGTGTGTGTGTGTGTGTGAAACGGTGGGTTGCGGAAAGGAGGTGGGAAAAAAGAAGCGGTGAAAAGATTCTACAAAGCACTCTGACATTTACCGCATCGGTCCTCTATCCTAGCTCGGGCCGTTCACAGGTTCCACATGACAGTTCGGTGTATAATGTCAATCACCCCAGGTTACCACAGATCATCAACAATATTGGAGCCGACGGTTGAGTATTGACTCTACCATCTGTACATTTCAATATTACTTGTAATAATGTGAGACTAATATTTAATCCGTTCATTTTTTGCTTTTTCTTTTATCGTATTTATTTTAATTATTTTCTCTGTGATATCGATATCTATATATAATTATTGGGTTTATTTTCTGTCCTAGGTCCAATGAACCGATTCAGTTCAGATTTGTTGAAGCGTCAAACGAAGCTAATTATTCATCTACTGCCTATTAAATGGTTACATTTGTATGCAATTTGTGATTTGCTGATATAATTTGCAGGGCTTCGTACTTTTTTTGTGGCTCGTCAAATCAGTTCCACGACATGTACAATAAATCGATTCTACTCGTAACAGTTTTTAGTCTCAATAGAAACGAAGGTAATTATTCCTCTACAGTATATCTTTTTGTTTGGTCTCTTGTGTACGGAGTTAGTCATTCGCTGATTGGTCCCTTTTGTACGGAGTTAGTCATTCGCTGATAATTATAACTTTCAAGTTTCAGGGCTTCACCTTTGTCACGTCAGTGTCACATATCGCGAGTGTTTCCATATACATGCAGTAGCACCACCAGAACAGAGCGTTCACAATCAGTAGCACCGAGTGCTTCCATTTTCAAATTTGAGTTGCACGGGGTGTTTCCAAATAGTAGCACCGCTATTAGTGAGCGTTTTCAAGCAGCAGCACCAAGTGCTTCAATTTGTAAATTTGAGTTGCACCGAGTGTTTCCAAATAGTAGCAGCGCTAGGAGTGAGCGTTTTCAAGCAGCAGCACCGAGTGCTTCCGTTTTCAAATTTGAGTTTCACTGAGTGTTTCCAAATAGTAGCAGCGCTAGGAGTGAGCGTTTTCAAGCAGCAGCACCGAGTGCTTCCATTTTCAAATTTGAGTTGCACCGATTGTTTCCAAATAGTACCAGCGCTAGGAGTGAGCGTTTTCAAGCAGCAGCACTGAGTGCTTCCGTTTTCAAATTTGAGTTTCACTGAGTGTTTCCAAATAGTAGCACCGCTATCAGTTAGTGAGCGTTTTCAAGCAGCAGCACCGAGTGCTTCCATTTGTAAATTTGAGTTTCAAGGAGTGTTTCCAAATAGTAGCAGCGCTAGGAGTGAGCGTTTTCAAGCAGCAGCACCGAGTGCTTCCGTTTTCAAATTTGAGTTTCACTGAGTGTTTCCAAATAGTAGCAGCGCTAGGAGTGAGCGTTTTCAAGCAGCAGCAGCACCGAGTGCTTCCATTTTCAAATTTGAGTTGCACGGAGTGTTTCCAAATAGTAGCACCGCTAGGAGTGAGCGTTTTCAAGCAGCAGCACCGAGTGCTTCCGTTTTCAAATTTGATTTGCACCGAGTGTTTCCAAATAGTAGCACCGCTAAGGGTGTTTTTAAGCCGTTTGTCAGCCACACAACGACTGTGACTGACGGTGTACCGCAATGCAAAGACGTGCACATGTTCAGCTGTCCACACACAATTATTGGATGGTTACTTATGTCTAGGTAAGAACACATGGTTAGCTCACTGGCTTGTGTATTATGAACCTCTCTCTCTCTCTCTCTCTCTCTCTCTCTCTCTCTCTCTCTCTCTCTCTCTCTCTCTCACCAGTATGTGGTGGAAAAGGACGTTAAACACCCAAACACCCACCCACCCACCCACCCACCCTCTCTCTCTCTCTCTCTTATTTGACGTTTACGTCCTGTTCGGTGATCATAGCTGGTATGTATTGCTAGCGTCGACGTATATGGTGTGTGTGTGTGTGTGTGTGTGTGTGTGTGTGTGTGTGTGTGTGTGTGTGTGTGTGTGTGTGTGTGTGTGTGTGTGTGTGTGTGTGTGTGTGTTGGTTTTTGTTGTTTTTGGGTTTGTTGTTTTTGGGTTTGTTGTTGTTGTTGTGTTTGTTGTTGTTGTTGTTGTTTTGTTTGATGTTTGTTTGTTGTTGGTGTTTTTTGTTTTATTTTTTTGTTTGTGGTTTGTTTTTTTTTCGTGTGTGTGTTGTTGTTGTTGTTGTTGTTGTTGTTGTTGTTTTTTGGGGGTTCTTTCTTATCATCCATGAGGGTCAAGAATAACAGACTTGACTTAAAAATTAATGATACGGCTTTACGCCAGAGCAACTGCCGCCGAAACTTCTGAAGCAGAGCAGCATCGGAAACACTCGAGTCCATTTTGTTTGCAACCCGTGGAGTAGAGGGCCCTGACTGACGAGCACAGCAATGGGAGGAGAGTGGAGAACTGGTGTGATAGGGGAGAGAGCCCTCCGGCGTGAGTGTCTGTGTGAGGAGAATTACCGGGACATTCAGCCCGGTGGACTTCAGCTCCTGTCACACCCTGACTGGACTGGACCACAGAGCGGGACAAAGTCACCCAGACTTTTGAGGAAAAATGGGAAAATTAAAACTGGCGGTAGGTCAAATTTTTCGACATTGAGATTTTTTCCATTTTCTAACGAGTAATACAACTTCTGTGAATGTTTCAAGGCTGAATGTATCTTATAGAACATAAAAACGAGCATTTAATACAAACAGTTGTCTCTCTTGTCGCAACAAGCACGCATTTTTCGTGACAGAGCACAAGGGTGGGTGGGTGGGTGTTTAGGGTTTTAACGTCCTTTTCCACCACGTACGGGTGATACCAAAGACGGGGCAACGATGGAAAAGCCAGCACAAATATTTGGCCCCAGCCGGGATTCGAACTCACGACCCGAGCATTAGAAGTCCAACGCTCTACCATTCGGCCACCCCGGCAGAGCACAAAGATGCCACGAAAAATGCATGCATGCTGCGGGTCTGTTTATGCACGGGGGCACAACTCATGCAGGCAGTACTGCCGGAATCTCGAAACAGGCTGAGAATGTACAGTGCTGGTGAATGCCACAGTTTTCACCGCTTCTGTGCACACTGTGAAATAACACTGGGCCCTCAAAGTTGTTCGCAATTGCCCACTTTCCTTGTTACCGAGTATTTTTGTTTTTTCCTTCTTAGGTATCACTTGGACGTCGTCGCAGGGGCCTAGACATATCGACGGTCCCGGAACAGGGTTGAGTGGCGTGCTGCTAGACATCAGGGCCCGTATGTAATAGTCGAGGTTAGGGCTTTTAGCCCCGGGTTAGAGTCTAACCTCGAACTAAAGTAGCTCTAGGGTTAAATTTTCTGTTGTTGTTTTGTGTTTTAAATCAAGAAGCGGACCCATTCCAGCAAGGTGCCTAAGCCATTATAGAAGGACTTTTTTTCTTCCTTTCTTCGCTTTCTTTTGTATTTAATTTTGCTTTTCTTTTGTCCTGGTCTGGGTTAGACCCGTAGCCGTGGGTTAAATTAACCTCGACTTTTACATACGGGCCCACCAAAATAGCATAAAACGATCTGTAGGCCTAAAAATCGTAAAATTAGGGCCTTTAACTCGTCATCGCCATTATCTACTGATTGAGTTGTGTCGGAATTGTGCTTTTCATTCACTGATGGCCCCCGATGTGACTGAACATGAACTGAATATAACGTGACGTTGCAAACTGAGATGGTCAGTTTTACAACTTACAAGTGTGCACATTTTTTTTCTGCCATTGCTCGATCATTCCCTACACAAAACAAAGGTTGTGAAAACCTTGGTGTGACGCATAATAGCTGTGCCTAGAACTGGGTTGGATACTTTGTCATGGGAAGCAACTTCGATCTCATGAGCCTCAGTATCACTCTTCCCTCGGTGGCTTCCCTTAAAACGCAGCGTCTTTGTGTACTGCTGCTGTTGTGTGTGTGTGTGTGTGTGTGTGTGTGTGTGTGTGTGTGTGTGTGTGTGTGTGTGTGTGTGTGTGTGTGTGTGTGTGTGTGTGTGTGTGCCGGCGCGCATGCGTGCGTGCGTGTGTGTGTGTGTGTGTGTGTGTGTGTGTGTGTGTGTGTGTGTGTGTGTGTGTGTGTGTGTGTGTGTGTGTGTGTGACAAAACAGTTTCCAGTTGTTACCAGGGTCCATCAAACTGATGCAGGGTTCATGAACCTTGACAGTGGTGAATGACTGAGTGCTGTCCATTATGGCCACGCTGTACCGAAGTCTTCCTGATAAATATCAGAACTGTGAAGTTACCGTGAAATGCTGATAGTGACAGCTGTGCTGCCTTGTGAACCGCCATGTGTGCTCTGTGCCAAATTCTCCTTTATTCCAAGCAATGAAAAATGATACAACACTGACGGTATCGTGCTAAAAGGGGATTTGGCGGTTTGCGCAATCTGAGGTACCGGTCACGAATCCCTTGGTAGCCAGGAATTTGGTTGGGGATATTTGAGTGGGGGAGTCGAGGAAGGGGGGGGGGGCTACCATGACGACGCGACCCTTCGAAGAGGGAAGCCCGAATTTATACACAACCCCGCAAAAAAATGAAACATGTCGTGGTTTCTTTCGTGGTAAACAACTCGAACTAATCACGTAAGTTCTATTTACGCTAGAACTAGCCTAAAATCGATGGTAAAATTTGCTGATCACGTACACGAGGTAGAAGTCTGAATGCAACGCGTCTGCAGGCTGTGAGAGCTAAAAAGAAAATCAAGATTCAACTCAGCGGCTGCCCAACACATTATTAGCTGACTCCTCGATATTCGCTTCGCGTAAAGCTTACTTTTGGCCCGGTGCCAGCCTGATAGATGTCGTCACTGTGAAAAGAGTACGACGTTAGACATTAGAAAAAGAGTTTACAACGCGTTTTGAAAGAATAGAATGTGTGTTTTGTTTGTTTGTTTGTTTGTTTGTTTTGGTCTTCTTTAGCAATCAGTAAGATTTTGGGAAGGTTTGCTTTTAGTTTTTGTATCATTTTCTTTCTTTTCTCCTTTCATTTTTTGTTTGTTTGTTTGTTTGTTTGTTTGTTTGTTTTTGTTTTTGTTTCTATCATCATCATCCTTCCTTTGTCTTCATTTTTTGTTTTTTTTTTTGTTTCTTGTTTTATGTTTACACTTATTTCGGCAAGTATTGCTAGCTAAATGTTTCATAATTAATACAGATTCTAAATAGAGAATACACAGCAACACCAACTTCAAAGCAAGCCAATTTGCACGAAGTTCGTGCCGATGCGTGTGCGTGTGCGCGCGCGCGTGTGTGTGTGTGTGTGTGTGTGTGTGTGTGTGTGTGTGTGTGTCAGTGAGTGATAATGATGATGCTGATGGGCATTTTAAAATAAAAGAATGGATGTATGTGTCTAAGTGTTGAACTCAGCTCACCAACGTGCGACCAGATTTGTGCCTGACCACGGCACATGTCAAAACACGCGTGATGCAGAGATTCCAGGAATAGAACCTATATATATATCGCAGTTCACTCTCGTATTTCTGACACTTGCGGCAGCACACGCATGCACCCACGCGCGCAAACACGCAATGGCACACACGCATGCGCGCTGGGAAGCACAAATAGCACGCATGCACGCTGGCGCGGGCGCGAACACACACACACACACACACACACACTGGCGT
>JACVVK020000034.1:212500-222500 GCA_018292915.2 Batillaria attramentaria
GGGGGGGGGAGGTTTGGTGGTTGTTTTTTTTTTGGGGGGGGGAGGGAGGTGTAGTTGGGTATTTTTTTTGGGGGGGGGTATTTGTTTTTGTTTTGTTTTTTCTTGGGGGGGGGGGGCTTCCGGGGGGGGGGGTGTTTTTGTTGTTGTTGTGTGTTTTTGTTTGTTTGTTTCGGTTTTGGGTTTTTTGTTGTTGTTTTGTTTTGTTTTTGTTTGTTTGTTGTTGTTTTTGTTGGGGTTTTTTGTTTTTTTGTTTTTTGTTGGGTTTTTTTGTTTTTTTTGTTTTTTGTTTGGTTTTTTTAGGGGGGGGGGGGAGGTAGGGGGTACGTTTCTCAACAAGTTCCGATTTTAACCCCTAAGAAATGCAAAAGGCAGATAAGAAATACAATGGCACACTCGGCATGGCATGTGTCATGGCTTTAAAAGCCCCTTGGGTTCAAAGCCGGAAATAAAATCTGTGCTGGCAAAGTTGTTCAAATTTTTTTTTTTTTAAAGCTTGGCATGGAGACCTCGGTGTTCCAATGTGCGGCAAAGACCAGTAAAATGTTTTGATGCTTTTCCTTGACTTTTCCCCCCTTTGTTCGTTCGTTCGTTGGTCTGTTTTCTCCCTCTACCGTTTACCAATTCTATCAAGACACAACAAAATTAATAAACAAAACGCGGATACGTGTGGGCGTGTGTGTTTGTGCGTGTTTGTGTGTGTTGAGAGAGAAAATTTTGTTGTTGTTCATTCGTTCGTCTGACTGTTGACCTGAAGCTTTGTGGGGGAGCTGAAGCAACTGCGTTCGGGCACAGGAAGGAAAGGCCACGCCGTCCCGTCTTGTTGCCCAGAGCAATGCCAAACGACGATCCCACTGCATATACTGTACCAGTTTACGATATCATGGTAGCGAAACAGGAAAGCCTCGCTGGTGGTGGTCACTGCGTGAGTGCGGCGTACGTGGGGAGACCTTCCTTTGCATCCCACTGTTTTTCGCAAACGGTTTTTTAGGCAAACTGAACAAAGACAGGATAGAGCATTGCTGCCTACCTTTAATTGTTGTCCTTAGATTCCGTAATACTAAACTGCATACTGCAAAAATTTACTGAAAAGACATGGTTATTCACGAAGAAAAAACGAAGAAACAAACAGTAACGAAAAACAATCATAAACAAATTTTAAACATAAACGACATGCACCGATATCAGCTCAGAACCCCTAATCCAACTCAGAAATGAGATGCCCAGAGCGGTGTGTGTGTGTGTGTGTGTGTGTGTGTGTGTGTGTGTGTGTGTGTGTGTGTGTGTGTGTGTGTGTGTGTGTGTGTGTGTGTTGGATTGCGCCTTCTTTTTGTGTAGTGCAGCTCTTCTTTATAGTTATGTAGTAGCTGTAGCAACGGCAAGTTCGAAAATTGACCTTTGTCTTAAAGCTTTAACCGTTGATAAATAAAGGATCATTGTCATTGTCATGCATCAGGCCCCAGATCTCTTCCAGGAAACAAGAGCGCAAAGACTTCAGGTCTCAGTTGTACTTGCAGTCAATTCCCCTCGGGCCGTTCTGTCCGGTGTATGACACCTTCAGGTGGACATTGACAGAGTGCGGTGGAATAGCCCGCATGTACTCAGACACCTCGCTGTCTGTCGCCGTCTCCTCCCCGGCTAGAATGTATTGCTTTTTGTTTCCCAACTAGAAGATACTTTCTGTCTATAGTTGAACCTACTGATATTCCTGTAGAAGATTGAAAATGGCTCATGCTTTCCTTGAAACCTTTCCGTAGGCAAAATCTTCAGGGTTCCAAGTTGAAAGGATTTGTCATTTTGCTGATTGCACGGAAAATGCAGCTGACATGTCCTTGGACACACGCACATAGACAAAAAAATGACCGACTTCAACTGGTTTTCTGTATCGTTATTTCAGCTGGTGATGGTGGGTGCTTTGGATGGGGGAGCTCACACACACACACACACACACACACACACACACACACACACACACACACACACACACACACACACACACACAAAAGAGCCAACAGGTGTCCGCATTAAAATCCGATTACAGTCATACGAGATCTTTTGCCATTGACGTCATACCTCCCCCATCCCTAAGCCCCCACCTCCAGCAGCTGGAATCAAAAAGTCGAAGACGGTCACTTTTCTTTCCTGCCAGCAGATTGAGTGCTTGCAGTGCATAGCACTAACACAGATTACCTGGCGATATTTGACACCGTCAGTGACATCAAAGACATCACCGGGTCTGGAAATCAGCGCAGCCTTCGAAACCCAGTCCTGAGTTTCTCTCTCTCTCTCTCTCTCTCTCTCTCTCTTAATTTTCTTGTTCTTCTCCCCACCCCCTTTTTTCTCCTTGTTGTTGTTGTTTGATTTGAGGGGATGGGGGTGGGAGGGGGGGAGGGGAGGGGCGGAGTGTTAGCTGCAAACCGCATATCCTTTGGTGTTCGTCTTATTGTCTGGTGCGATGACTTTTGTATTTATTCGGTGAGCGTGACGAAACACAAACGCTTACTGTTCACTGTGTTCATGCTGTTGTCTGTCTGGAGTTCTTTGTTCCACAGTGTTGTGGTTTAACCCTTGTACTGTTACTTACTTCAACGAAGTAAGGATTGGCACACACACACACACACACACACACACACACACACACACACACACACACACACACACACACACACACACACACACACACACACACACATACACACACACACACACACACACACACACGCACGCACACACACACACACACACACACATACACACACACACACACACACACACACACACACACACACACACACACACACACACGCGCGCGCGCGCGCGCGCGCGCGCGCCCGCGATGATTGTGTCACACAAAATGTATTACGGCTTTACTTTACTCAGGCGACGAATTTTAACTTGTATGAAACAGTAACTTTACACCTGAACATACGAACAAAATCAGTACATGTTTGAATATATTTCAAACGAAACTCAACGGCTGGTCGCCAAATGTTGTTGTTGTGGTGGTTGTTGCTGCTGCTGATGCTGCTGCTGACGTTAAAACGTATTCAAGAACAGCTGTCTTCCATGGGGGCAGGAGGGGGGTGGGGGGGGGGTCTTGCTCAAGTACGCTGAGTAGATGCATTATCACTACTGACCGATGTGCACTCAGCACATAGCACATAAAACTGGCGGACTACCATCCGCACTGTTAAACAAACATTTTCTGTTTTCTGTCTGATAGTTTTTGCTGTTCCAGAGCATGTTTAACTTTTCACAGCGAAATAATCATTGTCCCATTAGGACCTGTGCTAAATTTCAACATCTTTTCAGCTGTCAGTTCTGAGCTGCAACAGAAAGTGTTCGACGGCTGAAAGTATTTGGCTTAACCAAAAACCTTAAAGGGGCTGAAAGTAACAATTTTATCTTCACAGATCGTTCTGAGCGGTTTTTGTGCTATCAATCATTACACGGCTTAAATACACGGACGCGTCTGTAATGCTGGCACTGAGCCAACAGCTGCATACTCGATGACGCGGCGCGGCCCACGCTGAGCGCTCAGGAAGTGTAAAAACAGTCGCGCAAAGTGTAAACGCCATTTTATCGCATTAGGAGCTGTATTCATAGTAATTATCAAGGTCGAGCATTTCGAGTGTAGAGGCGCACTCAAACTGTTCCAAAACACATGTTGGCTTATCAAACATGGAATTAGCCCGTTCAGTCAAAAACGTTAAGGTACCGGCCCCCGTAGTGTAGTGGTTAGCACTTCGGACTATGGACCGGGAGACCCGGGTTCGAGTCCCAGCCGAGGCAAGCGGGATTTTTCCTACCTAGGTCGGCTCCTACCCAGAGCGGGTGTGCTATGGGTCCAATGGGGAGGCTGTTGCCACACACCCGAGCTTCACCCACTTCACGGGAGCGACTTTGGGGGTGCTTCCACGTCTTATGATGTGGATGATTACACGGCCGGCACCGCAGGTTCGAGTGCACCTATATCACAAATTCGGTAAACATGTCTTTTAAACTTCTTTTTTTGTATGCTAGACTGATGCGCACAATTTTTCCTTTTTCTTTATCTTTAGATTAAAGTTACATACCGCAGCTTGATCAACTCCCACTGTGTCAAAAATGTGTTTCGCACAGACGCTGCCACTACTGGGCTAGTGGTCTTCCCAAAGGCTATCTTAGCGCTCGGTAAACTGTAATGTTACCATCGACCTCATTATGAACTGTACTCCCTGCTCGAATTTACATGTAACACCCATCGAGTCCATTATGATCCGTCTGCTCCTCACAAACTGGTGACGTCCCTTTAGACGGTCACCTGGACGTGCCTGTCAACACTGGATTTCACCATGTCGTCAGTTAGTATTGCTTCAGCGTTAGCTGTGCCAGTACTTCACACGCGTGGTAAGCGAGAAAATCGCAAAATTGTCCAGCCGAGAGGCACGCTGCCGTAAGTAGGTCAGATTGACTGCATCGGCGGCTGACTTGTGACTACACGGGACTGAACCTGAAAGCCATGCCAGCCCGCATCGTGTACGTGTTTACAGTTGTAGGGTAATTAGGTGTCACGTGATACCAATGACCGCGTGTATGGCTCAACACCTTCAGGGTAACACATAGTAGACGTGCATTTTGACTCTTGTCTTAGCAACGACGGCCCGGAATGGGCTCAGATTTTGCTCACATCTAAATGAGACTAAATGAGACTTCTTGTCACCATGAGAAGCTTAGGTCGATCTGCGAGCTTAAACAAGCTGCGGAATGTATCTTTAAGAATTCCGGGGACGTGTGGAACGTACTTTATAGACACATGATGATTGAACCGATCTCACTTCTACAGACGATGGCCTCAGGTGGTCTCGTTGACGAGCAGGTGGAGTTAAGCCAGCACGTACCCATTATGGATTGCCTACGTAATGAATTCATCATTGACGATGTAAGAGTGGGTGTCACTGCCTGTATCGGCGCAGAGCTTTTCTTTCTTTCGTTCTTTTTCTTTCTTTCTTTTTTTTTTTCAATCTGCTTAGTTCCGCCACGGTAAAGTTTCTTGGGGTGTACATATCCTTTCCATGATCAGAATCACCTCCGTTGTGACTAGAAGACGTTTAAACCTACAATGCCCACACATCCACTCAAAATTTTATTATTTTGTATGTTGTGGATTGTTTGAAACTTAAATTCAGATGGACGGGTGTAATATTTGAGAAATTTTGTCAGATAGACTCATAAGGTGTGTGGTGTCCATTCTCTGCTTATTAGCGTCATTTGTAAGCGTCATAAATTTTGTCTCTCGCACGCTAGAAGATACCCCCCCCCCCCTTGCTTAGTCAGGATTCATTCTCTACTTATTAGCCCCATTTTGAACTTTTGTTTTTCGTCTCTCGCACCCTAGAAGATACCCCCCCCCCTCGCTTAGTCCGGGTTCATTCTCTACTTATTAGCCCCATTTTGAACTTTTGTTTTCGTCTCTCGCACCCTAGAAGATAACCACAACCCCCCCCCCCCCCCCACCTTCTCCCTCGCTTAGTCAGGGTTTATTCTCTACTTATTAGCCCCATTTGAACTTTTCTTTTCGTCTCTCGCACCCTAGAAGATCACCACAACCACCCCCCCCCCCCTCCTCGCTTAGTCAGGGTTCATTCTCTACTTATTAGCCCCATTTGAACTTTTGTTTTTCGTCTCTCGCACCCTAGAAGATCACCCCCCCCCCCCCCTTTAGTCAGGGTTCATTCTCTACTTATTAGCGCCATTTCAACATTTTATTTTCCCCACACACATTCCAGATGATAACCACAATTTTTTCTCCCCCTTAGTCGGGATTCGAAGGCGAGACACGTACGCGATCCACCAGCTCGGCAATGCGGGTGGGTGTGGGTGTTTGGGAGTTTAACGTCCTTTTCCACCACGTGTGGGTGATAATATTATGAAAGACGGGGCAACGAGAAAAGGCCAGCACAAATATTTGGCCCCAGCCGGGATTCGAACTCACGACCCGAGCATTGAAAGTCCAACGCTCTACCATTCGGCCACCCCGGCTCCCGCTCGGCATGGCCACTCTCCCGTATGTAACCTTGGGTTTACATGGTGTGACCAGTGAATACTGAAAAGTACACAACAGAATAACCATGCCCTCACTATACAGAAAAGTGTCAAGGACACAGATTCAGTACTAAGGACTGCAAACATATTACACGGTCACTGACGCACGGAGCAAGGACAAGCACCAGTACTGCGCCCGGAGGTCATGGCTGACTCACTGCTCAACAACCAAAACAAACAGGTTGCGGTCGCGATGGCGTTTAACGGCGCCGCTGGCGCGTTGCACGTGCAGTGACCTCTGCCTGTCGACATCGTCCGCACTGGAGAACCCTGGGCTCGTATGTAATAGTCGACGTTAGGGCTTTTAGCCGTGGGTTAGAGTCTAACCTCGAACTAAACTATCTCTAGGGTTAAATTTTCTGTTTTTTGTTTGTTTGTTTGTTTGTTTGTTTGTTTGTTTGTTTGTTTGTTTGTTTGTTTTGTTTTAAATGAAAAAAGCGGGCCCAGTCCAGCAACGTGCCTAAACCGTAATAGAAGTCTTTTTTCTACCTCTCTTCGCTTCCTTTTTTAAATTTAATTTTGCTTTTGGGTTTCTTTCGTCATAGTCTGGGTTAGGCCCGTAGCCGTGGGTTAAATTAACTTCGACCTTTACATACGGGCCCTGGCCGCTACTTCAGCGTGGGCTTGTCAATCTGAAAAACTGAGTTTTTAAGAGTTCGCATTTGACCTAAATGCACCAGGCACACTCAGCATAGTGATTGCGCCATTACTACGAAAGAACACTTGCTCTTAACGAAGTCCTAATACCCAAATCCTAACCCAAACCTTAAACCTAACCCGGACTCGCTCGGGGCCGTATTCGGGGCGGTCGGTGGTCTAGTGGTTAAAACTCTGCTACCAATGCAAGAGGTCAGACTGATTCGAGTCCGTCCAACGTGGGGCAAAAAAAAAAAAAAATGTTCTGGTATGTGGCGCCGTACGAGTCATTCGGGCCGATCGTCGGGGGTTCGCTCCGGGTACTCCGACTTCCTCCCCCTCTGCTTTGGATATTTTCAGCCTACAAATTCAAAAGCAGTGCCAAATTCCGAAACTGAAATAGCCGAGTTGACCCTCCGCCCCACGTGACTGTCGTGTGTTGATAGCCTATTTCTGAGGAATGCGTGTGAGTCACGTGAGAGCGACAGTGCGTGTTGGGTTCAGCTCGCGGCGCTTTTAAGCCAAGCAATGAGAAAAAGCACCTACATACTCCACACATTATTATTATTATTATTATTATTACTATTATTGACAAAGAATGAAAGAGGAAAACCTGTGTGGCGGTGAGTGCAATATTACAAATGAACCTGAGATTCCGTGGACGGTTGGATTTCCGAAACTACAAGGGTGAGTGGGTGGGTGTTTGGGAGTTTAACGTCCTTTGCCACCACGTAAGGATGATATCAAAGACGGGGCAACGAGAAAAAAAAAGCCAGCACAGATATTTGGCCCCAGCCAGGATTCGAACTCACGGACGGCCCGAGCTTTGGGAGTCCAACGCTCTACCATGCGGCTGTCCCGGCTCAGTAGGGTGTAATTAAAGTCGTTATGGTGTGCGAGGAATTTGAGAGACAAAAGTGACTTGAAACACACAAACGTGGAAATAATGGATGCGCAACACTCCCGCCAAGCAAAATTTAACTCAAGCCAATTTTTTTTTTTTTTTTTTAAGTGAGGCCACTGGTGCGCAAGCTGTGTGGCCCACATTGAGTTACGGAGAGTCGGCAGAGCTGAGTTAGTAGACCCGTTGGACTTTGAATACAATGCACGAGACGTGTGTTTGAATCTCGGGTGGGACAAGAATAATAATAATAATGAGTATTGTATAGGCGCTGTACCCAATTTCGTGAATCGGCTCAAAGCGCCGCGAACTGAACCCAACACGCACGCTCACGTGAAGCACACGCATTCTCTCACACACTGGACATAAACACATTACAATCACGTGGTGCGAAGAGTCAGCTCAGCTATTTAAATTTCGGAATTTAGAATTTAGAAAGGACAAACCTTTGTGCTGGCTTTTTCGGTTGGTTAGCTGGGGTGTATCGTCCACGCCACAACGAGGCGATTGCAGATGGCCCTAGGGGGCAGGTTATGGGGGATGGGGGATAGTTACCCGGTACAGTCCATCTGAACACTTAATTCAATCCAGTCAGACTGCCAGGTCGGCCACATTTTATGTATCCTTGACTGTAATGGACAAGTTACACAAACAGATCCAGGCCTGTACAAATTTTGGCCCAGTCGGGATTCGAACCCGGGACCTTTCGATCTCGAGTCCAACGCTCAAACCGTTGAGCCACCGACTCCCCCAGCTGGCTTTTTCTTTGTTACCCTGTCTTTTAACATTGCCCTAGCTGTGTTGTGAGAAAAACGCGTCCAACCCTCAGCCAACCACTGAAGGACATACTACAATGATTGAGCATTATGAAGAACCAGCGTGCTGGACTCTGCTGGGTGCCCCCGGCTAGGCAGGCGGAAGAGAAGGGTGTATTGTAACTTATAGTCCATCTGGTAATTCAGTTGCCAATTGTTTTCGGTGAGAACTTTCTGTGGAGCCACTTTCGAATGCCGGTTACAGAGAAAAAGTTGATCCTGGCCTAGGCACCTAATAGATTTCATGACCGTTGGCGCTCTCAGTTAATCCGTTTCTTCTCGGCGTAAGTGAAACAAGCTAAAATCGACATTTTCACTGCTTTTTTGAAAACCCTAGAAGTCCTTTTCAAAGTATACATTAATTCCGTAATATTTTGTGACGTTATTCACTGACGTCACTGTTTCTTGCTGTGTCATGAAGATTTTCAAAGTCGACGTCAGTCACTAGACGTGATTACCTTGTTATTGTCACTTGAGGCTTTCTGGGGAGAAGGGGGGGGGGGGGGGGGCGTATATTTTCGGTTAATTTCGATACTTTAAAAGATATGTTCTCGCCGGGAAGAGAAAATCTTACCCCCCCCCCCCCCAAAAAAAAAAACAAAAAAACTTGGCCACCGTGTACGCGGTCAACACAGATCCGTCGCAACAACCGCTGCAACCCTGCGTCGCTCCTCTATGCCACTACGACGACGTCCAAATCGGGCTAACCGAGACCGAGCCGAGCTAAGTGATACCTAAGAAGGAAAAAACAAAAATACTCGGTGACAAGGAAATTGGACAGTTGCGAACAACTTTGAGGTCCCAGTGTCATTTCGCAGTGTGCACAGAAGCGATGAAAACTGTCGCATTCACCAGCACAGTACATTCTCAGCCTGTTTAGAGAGTATTGCCTGCATGAGTTGTCTCCCTTGCCGCAACAAGCACGCATTTTTTTGTGGCAGAGCACAAAGCTGCCACGAAAAATGCATGCTTGCTGCGGGTCTGTGTATGCACGGGGGACAGCTCGTGCAGGAAATAATCGCTGTGTTAGCGTATCTGTTTTCCGTCTGGGCACACTCTTGAGGAGCGATCTCGAAGCGATGGCCTTTGGGTCGAATTGTGGAGAAAACAGTGAGAGATCATAGTGACGTCGTTTTGCCTTTTGTGAATCCGCACAGAAAATCTTTGAGGCCACAGAAGTTTCGACCAAGGGACGTATGACTACGTACTACAGCGGGTTCTGAGTCATTTCTGCTACCGCTATAACCAGTGTTATTTCCTGCGTTGGTAGTCCACAAATAAGATACACCGTTAATTATAGAGCCACAAAGCTTGAACGAAACGGAAATAAACGAATTGAGATTCATAAGCGTTTCTAAACTTTGCTATTAGTCTGCCAAGGGGATATCCAGCCAAACCGTAGCCCAGAAGGCAGAGAGGACATGCACTAACCTGGTTGTTGTTATTGTTGTTGTTAGTTTGTTTGTTTTGATTTATTTCTCCTTCTCTACCCCCCCCCCCCTTCCCTCCTTAATCTGTCTGGCACTGACAAACCGTCTGCCCCCCCCCCCCCCCCCCCCTTTTCCTC
>JACVVK020000034.1:225000-352500 GCA_018292915.2 Batillaria attramentaria
TGTGTGTGTGTGTGTGTGTGTGTGTGAGCTGAACATTCCCAAAGTAGACGGGAGGGGGGAAAGGAGGGAGGGCGGGGGGGGGGGGGCAGTGGAGCCGGAAAACCCGGAGAGAACCACCGACGGTCTGATACATGGACAGACTGAAGGCCATGCAGCGACATCTACTGGACTGGAAATGACACCTCTTGGCTAAATGGCTGACAGTGTCATGGATGCCTTTCTTTCTCCTTTCGCCGTAAACCTTCTGTAAGCTCAGCGCCAGCAAAGACCGAGGTTTTTTCCAAGGTCCGAATTAAATTCGCCTGAAAATGCCAACAGCTGTCCAGACGACAGGAAACGTGTCTTTCATAGACAAACATTACACCGACAACGAGAGACAAAATAGAAAAAATAAACCCAAAAAAAAACAAAAAAACAAAAACACTAGTGCACAGATAGCTGCCTGTCAAAATGAGCTTTTCAGTCCAGTTATACGCAACACGAGAAGTCTTAAAACCTCCACTTAAAACGATGCGAGCCATGACCTTTAAAATTTATAGAGCCACGCCGCGACGGTCTTCCGATGCTGCTGGCAGTCGAGCAGCACTCACTGCCAGACACACAAGACAAAAACAGCGAGAAACCCACGATTTCATCAGAACGGCAGTGCCGAACAATACAGTCGCGCTCTCAACAAAACAAACACGGAAATAAACAGCGAAGCGACAAAAATGCCCAGACTTTCAAAAACAACAACAACAAAAAATTCTAAAAAGGTACAGAACAATACTGTCGCGCGTACGTTAAAAAAACAGCAGAGGCCTGATGCATGGAGAGACACTACGGTGTAAGTCCGAGACTAGGCTGGCGAAGCTGAGACTAAAAGATTGGTACGAGATGATATCAGTAGGTGTACACCAGTCTCTTAAATTGTATAGGCGCTTTACCCAATTTCATGAATCGGCTCAAAGCGCCGCGATCTGAACCCAACACGCACGCTCACGTGAATCACACGCATTTTCTCACGCACTGGAAATAAACACATTACAATCACGTGGTGCGAAGGGTCAGCTCATCTATTTAAATTTCGGAATTTAGAATTGCATTTATTTTTCAAATTTGGTGGGCTGAACATTTCCAAAGCAGAATCTTGAATCTATAGAGTATAGTGGTTTGGAGACACACTCGGTGCACCTCAAATTTGAAAATGGAAACTCTTTGGTGCTTCTGTTTTGGAAACACTGCGTTTTGGCGGTGCTGCTATTTAGAGATGGAGCTGAGTGGCACCGGAAACACCGCGACCGCGTCAATTTTGACTACACCCCGTCGTGCACCTCTGTAGTGGTTTGGGACCACGCTTGGTGCACTTGAAATTGGAAATTGGAAACTCTTGGTGCTACTGTTTGGAAACACTCTGTCCTGGCGGTGCTACGATTTGGAGTGGAGTATCACTGGAAACACTCGCATCCATTTTGACCACACCACTCGGTGCACGGCCTTGATATAGTGGTTTTGGGGCCACGCTTCAGTTGCAGGGAAATCAAAGCTACAATCATACTACATACGCTAGACTTGCAGAGCGCTCAGGACTGAAAGTGTGGTCATCCCACATCTGTAGCTGTCCTTTGATCACATCGTCCGCACCAGCTGTCGGCAATGAAAGGCAACTTTGTCCGACCCCAAGCAGGCTATCATGGAAATGCGCGGTCGGCCACATTTTAATGCATGCCTGATTTCAAATTAAAAGCCGCCGCTGTCGCGTGCGTCAGATACACCAGAACTGTATGTCTACAAAGCTACAGTTAGATTGAAAAAAGGGGGCTATGGTCTTATCGGATCCATTGCAGGCGCGTAGGAAGATGCTGAGAGGAAGGGGGGCCCACTAAGTCGGGTGAGCCATACGGCTGGGGTGAAGAAGGGTGGGGGGAGGTGTGTGTGTGTGTGTGTGTGTGTGTGTGTGTGTGTGTGTGTGTGTGTGTGTGTGTGTGTGTGTGTGTGTGTGTGTGTGTGTGTATTGACTGCCAAGATTTGTGTCTTGCGACAGCAGTGGTGGGGCCCCCTCTCCTCTTATCAAAAGCAAGGGGAGCCCAAAGATATTCGGGCCCCCTTCCAAAAATCGAACGGGGGCCTTGGCCCCCTCGACCCCCGTGGTTCCTACGCCACTGCATTGGTGCTTGGAGTCCTAAATGGCGTCAGAAATGGCTTTACTAACGATCTACTTAGCATATCTGATTGTGTAAAGCTGTTGACCGGAAACGGTGGCTGAACCGAAAAGGACACAGGTTGTGGGCAGGCAGAAGCTGCAGACAACGGCCTCTCTACCTAGTTGAGTGCTTGCGTCCTCCACCACGCTTGGCACGTGCTCTATTTTCTGGGTGAAAAAAATGCAGCGAGACACAACTGGCGCATATAAATTGGATGCGTCTATAGCTGGGACGGCGTCTGATTAGGATGCGTCTAGCTAGGGCGGCGTGGAACTGGGATGCGACTAGCTGGCACGGTGTCTAAAGTGGGATGCATCTAACTCAGCTGGGACGGCGTCTAACTGGGATGCGTCTAGCTGGGAGCGTCTAGGTGAGACACAAGTCTAAGTAAGTTTCGTCTAGTTCGGACGACACTCTCGTTGTTTCTCGAAGATTTTCAATCAAATAGGAACTAGGCTGTGTCTGGTTGTGCGGGACAAGGCTAACTGTGACTGATGCGTCTGACTCGGAGCGTCTAACTGGGACGGCGTCCAACTGGAATGGCATCTAACTGGGACGTGTCTAGCTGAGAACGTCTAGCTGGGACGGCGTCCAACTGGAATGGCATCTAACTGGGACGTGTCTAGCTGAGAACGTCTAGCTGGGACGGCGTCTGACTGGGATGCGTCCAGCTTGGACGGCGTCTAACTGGGATATGTCTGAGGTCGTTTTGGTGGGACAAGTGTAACTGGAATGTGTCTAACTGGGATGTCACCCGTTTCTTGTCTCACCTACGGCAATTTACATTCTATGGTTCATCTTTATATGCCATTTTCTGAACTGTTGTGAAACCCTTTTCTGTTTGTTTTGTTTTTGTTTGTTTGTTAATGAATCCGACGGAATCCGTTTAGACCACGTGACCCGACTAGAAGAAATCATTCTCGGTTTTTCAACTTTCTACTTTCATTTCAACTACCCGTTGTTTTGTTGTTGTTTGTTTGAGTTTGTTTTTTTTTGGGTTTTTTTTTTTTTTTGCTGTTGTTGTTTTGTTTGTTTGTTGTTGTTTATTAAAAGAACACACAAATTAACAAACTCACAAACGCAAATTGACTAAGTGACCCACTGTTCAACAGTGACAGAAAACTCTTACCACTCTATACAAGGGCAGGGCTTTCACTCAGTGGTTCCACTGTACAGCTGGGAGTGCTACCAAATGCCACCATTTTATTGTTGCACTATTGCACCTGGGGCTTGTTTTCGTCCCGCGCGACGCTAACTGTGTGCGTGGGTTTCTGTTTTCCTTTCTTTCTGCGATTATCTCTTTGTTTTGGGGGGGAATGTTGTCTTCGTTGTTGGTGAGGAAGGGCTAGTGTTTGTGTGTGTTTGGGGGGGGGGATGTTTTGTTTTGGACACAGTGATGAGTCAGCTGACGCAGTATCGCCGCGTCCTCACTGAGAGAGAGAGACTTAGACACAGACACAGACAGACAGACAGACAGGCAGACAGAGAACGGCTGGAGGTCGAGACCGTTATCACGAGTTCCCAAAAGGTACGGATCAAAATTAGAGCCGATTCTTCTCATTCTCCGTGATCCGCCGCAGAGAATGTGACTCCACTAGTGCACTGCAAATCATGTGCGTTATTCGTGGGCTGTAGTGGGGGAGGATACGCATTGAGCGGAGAAACGGTCATAGCTCACCCAACACTGGCAAAAGAAAACCAGAAAGAAAAAAAAAAGAAAAAAAAAAAAAAACACCTAAAAAGCTAATGTTAAAGTTTGTCACACACAGACAGGCAGCAGACGACGGAGGGCTGTACAGACCTTCCCGTGGAGTGCACTTAAAAAAAAGGGGGGGGGGGCACGCTGACAAAGCCCCTGCCCTGCCCTCCTTAAACTGAGCTTAGCTGAACTTAGTTGCCTCCTTGCTCCCTTGGCACAAATAAAATATTGTGTCTATTGGTTCACCAGTTCTTGAGAAATTTTGCAGAAATCCACACAGACACACAGACGTACGCAGCTGATCGTAATAACCACCTTTTCCACTTCGAAACACGACTAAATCAATGCGTTCTTTGAAAAAAAATCTGAACCTGGCATTAGAACAACAGAGAAAAAATTAAGGGTACACCGGGGTTCGAACCAGTGACCTTTCGATCTGCTGTCAAACGCTCTACAACTGAGCTACATCCCCTTAAAGAAGTCAGGGCACTTTGTAGGTGTGTGTTTGTCAAAGTCAAAACCACAGCACGGCGAACATGAATACGCTGGTTTTAGGTGGCATTTCAACGAAGCCCTGTGACTTGAACGCTGTTAATCAAGATGAAGCAAAACAAATACGTCTTTTTGGAGTCCAATAATGTACACACACACACACACACACACACACACACACACACACACACACACACACACACACACACACCTAAAATCGTGTTGATTGGTTCACCTGGTTTTGAGATTTTATGTCCGTCCCCGTACTCACAGACAAAATGGTGCTGACTGGACACCCGTTCCTGAGATTTTTATTTTTATTTTTTGGTCCCCATACACACAGACCATTACAGACACACACAGACGGCGCAGTTGATCGCAGTAACTGCCTTTCCCACTTCTTCGACAGGGGCTTAAAAAAGCCACTAAGAAGCCAATGTTAAAGTTTGTCACACACAAACGACAGGCAAACAGGCGATAGACGACGGAGGGCTATACAGACCTCCCCGTTGAGTGGACAAAAACCACTAAACCCCCCCCCCCAAAAAAAAAAAAAAAACAAACAAACAAACAAACAAAAACCCTGCAAGTTTGTTTGGGGGGGGGGGGGGTAAAGTGGTGCACAGAAAAATTAGTGAGCATCAGTGTCATTCAAGCGCAGGTCACTGGGCGTCGAGTTCTCAAATTGTACATTCATAAATTCATTGTAAATGGACATTGTGCTGAAATGTAGGGACACGGAATGAAAGCCTGTCACATAGACTCACACTGTTACACACGCGAGTCGTCAAAACTGAACATGTCTGCTCAACACGCTCAGAACGCACAGGCTACAATCTGGATGTCCATGCTGACGTGTGCCTTACTGCACAGCCTGTCAGCTGGCCCGCCGCACTGAATGTCAGTCTCAGTCCGTCTTACGCCGGCTGTTGTCGTCGTTGCTGTTGCTGCTGCTGCTGGTCTTGGCGGGTGGTGGTGGTGGTGGTGGTGGTGGCGGTGTTGACGCTGGCTTGTGGCGCGGGCTGTGCCACGGGCAGCGAGTCAATGAACGCGCTATAAAATGGCGGGAAGGAAAACCGTGTCACGCACACACCGACTGGTGACGCTCGCACGTGCGCTCCGAGCGACCTCTTCCCGCTCAGTAGTCTCAGACACAATGCGTCTCGTCGCGCTGTCTTACAGCTGGTTGTAAACAGGACATGGCATACCGCGCTTGTTCGTCTTGACAATGCCTGCATTTTTCACTAGTCCAAAACTCATGTTTGTGCTTTAGCAAGGTTTTAGCTTGACTCGACGAAACAGGCCTACTGCCGAAAGAGGGTCTCGTCATAACAGTTTTTGTGTTGCTGTTGTAACCCATCTATCTGCAATCTCCGATACACGCAGAAGTGGTTAGTTCACTCTCTGTTGCCCGGTTGTCCAGTCAGTCCTGGATTCATTTTATCTGCCAGGCCAGACTAAACGGTGTCCTAATACCTTGAGGTCCGGGACAAGCACTCGTGGTCAACCTGTAAAATCACCAAGCCATTTGTTCGCTGGGCAGCTCAATCAACTGACCAGGTCATCCACTCACCAGGTCATCCACTCACCAGGTCATCCTCCCGCCGCATCATCTAATTGAAGCATCGGCTGGCCCGGAGCAGCGCCTCACGATCGAGGTCGTCAACTCACCGGGTCATTTATTTACCGGTTCGTCTGTACTCACGAAGTGTACTCACCAGCTTGAACTCACTAGGCTGTCGTTTCGTTGGATCATCCACTCAGACTGAGATCCTGCTTGCCTCCTTATTTGGTGGGCAGCTGAGCGGATCGTCCATCCGTAAACTCACCCAGTTGCCTGAGCCAGGTCATCAGCTTACATGTGATGGTTTATGAACTTGCCAGAGCTGTTCTACTGCATAATCTTCAACGGTGAGTCTCTCTCTCTCTCTCTCTCTCTCTCTCTCTCTCTCTCATGCTATCATTTTTATGCTCACAGATCGTTCCGAGCTGTTTTCGTGGTACCTATAATCACACCACTTAGACACCTGGACAGTGACAGTGTCTGTAATACTGGCGCTGCGCCAACAGAAACGTACTCAATGTCGCAGCGACCATACTGAGCGCCGGCTCGAGCAGCTTAACAACAGTCGTAGAATTCGAACGTTCGACCGTTCGCGCAAAGTGTAAACAACATTGTTTCGCATTAAGAGCTGTACTAATCATCAGGATCGAGTATTTCGAGCGTACAGGCGTACTCACGCGCAAAACGGTTCCAAAACATAGGATGGTTTAGCGAAGATGAAATTAGTCCGCTTAAGAAGTACCAACGAGGTTTGGGTTCTTGCCTTTCCTTTGATTTTGTGTCTGAAAATATCATTCCTCTGCGGTCTTGTAATGAACGGCGACTAGTGACGAACTAAGAGAATCACATTGGTCAACTTAAAAGCAGCAACGAAATGCGGTTTGTTCTGTTCCGGTTCGGGTTTGTTTGTTTTTTTCAGTCTGCGCTTGTAAAATTAATGGCCTGACATAATTAATTTGTGGCCTGTCAACGGACGATGTTACAGTGATTGTAACGATACTGTTCTCAGTACTTCAATTATTCCGTTCCTTCCGCAACAGTCTAACGAAATGAGAACGAAAATAAATTTGTCCCTGCTCCTAAAGTTCGCTATTGTTGCAGTATAAGAACTAGACCGAAAAATCCATCTCAGCCTTGAGGTAACCTGCACACTGTCTAATCTGTGCTGTACACCTAAAAGCAAGTGATTTTTCGGTTTAGTCCCAAGGCTGTATTGCTTCTGTTAGTAGTATTTCCTTGGTAAGCAGGCCGCAATCATCGACGACATTTTCAGCCACGAAACTGTAACGAACTCGCATTTGTTGACCAGTGCTGCTTAAGTCAGCTGTTTGAAGACTGGGACACTGGAACTCAGTGAAACGAGAAAGTGTTCTCTGACACTTCAAAAGCTCCACGTTATATTATCTCAGTTCTTTTTTTTTCACTGACTTTGCTGTGTAGACAAAATGTCTGCAGACAAGCCTTGCGCACTGATCTAATATATTACGCTCTCTTAGCTCATTACTCTTTAATAGCCCTAGTCACAAAACGGTCCACGCTGCCCCTGGCTTCCTTAAAATACATGTACCACCTGCATCTTGCCGCACCTTCTCTCTACCCCCGCCTCCAGTCAGTGTGGGCACGGGAAGGTGCGTAGGTCAGTCAGTAAGTGTGTTTCTACCTGCTTAGCGCTGGCAGCTAACAGGACATCAAAGGGTCCCTGCCGCGTCCTGGCATCGTTGAAACCGATCACGGGCTGTTATTTAAAGATCAGTAGGTGATCGTGCGGCAAGGCAAAGCAAAGCAAAACATCACAGTAACAGCCCACATTACCCAACCTCCTGTCATGTCTTGCTCAATATGACGAGGCATGAGAAATCGTGAATGTGGAGGCCAGGGATTGGCATCAATTGTCTGTGTTACTTGCAAACAGGAAGTGGCCTGATAAGATTTCGAAATCGAAATGCCGTAGGCAAGCCACAGTAGGGCACGGAGCTGCTGCGGTCACGGCGTCAGGTAGGCACGCAAGGTATAGTAGGTGACGTGACGGTGCTGCAAGGTATAGTATAGTTACCTTGACGGTGCTGCGAGGTGAAGTGGAACTTTATTGTGAGGGTGTTGTCAGGTACAAAATACAAGATACGTTACTGCAGTCGCAGGATCCAAGAAATAAAGATTAGCCATTTTATGGGTATAATAATTACCTGGGCGGTGCTGCACGGAAGGAGATACGTGATACTTTATTGTCCTTAAATGGCTATTTTGGACTTAAGTTACCGCGGTTTAATGGTTACCGTGACGGACTTGCAATGTATAGTAGTTACCTTGGCGGTGCTGAGATTGGGATACTGTTGTGGCAAGACGCCCCTCAGGAGGGTTGGGATACTGTTGTGGCCAGACGCCCCTCATTAGGGCTGGGATACTGTTGTGGCCAGACGCCCCTCAGGAGGGTTGGGATACTGATGTGGCCAGACGCCCCTCAGGAGGGTTGGGATACTGTTGTGGCCAGACGGCCCTCATTAGGGCTGGGATACTGATGTGGCCAGACGCCCCTCAGGAGGGTTGGGATACTGTTGTGGCCAGACGCCCCTCATTAGGTCTGGGATACTGTTGTGGCCAGACGCCCCTCATTAGGGTTGGGATACTGTTGTGGCCAGACGCCCCTCAGGAGGGTTGGAATACTGTTGTGGCCAGACGCCCCTCATTAGGGCTGGGATACTGTTGTGGCCAGACGCCACTCAGGAGGGCTGGGATACTGTTGTGCCCAGACGCCCCTCAGGAAGGTTGGGATACTGTTGTGGCCAGACGCCCCTCAGAAGGGCTGGGATACTGTTGCGGCCAGACGCCCCTCAGGAGGGTTGGGATACTGTTGTGGCCAGATGCCCCTCAGGAGGATTAGGATACTATACTGCTGAATGTGGCCAGATGCCCCTCAAAAGGGTCAGGAAACTTTTGTGGGCAAATGCTCCTCGGGAGGGCTGAGAAACTGTTGTGGGTGGACAGATGCGACTATTCAGAATAGGTTGTGGGTAGTGTGGGTAGTGTAGTCTGAGGCAGGTATCTTCACTTGCCTTTTAGTAGGGCCGGCTTGGATATTATCGATAAAAGCCGGTCGTCTGTCAGACTGAGGACTGAGATTCACCAATTACATAGCAGCCATACATCGTGGACTGTTGCCTGTAGCAAAAAGTTAGTTGTTTATCAAGAGGTCGGGAGCGATATATCTGCACTGAGCCACCGAGCAGCAGCCTTTGTGGTCGTCTTCGAAAACAGTGTGTAGGAGTGATGTAGTGTCCGTACTTACAGTAACAGGAAGGTGGTGATAATTCAGCCATTTGTTAAGATCAGTCCACTTTCAGAACTACCCTTGAGGGACGTGTGGGAGAAGAACCGATATCACACACACACACACACACACACACACACACACACACACACACACACACACACACACACACACAGAGAGAGAGTCTGCCTGTAAAACTGAAGGCCGCCTACCAGTCAGCCGCAGGGAGTCAATAAAGCTGAATCAGCTTACTCAAGTGTTTACTCGTATGAATACACGTCCTGGAGAAGCGATCGCTCTGAATAAGAAAGCTGATCACGAGCAGCAGCTGTTGTTTGTTCACGAAGAACACTGTGATTATTTTACAGCCGATAATTCAAAGAAACTAGACTGATGCGGGCTGACGATGGGGCATGGGGGGAAGGGGGTGGGAGCTCAAACTCTCCTTGCGAATAAAGTGATGCTTCATCTGAACATTACGGCCATTTTTTATTATCAGTATTTTTTTTTGTTGGTAACTTCTAACATCAAGAAATGAGGCATTTTTTTTTTTTTGAATCAATGAAGCTTTATTAAGGTAAAGATATTGATCTTGTTGTCCACATAGTCATTTTACGTATCTGCCGTTGCTGTAAACTACTGAAGTACTACAACTAAAGCTACGACTACGGAAAAGAAAAAGGAGGCGAAAAAAAAAATTCGAAAGTGCCCACATGCTCATGCACACACACACACACACGCACACACACACACACACACACACACACACACACACACACACACACACACACACACGCACACACACACACGTGTACACACACACACACACACACACACACACACACACACACACACACACACACACACACACATTTAGAGAAACTAGACGCTCAGACATTCAGGCTATGAATAGAACAAGCACGCGTTTCTGCACGCTTTTCGGCCCACCCCGACGACACCTGGGAAATTACTGAGAGGTGGGGTTAAGCAGGTATAGGCCTTTCCGAGCGCACAACTGACCTGAACTGAACTGAACTGCCCGGCTGTGACCAAGATACAGATCTGTGCCATTATGACTCGATACATCGGTCATTTTCTACAGCATTTTGTCGGACATTTTCTCCAAACGTTGTTGTGAGCTAGATGCGCAATAAGAGTTGTATTTTTAAGACCAGGGGTGGCTTTGTAAACACCCTGGTTGACTGATCGGATTTGTGTTGGAGTGAAACACATTTGACAGGCTGATGCGATTTTCACTAATCATCAGTTCGTTTGCAGACAGATGTGTACTCAGAGTTTAAGAGTGCACTGGGAATTTGAATAGAATTGACTGACATTCCTTGGCCAGACTAGTCAGACCAGTGGTGGCTTCAGATCAGACCTGATATATGATCAGGTCTGAAGCATTGGGAAGAAAATTACCCTAGTCTCATGGCTAGATCACCCCGCGATGGTTTGCAGATCGGGGGGATCAGTTTTAGCAAGTAAAGGTGATCAGATTCCTTGGCCGGTTAACATCCTGGCCGGGAACAGGTACTAATCTGTAGGAATTAGTAGCATACTAAGTAGCTGGTGAATTACGGATGTCAGTGGAATTAGTATCGGGAAACTATGATCACCTGTATAATAGTTCACTGACCTAGGAACAGATAACCGCGGGAATGATCAGCTTCATGATCTGCTGAAGCACCGCACAGTGGAGCATCAGTGATGGAAATCACTCGTATAGATCGAGGTCTACAAAGTACTAGTTTAACAGGCAGCTGCACGGGAATTTTAAGACTAGTGAACCGCTGGGAACTGAGAGTCAGCTGATCAGACGATACTGGGTCAGTGGTGGGAAATGGAGGTAATCAGATGTTGTGGTTTACAGACGGAGCTGGGCACTCATGGTGGAGCGGCTGCGGCCGGGAATTATAACTGTCAGCCTTGTAATCAGCTGAGGCGGTCGCTGATGCAGGTTTCTCGATGTCAGTGGAGTCTGTCAGTGGTCGTACTGAACTACAGCTGATCAGATGACACAAGCGGCGCCGCTGTGACCAGGTTAATGGGTCGATCACCGTACGGCCGCACCGATCAGCATCGCAAAAATCTAGGGCAGCGTGACCTATATTCCCGAAGATCGAGACCGCCGGTGTCATAAAGTTGTTAGACCCCCATAGTACTTGGACTCCCCCGGTCCAATAACTTTAAAGTTAATGGACCCCTCCTATAGCTGTTGGACCCCCCTGTTACTTAAAGGTGTTTCTCATTACTTAAGGTGTTTTAACCCATGTTGTGATTGTTTGTAGATCTCCCTGTGATGTTTGAACACACACACACACACACACACACACACACACACACACACACACACACACGGAGAAGGTGGGGTTTTTTTGGGGTTTTTTTGGTATGAGTCGTGTAGTATAATTCAGGTTCCAATCCAGTTATTTTCATCATTAATTACTGGTTATTATCAACATGTCAGGCTACAAAAATAAATCATTCTTGGTATTGAAAGAAAAAAGTGATTAGAATCTCAATGGTAAATATTTTCTAAGAAAATCTTTGAGAGGCCAGCAGACACAAGTATTATAAAACTTTAAACCGTGGTTAAAATACAGAAAACAAAACGTGGTTTACAAGGGATGGCGATTTACAAAAGACGTAAACATGTCGGAATCACAGATTTAACCGGCATTAACAAATAAACTGCCTGAAATATTAAAATGGCATTACACCATCAATATTTTTTTTATTTACTCCTCCATGTACACCCCCCCCCCCCTCCTCTCACCTACGTCGTATTGACCCTGCCTCTCCGTACATAATTATGACGCAACCACACCACCCCTCTCCATCCATATTGACCCCCCTCCCCCCTCACACACACACACACACACACACACACACACACACACACACACACACACACACACACGCGCGCGCGCGCGCGCGCGCGCGCGCGTGACGTCAAAATTTACACATCCACTACAGCCCGCAACCCTTTAACCCACATACCCCCTCCCCACCCCTCCGAGCAGATAGATCCCCCCATCCCTACCCACATGATTGTCCAAATACTCACCCTCACCCCCACCACCCCCATATTGACCCCCGCCCCCCATCCTGACTCATCAGTGTATATTCTATCACCGTCAATATTGACACTAGTATCAGTTTTACTTGCAGAAATATGTTTAGCGCACTTCAGTTCACACATCGGCAACACCGACACCGACACCCCCCCCCCCCCTCCCACACACACAGCATATTTTCCTTCAGAAGTCCAGTGTGTCTGCGTCAATACCTCAGCTAGTTCAGTTTACCTGTACCAAGGTTACTCCTAAACCATAATGTGTCGTGTACGAGTGATAGAAAAGAGAATAGAGCTATAAGTAATTGAATTCTTTTTAAGTGAAAGGGGGGGGGGTCCAACAACCATAGAGGGGGTCCAATAATTATACCCTCTGATTATAATTGTTGGACCCCGGGGGTCCATTAACTTTAAAGTTATTGGACCGGGGGGTCCATTACTTGGGGGGTCTATTAACTATACCACACCGGCGCCTCACCCTGCTTACCACCCCGCTTGCACCGACTCCGTTCGGTAGGGAACGTTATACCCAGCGCGCGAGGCGGCGGTCACGTGGTGTGACGACCGGCGGTTGTAACAGTAAGAGCAGTTGTAGGTCGACGTCAGTTCAGTTCGTGGCGATCGATGTCAGCCACGCAGGTTTGTAGGCAGACATCCCAGCGACATTATCATTCTCACAAAGCGGGCTTTTCAGTGTCGTAGCCAGTTTCGAAATGAAAGCAAATTCCAAAATCATCAAGGCAATTTTTTTCAGTCCGACTTCAGTTTTTGTTTATGCTAGGTATAGTTTGCTTGTCAGTGTGTGTTATGTCAGTTTCTGTGTGGGTTTTTTGTTGTTGTTGTTTTTGTTTTTGTTTTTTCCCGCGTGCCCAAAAACTGAAAGGACGTCGACTGAAACTGATGCAATAAAACATACTTTCCGGCGAAATCAGTATTACCCTTTCGCCGTCAGTGTACATCACGTCAGTTGTCTTCAATTCCCATTTCACTCTAGCCAAAATGTCGACTTTTCAACACTGAGCAGTGTCACTTCAACAAACACATATCTCCGGCTACAGAAACACTACAAAAAGAAACTGATTTGATACCAAAAGAAGCTTATTTTCTGCACTTTCCAGTCATACAGATAACTCTATATGCCCCCCCCTCCCCCTCCAAATCTCCCTTTATCTCCCTGTTGTGGGAACCCTTTACATTTGACTTTGACACGGAGTACTGATCTTCGGAGCACTGTGACGTCAGCGTTGTTTGGTCTTAGTTTCAGAGCATCTACTTTTACAGCATCGCACATCACTCATCAGTCTTTGGTCCGGCTTTTGAAAGGTTTCTGTAACGCCGGGAAGTCCAACGTCAGCTATGGCCTTGAGACTGGCTTTGCTGCAGAGGCTCCTTGCACTTTTGTTATAGACATCCTTTCAGGTTACGTTAGGGATGATGGTGATTATGACGAAGACTTGATACGCTCCTACATCAGAGGGCTCTGTGCTGACTGAGAGCTAGTCTACTCATTATTATTATTATTATGGTGATCCTCTCCCGTAATCGAGGGTCATGGGTCCAACCTGAATAGGAAACAACTATGAACACATTAATATCTCTGTGGTGGCTGGACCAATATTTATATAATGATAGGACACAATGGACGCTGAATAACGCTCCATGAAAATATACACTTTACCCCTGCAAGCTACAGTGCGTGCGTGTCTCAGTGGAAAATGTCCAACGCTAGTGCGAGGCGGTGAGGCCGGTTCGTCGTGCGCCATAGACGATCCCATTCTAACTTCAATCAAGCTCAGCTAGTAAACATCGTCGCACAGCTTAGGTACGCTGCCATTTTTCTAGCATTAGCCTGACATTTTCCTGTGCTTCGCCACCACGCAAAAGATGTAGCCACCAAAAAGTTTGTTCGCTTGGATCCCTAACCCAGGATGTGACTTCCCCGATCACTCACGGGTTACCCGAACTAACTGTGAGCTGACAGTGCTTATGATATGGAGACGTTTCGAGAGCTGCAAATGTGTGGAAGGGGGGTGGGCGCAGACAGTTATGGGGCTAATGCTACCATTTATTTATTTATATTTTAATGCTCACACGTCGTTCTGAGCTGTTTTCGTGCTATCATTACACCACTTAGACACCTGGACAATGACAGCGTACGGTAAACGATGACGCGGCGTGACAGCATTGTATCGCATTAAGAGCTGTACTTATCGTCATGATAGAGTATTTCGAGCCGCGTACAAGCGCCGGCACTCACTGACGACCGAAACTGCTCCAAAACATAAGCTGACTTAGCAAAGATGGACTTAACCCGCTGACTGGGTACCGCAGCGCATCGTTCGGGGTGGCAGCTGAACTAAACACTTTACTCGCATTCTGCAGCGTTGACAGTACTCGGCGATGATCTCTAAGCTTCGCGCAGCTTTCTTTGTCTTCCTCAGGTCACTCTGAATCCGTGCAAGGGCCTTAGGCACAGACTTCGAAAGCGCGCATAATGCAATCAGCTTGTTCTTATTAAACAAAAGATTGTTACTAAGTTAAGACAAGAACTTAAACTTCATTCATCCCTCAAGGGAAAATTGAAATCTGTTCGAATAAAAATAAATGCATGTAGATACAAAGTGAGCCAGACGCACACACGCACACACATGAATAAATTGAATGACTAGAATAATACATATATGACAAAATAACTAAACAATCGGGAAATGACAAGTAAAAACGTCACAAAACATGAACAGGCCACCTTCAACTTACATCTCTCTCTCTCTCTCCCCCCCCCCCCCCCCTCAGAAATCTACAACTGTTACAGGGCTTGCTGTTCAACGTGCACAATCCCAGGGTTTTTGAAAAACACACTGATGCAGATTTACGGTTAATCCATCTGGTCTTTAAGCTTCTTTTCTGTTCCGTTCGAGACATTCCTTCTAGCAGCTTTGTTTCCCATCAGTCCACCCTGTCAACCGTACCGCATCTACCTTAGCCATCCACCCCGGCTACCCGATTCAGCTGTTGAGTCTGATGTCAGTAGGACAAGGCTTAGCGTGGACCAGGCCACAGATCGAGAGGGGCGTGTCGGCCGTGACACAGTCTGAAGGTGATTGGATTTTGCCGCAGCCAATGATGTCAGAGACGCTGGTTCCCGGTTGAATGGCAAGTCGCAGCCGATCCCGTTTCCTTCCTTCCTACCTTCCATCAACATCGACAACATACGTCAGCGCCGCGAGCAGCTGATCTCACATGTCGACACATGACGTCAAAGTCTCGGGCAGCTCTGCGATTTTAGTACGAGTCTCCTGTATCACAGCCTGGTATCAGAAAATGTTAATCCGTACAAGGTAATAGTTATAGCCGGTGAATTGTTTACAAAGAAAGGAGCGCGTTTGCTTCGCGTATGAAAGCGAAAACTAAACATGTTGTCAACTGGAACTGGAGAACGTGGTCTGTCGCAACTCATGTATCGCCATGTATGAGAGAAAATATTAGTCCGTATACGGCAATACCTGAAACATAGCACAAAAAGCTTGCGATTTTTCGTTGCCATGAAAGGCAAGCGTTTGCTTCTCCCAGCGAAAACATAACATTTTATCAATTGGATCTGGAGAAAGCAGTCTGTCGAATGTCACCTTTTATGATTTTGTTGTTGTTGTTGTTGTTGTTAAAAAATCCATTTACGGTGACACGAAGAGCGTCATAACTAAGAGCTGGCCACCGGTCATAGGGTCGGGCTCGCCGCCTAGATAGAACCCTCCTGATCGGATTTTCTTCACGTAGCGCGAATGCGCTGGAGAGTGAAGTGCCTCGGGATGGGTGGGTGTTTGGGAGTTTAACGTCCTTTTCCACCATGTAAGGGTGATCTCAAAGACGGGGCAACGAGAAAAAGGCCAGCACAAATATTTGGCCCCAGCCGGGATTCGAACTCACGACTCGAGCATTGAAATTACAGTACATTTTCAGCCTGTTTAGAGAGTATTGCCTGCATGAGTTGTCTCCCTTGCCGCAACAAGCACGCATTTTTCGTGGCAGAGCACAAAGCTCCCACGAAAAATGCATGCTTGCTGCGGGTCTGTGTATGCACGGGGGGACAACTCTCGCAGGAAATACTCTCTAAACAGGCTGAAAATGTACTGTACTGGTGAATGCGATAGTTTTCATCGCTTCTGTGCACACTGTGAAATAACACTGGGCCCTCAAAGTTGTTCGCAATTGCCCACTTTCCTTGTCACCGGGTACTGATTTTTGTTGTTTCCTTCTTAGGTATCACTTAGCTCGGCTCGGTCTCGGTTCAGTTAGCCCGATTTGGACGTCGTCGCAGGGGCCAAGAGAAGCGACGGACCCGGAGCACGGTTGGGACTGCGCAGCCGAACACTGACCTCTTTCCAAATTTGTCGTTTTGAGAGCATGGTTGTCTGTTCTACCTCACATCCCAGATCATCCTCCGTGTCTCTGATTACTAGTATACATATATCTGATCTTGACAGTCTATAGCGACGAACGCCGTCGTAACTGAGGGGATGAACTCCAGTCTCTGGTGCGGCCGGCTTACCCCAGTTTACGAAATGACCAATCATTATGGTCTGTGAATCTGCCGAGTACATGCAGTTTCCTCATTTGGTTTCCCTATTCCTTTTGTATTCATGAGGTTGTCACAGACACTGCAGCGGACAAGCCATGATGAGGAGTTATTTGTACCTCCGCCAAGGACCGGCAAGAGCCGTTTCAATCTTCGTCTCACGGCGTTTATCACTACACTGTTATACCTACTCCCTATTCCGCAACGTCTGTGGCATTTAGGTAGCAGCCTCTGCTAGAGGGAGAATGGAACACGTCTGTCAGTTCACGCACTGTCCATTTTGAGCATGTAGATCCAGAAGACGATAATGGGTAAGCTGATGCATGACCACCGTCTGTAGAGAGGACAGCAGTACTCGAAATAGCAACTTTGCACTTATAAATGCCGAGCCGTTAGTTGAACGGCCGAGCTCGACTGAGAGTATTAGCCAGGTTTGCCGCTCAGAACGGCTCTTGCAGGGATGGGCTTGCCACACCTCGCATTTTGTACTTTTGTGTTTGCTAATGAATGTCTTCAGGTTGTTACCACCTGGAAATACCCACCCCCACGATCATAGATATCTCACGCGGAGGCATAATTATCACGCTCAGGTCTGGAAATAATTCAACTAACCACCAAATCTCTATACGCGTATCCGCATATTGCCAGCAGAATGAGTCCGTTGGGCATCCGGCATTAAAGGCCCTGGGCCCGTATGTAAAAGTCGAGGTTAATTTAACCCACGGCTACTGGCCTAACCCAGACTAGGACAAAAGAAACCCAAAAGCAAAATTAAATTTTAAAAAAGGAAGCAAAGAAAGGTAGAAAAATTCCTTTTATAATGGCTCAGGCACCTTCGTGGAATGGGCCAGCTTCCTGATTAAAAAAAAAAAACACACACACACACAGAAAAATTAACCCTAGAGCTAGTTTAGTTCGAGGTTAGGCTCTAACCCGGGGCTAAAAGCCCTAACCTCGAGTTTAACATACGGGCCCTGTTTTTTTAAGTCTCAATACACGGTATGACTGACGCAACCACTGATCAGCGTGTGGAAAACTTTTCATCGAATGTGCTTAATCTGTGTATTAGAATCAGTCACTTGGGTCACAGTATAACACCTGACACCGTTGTGTCGACTCTGGTTGGCGTATCAGTGTTGTTCTAGAAGTGTACTACGCACTGAGCAGACCACGTTATTTTCTTGCGGACTGAGCCGGTGTAGTCGGAAAATAACACTGCGGGAAAAAAACACTACAGGAATGGTTTTTCCCCAGTAAAATAACACTGTGAGTGTTATTTTCCTAGGACGATTACACTCCTGCAGTGTTTCTTTCCTAGGAAAAATACACTCCCAGTGGTTTGTTTTTTTTCCCCCTGGAAGTCTTTTTTGCCTCCTACACCGGGACCAGCTAGACGGCGCTGATTGGTGGCTATTTGTGTTAGATTTGTCGAGTCCCAGTCTGTTCAAGAATAGACCGTAGGCTTAAAGAAAGTCGTATCTCTCTAATAGGAGAAGCCACAAGTCACGAAAACGGTCGCGATGGCAACATAAAACATCCTTCCGTCTGCCTGGTAGCAACCTCTCTGTCTATCCCTCACCAGCCCATTCACCTGTCTCTTTCTCTTTAAAACCTCCCGAATTTAGCCGCTCTGTCCTTCCTCTCTTCTCTCAGCTGATTTCTAATTTCGGCCCTTTCATCTATATTTCTTCTTTTTAACCCCTCACTCACGTCTGCACTACCAGTGGTTAGGAATAAGTGATGTTGGGCATATGCTGCGAACTGGTTTATTGCGCCTAGGATATGATAAGTTGCAATATTTGCTGTATATGCGCTTAGTATTTATCTTTGTTTTACCTAGTTGTAATTGTCATTTGTTTTCCACGCTTTTTTGTAACCGGGAGTTCGAGAAATTAGCATGAAGATGCAGCGTCTCCTGCATGTCCTAGGTTTATATTGCCCCGTAGACCAGTTTGCATCCTTTATCCAACGTTACATTTTTGTTTTTGTTTTTTTCATGTAGTGCAGACACACTCAGTCGCGAATTAGTCTGTGTGGCTTGCGCGGCTTTAAGCCCTAAAAACTCACTCACTCACCCCCGTCTGCCTGGTAGCAAACAGCGGTAGAGCTTCAAACCGAGGGTCAGGTTTTCACTGATCTCAGCTGTGTCACAAACATAGACGCTTTAAAGGTCTGCAATCTCAGCAAAAAGCCGCAAATATTGCGTTTCAAGTTTTAAAACTGCGACTCCTTCGACTGTGCATAATTCAGGCAACTCTGTCACAGTTGCAGAGTTTTCAGCGCTTCGGGGACACTTATAAAACCAGAGCACGAGTTTGCCGTGACATTATTTGGCTTTTGGCCATTGAGCGAGACACGTCGCTACAATGTCTAGCGGATGATGAGTGCTGCACGATCTTTCTCGCTCAGTGTCAAAACGCAAACTGAGCTGTGAAATCAGGCTGCCCTTGGCTTTCATTGAGGTGAGAACTCTGCAACTGTGACAGAGCTGACTGTCCTTGCACTTCGGAAAGCTTTTTGTTGGGAGCTTAGATCTTTAAGATTTCAGGGCTCACAGAGCAGTCTGGGCTGTCAAGGTTGTGTCTGACACTGATTGTACCACTTAGACACCTACACAGTGTCAGCGTCTCAGAGGATGGCACTGAGCCAACAAGAAGGCCTCGCGTAGAGACGCAAATATCAAGGACTGAAGGAGTCAGCTGTAGGGCTGTACCAGCACTGTCAAGCGCTGAGTAAGAGAATTTGACCGTGCGGCTTTTCGCCGGTTCTCTGATCCTGTAGACGGCGCTGTCTCGCATTCAGAGCTTTACTATTCCTTTAAGATCGACTATTGCGAGTTTACGGGCGCACTCACCAATGCACCTGTTCCATTTATTTCAGCCCAGTGAAGGCCAGTATTGACTAAACATCGGAAAAACTGATGGGCGTTTAACTGACCGCGCAGGGATGGGCTGGCCACACCGCACAGCGACATCGTATTTTGTACTTGTTAATGAGGCTTAAGCAGAATGTCTTGTTACCGCCTGGAAATACCCACTCGCACAGTCGTGGGAGGCGGATGCATATGAAGCTTAGTTCTGGAAATAACTGTCACTGAACTAGCTAACTCCCCACAGATATGGACACGTGTATGCGATTATTCCCAACGGAATGAGTCCATATTTGCGCATCCGGTATCATCATAGGCTATTGTTAACCACCATAATCGGATGTGCTTTGAGATCAGCGTTTGGCGTGGACACTGACTTGCCTTCTGAGTTCGGCTGACGTACGAAGGGACCGTGGACAGTGTCAGTATGGACTTACGGAACTATCCGCCTGTCAATCTGAGAAATGCGCCCACTCTCGCTGGACTTCTCATGCTCGGGTCGTGAGTTCGTATCCCGGCTGGGGCCAGATATTTGTGCTGGCTTTTTCATCGTTGCCCCCGGCCGTCTTTGATATCACCCGTATATGATGGAAAAGGACGTTAAACCCCCAATCACCCACCCCACCCGCGCCCACTCTGTCTATTTTTAAGAGCATTCTTAAAACGTTCCTGTGAATTTTCGAAAAGCCTTCCAGTAATTTCCTGTATTATTTGTTAGTTTCACCAGTGTACGCATAATTATGTCTAGCTTTGTAAAAAATTAATGTGCGTGACTGTCGGTGAGTGATTGGCGCATTGAGTTTTATTCTAAAGAACTGCGCCCTACAAATACCATTTATTATTATCATTTATCGTTCATTATCTCATCTGTAGCCCGACTTAGAACCGTTGATCGCAGGTGGGGTTGTGTTTGTGTGGCCGGGCTCGCCGGGTCATAAGTAGACCGACACAGGTCTTAGCTGGATTTGTCCTGTCAGTGAACTGGAATTTCCAGGCTCCCCGTCTAGCACCTTCTCAGTCGACCGGTACGGCTTCATTTCCATCATCGTATGATCTGAGCATTATGTTACGTTACGGTACAGAATCTGACTGAGGATGGAGGTGGGTGGGTGGGTGGAGGGGTGGCCAGTGTTGGCCGGTGGTGGCCCGTGGGGTGTGTCAACAGTGTGTGTGTGTGTGTGTGTGTGTGTGTGTGTGTGTGTGTGTGTGTGTGTGTGTGTGTGTGACGGTGTGTGTGTGTCCGACGCACGGGGAGAGAGAGAGAGAGAGAGCGTTACGGGAGGGATGAGACGGCTTTTGTTTTCATGATTACCTTTGAGAACTGAAATTTCCGTTCCCACTCGACCTTCTCGGACTGTTCTTTTTTTTTTTTTTAAATCCTACTAACATCCATAAGTAGGCCGACACAGGTCTTAGCTGGATTTGTCCTGTCAGTGAACTGGAATTTCCAGGCTCCCCGTGGAGGGGTGGCCAGTGTTGGCCGGCGGTGGCCCGTGGGGTGTCACCGGCCGTAGTGTGTGTGTGTGTGTGTGTGTGTGTGTGTGTGTGTGTGTGTGTGTGTGTGTGTGCGTGCGTGCGTGCGGTGTGTGTGTGTGTGTGTGTGTGTGTGTGTGTGTGTGTGTGTGTCGCACGGTGAGAGAGAGAGAGAGAGAGAGAGAGAGAGAGAGAGAGAGAGAGTTACGGGAGGGATGAGACGGCTTTTGTTTTTATGATTACTTATGTGAAATGGAATCAGATTTCCCTTCCCCCTCGACCTTCTCGGATTGTTCTCTTTATCCGACTAACACTAAGCCTCGCATTAGGAAAAACCCAGAATCAGATAATAATAATAATAATATTTAAAAAAAAACCCACAAACAATAAGGAATTTATGAAAGAAAAGGAAAAGAATCACATGCTTCATGCCGATCTAACTTTTTCTCTCTAACCAATGTTTGTTTCTTTGCTTTCATGTCGTGTTGTCCTACTGCGTTATTGCCAACAAACACTGAAACAACAAACGAAAACGCACCTTCCTTCCCGACCCCATCCGGAATATTTTACTTTAAAAAATTGTGCAGAGAAGAAGAAGAAACAAAACAAAAACAAACAAGGAGGAACGGCCCCGTCCTACAAAGTTGTTTCTCCAAACTTCATATTATTTTGTCTGTTTTGTTGTTATTGTTGCCGGTTCTCCCCTCTCCAAGTCAGTTCTACCAACGACACTAGATCAAAGACCGTAGATACGGTCTTTGACTAGATCCTCTACGACCTCGACCGGTTAGCCACGTGACTGAGGGTGGGGCCGGGTGGGGGAAGAAGGGGGAGAGAGAGAGAGAGGCAGAGATAGAGGGTGGGTGGATGGGTGTTTAGGAGTTTAACGTCCTTTTCCACCACAAAAGGGTGATATCAAGGACGGGGCAACGAGAAAAAGGCCAGCACAAATATTTGGCCCCAGCGGCCGGGATTCGAACTCTCGGCCCAAGCATAGAAAGTCCAACGCTCTACCATTCGGCCACCCTGGCTCCCCACAGAGAGAGAGAGAGAGAGAGAGAGAGAGAGAGAGAGAGAGAGAGAGAGAGAGAGAGAGGTCAGTTCCGTGAACTAAACATTTGCCGTCAGCCTCAGGCAGGTCGTCATACAGAGAGAGAGAGAGATGACGTCAATTCCGTGAACTAAACTTTTGACGTCAGCCTCTAGCACTGAGATCGTCTGAGGATGCTTGTTCATGTCTTGTAATTTCCCTGTTGGCTTTGTGACTTCTCCGACTGAATTATTTTTCACATGAAATCTGGAAGATCTAGAGGGCTGATGAAATGTCGGAAGCAGTGACAATACTTGCAGATTTTGTCTGTGAACCAAACATTTGACGTCAGCCTCAAGCTGCTCGTCTGTCAAGTGATACTTCTTCATATCTTGTGATTTCCTTGTTGTTTCTGTGACTTCCGTGACTGAATTAATTTTGATATAAAATCTGGAAGATCTAGAGAGCTGATGAAACGTGGACTTAAGTGCCTCGGGTTGTACTTACGAAATTGCAAAATTGGAACTTTTTTGACCAGCGCTTCTCGCAGAAACGTGAAAAAAATGTGTTTATCTAAAAGCTCTGTTATTCTTAATACTAAAGCTATAATAGTGCAGTAGTTCATGTCATATGTGCAGTTGGCATAAGTGACAAAAATACCGGAATAATGAGTAATTTGAAAGAGTCTTTTCATAGATATTTGGCCTTATATGCAAACAACCCCTACCTCGGAAATATTTTTTTTACACAAAACCAGTCAGAGCTACAGAGCTGTAGCACAAATCAAGGCAGTGTGATTGGGTGAACTTCCAAAGTCTAGAAAATGAAGGAATTTGAAAAACTTTTTCGAAAAAATTCGTAACATGACCGATTTTTTAAAATTGGCGATAACTCTTCTGAAAATGCGGCAGGCTAAAAATCGTGAAAGGTAGCTCTGGAGAAGGTGAATTCCCATTTTATCTCAAAGTAAAAAGGCCTCCAACGAGGTGGTTTAGGAGATAGTCATCATTACATCCGTCCACACACACACACACACACACACACACACACACACACACACACACACACACACACACGTCACTCCCGCCAAAAAAAACGCAGCAGCATAGTGTGCACGTAAGGTGTCTATGACGCAGATTTCGTTACGTCACTGTGTGCGTGAAAGTAAGTATTGTGTGGAGAAACGTCACAGTCTTGTTTTGTATCACTGAAACTTGCTGCTGCGCGTAGCAAAATCTGCCCCGTCTCATAAAGTTGTTTCTCTATAGAGAAACAACTTAAAAAGACAACAACAAAACATCAACAACAACAACAAAAATCAAACAAAACACTGCCGGCAACAAGAAACCAAACCAACCGAAAAACAACAACAAAAAACAAAAACAGTAAAGCAACCAAACATCACACACACACACACACACACACACACACACACACACACACACACACACACACACACACACACACAGAGAAGAACAAAATAACTGAGTCAAAACAACTGACTTGAAACACACAAACCCAAACTGAACAGCAAAACACCGTGACTGAATAAAACAACAAACACTTACATTAAATAAGAAAGAAAAACAAAACATAACTGACTCCGGAACTTACATTTAGAGACAGCAAAACAATAATAATTTCGAAACGCACACACACAAACTCACATTCATCATTACTGGCATGACCTGACAACCACTCGCTGACGCGCGCTCAGTCGCCGCGCACCGCCGAACACAACATAGCCTGACTGCGCACGAGTTTTGTGCATAAGATTCACGTTGAATTCAAGACTGACGTGTGAAGTACTTTACTTTACTCCAAAAATGTATTTGTATATTCGCTTCTCGGTGATTTTAGCCCGGTCGTTGATCGCGGACCGCGGTCACATGAGAGACGGCCTCGCGGCCATGACCTGGAGTGACCTAAGTTGACCTGTGACCCGAAATGAGAGCCACCCTCGCCTAGACCAACCTGCTGGAAAGTAGGTCAGTAGGCACATTTTTGTGCAGACTGCTCCTGCGCAGTTTTGGCCCCGCAAGGTGGTTACGAAATTAAAAACACACGAACTGCTTGGTTATGAAGACTGCACTAGGCTCAACAACACAAGGATCAGTATCTTTTTCCAGTTTCGCAGCACTTCGGCTGCCCTTTTCGCATTTCGCTTCGCCAGGGTTTGAGGTCGCCGTGACGTCACGTATTGCGTAAATGGATTGCTTGGAAACGGGGGGCAAAAAAATCGATTAGATTCGGGTGTTGTAGAGAAAAGAGGCCACTGTCGAGACAAGAAACGAAGTGAACACATATTTTCACACTTTTGGAGTCCAGACTTGCGAACAGTAGGACAACGCTGACTACGAAGATGCGGCTTACAGCCGAAACCGAACTGCGAAAACGTCAGCCTGTCTGACAAACATGGCTGAAGGTGCGTGGGTGGGGGGCGAAATTTGAAACGCATTTTGGACCCTCAGAAGTGAGTGTGAAACCTGAAATTGCATGATTTTGAAAGAAAAATGTCTGAGCTTGATGTTTATCGCGAGCTTGATACCTGTACGTGTGTTTCGATAGAGTAATGCCTTTAGTTTCAGTGACAGCAGTGTTTTGATTATTGCAGAACCGTCTCTCAGCTGAGCAGACGCGATGCGTGAAGCTAGCTGTCAGCAGCAGACGCGCACAGCTCGCATCGATTCACCGACTTTCGTGTGGTTGCACATTCTTTTCATAGACAGGAAGAGTGATTGTTTGGAGAGGAACGTAAGTACCCCATGTTGTCCGATCTTGTCTTAGTCTTGTGTGTGTCGGGTAGCCGATATGACCCGGAACCATCCCGCACTTCAACAGGCCGCTATCGCTGTGCCCTTTGAAGTGTGCCGATCCGTGGGTGGGGGTTTTCCCGCCTAGGCTTCTGGCCGCGCACGATTTTTACAGTGCAAGTAGATTGCGTCAAGAAAATGTCAGCTGTCTGTGCTTGCAATATTTCTTGCTTCATTGATGTGCTGTTGCACTGGGTGCATCACATTCACAAATGGTTGATGGCTGGTGGCAGCCAACGGGATGTTCGCTTGAGTATGTTATGGATAGTTAGTGACCTTATTACAGCAACACAGGTAGCTGGTATGGAATCCATTTTGATTTCGCATAGGTATATCTCGCGCAAAGGACCACATGCATACCTGTGCAGAGGGAGAACACTGCGTGGTTAGGGTAATATTACAGGTGAACTGCATACTGATGCTGTCTTCAAATATATCAGCTTTTTATTTTTTTTTTTTTTCATGAGCACTGAGAAAGTATGTGGCCGAGATGTATTCAGTACTGAAAATTGTTGTCGCAAATGGAATTTTGGTGTAAATTGATTTTGACAGTAGTACAGGATGACACACATTTTATGCATCTTCCCTTTGAAAATCGAGTTACACCCAAATCCCATGCAATGAAATACTGGTTGTAATACAGAAACATACAAATGTCTTCGGACAGTGACCTGTTGCTTTGACAGTTGTTTTCTTGTTTGAACATGACATAAATTATATTGAGAGAAGTCCACCGATTAACTTTGCGATGACTTAGATGCCACATTAGGGAACTGTCGCAAGTGGGCAGTAAAATTAAATTTGCAAAGCGTACCAGTGACACACCATGTTTATAGTTTACTTATTCTTCACCAGTGAATACTGGAAACTGTAGTAACTAGTATTGCTTGATACCTAGAACAAGCACATGTGTACTCTGGAGAACTCTTACACAGTGCACATGTTTTCATTGAGCCAGTAATTGAATTACCTTTTTAAAGTAGGGTACACAAGTCGGGGGAAAAAGGTGGCGCATACTGGTATTCTTCTTCATAAAACGTAGCAGACATTCGCCCACCCCAGATTGCTTATAGAGTGGATGAGTGGCACATGAAAAAGTCAAGTACCTGTCCTAGCTTAGTGTACAAGATAGATGACAACACCTGATAGATGCTTGGGGGGGGGGGGGGGTCATGTTGTCTGTAGCCCATTTCATGCAAACTGTTGCATTGTACATACATACATACGTGTACATATCATGTATAAATATTTCTGTAGTCCCCTTACCATGGGATGGGAAATTAGATTGCTCCCCCGGAATGCACACTTAATATTGTGTGTGCATGTGCACACGAAGGTGAGACAGCCACTGTAAACGAATCTGCACGTGAATTTGACTCAGTTTGGTAAGGGGAAAAAAAAACATTCACCGAATTACAGTCCATCAGGGATTTGAATCTGGCAGCTCAGGATTGGAAATCGTATGTCTCAACCACTAGACCAGATCCCCCGTCATGTCCATATTCCAATTTCCATGTCTGGTCAGTATTGTCTGGTCAATATGTCTGGTCCAAGCAACACAAGAAAAAAGAAAATTGTAGCTCATTTTAATGGATTTATGTCACTGGCTGTAATTGGATTTCTAGGAAAAAAACTTCTGCAGTAAAGGTGATTGTTTGCAAGATCAGGCCACCAACTTACACCACCTGCTATGTCAGGATCAGCTGCTATGCAGAAACCAAAACAAAAAGATACACGTCAAACTTGTGTGTGGCTGCAGAATTCTCGTTAATCCTCAGATTGATGGAAAAAGACTCTTAGATGCATGAAACAGCTGAGGCTAGATTAGTACTCAGTGAAGGCTCATTCTATTGATTTTGTGCTGATTTGAACCTCTCCAACAGAGGCAGTTGTACATGTTAAAATACCTGGTTGCAGCGCACTGAATGAGCACAAGCTTACTCTAGCCAGATGTTTGAACAAAATGGGAAAAAAAAGACTTTTTATGCTTCATCATTCATGAGATGTACAGTATTCGCTTCACAGCTCATGGTACAATTTCACTTCACAAGTTCATGGTACAGCACTCGGAAAGTTCTGGATATACGGATGAATTGTCATGAACTTACTTTCCAGTAACATATGCTGGGTTCTGGATTTGCCTGTCAGAAAGTTCAAAAGTTGTTGAAGTTGCCCCATTACTGACAATAGATCTTGTCACCTGCCCAGAGTGAGCATTTTTAGCCACGCAGAAATTGGTCCATGGGGGTCTTCACTGCAGTTCGAAGACCCCACAAGCTTTCACACAGCAACACAGAATCCGGTCGCTCTTAGTGCTATGACCTGTAGTTTGTTGTGTAGTTGTGACCCTTTTTTATCCAACATCTTGACAGGGCTTCAAATCCATGTTGGACATCAGTCAGAGACCGATTCTCGACCTAGACCAGTTCATCGGCCATTTTCAAAATGTCCGATTACTTTCTTACAAAGGCAGACCTATGTCCTATCATTTTTGCGTCACAGGGAATTATTCAGGACAACTGGCTTATACTTTGACAGCCGGCTAGGACATTTGTCCTTCCATAGATCTAGATATGAAGCCCTGCCCAGATGGAGTGAACAAAGTGACCTGCACAATGGCATGGAAAGGAAGCAGAAGTGCTTGTGGCACAGTTAGTAGTAGTAGGGGCTTCTGGAAAGGCCCATGGTTCACACTGAAAGCCAGCCTCAGAATGTTTAGCCATTGATAGCCCCTTAGCCAGTCGAGGCATTGTTTTCATTAGTGTGCCTGTCTGTCTTTTGGTCCGTACACAGTTCAGACAAAAGAATGTCACCACTCAACAGTTCCTTATTCATATTGCACTTCAGAAGCAGAAAAACAAATTTTAACATGGCTGCCTATGCTGCAGTGATGGGTTTTCTTACCGCTGCCATCCTGTGGAAAAACACACACACACACACACACACACACACACACACACACACACACACACACAAAACCAAAGAAAAAAAAAAAACAGTGGGAAACAATCAAAGGGACACATAAATTCAAGGTAGATTGGACACACAGAAAACTTTTAATTTACAAGGAAAACATTTTGGAAAAAAGGCAAAAAGAGAGAGAGAAATAAAAGAGCATCAAATCTGGCACAGACGTGCGGAGATACCGGCGTCAAAGCTGTTGCAGAAACAGACTTACCCCCCCTCCCCCCTCCCCACCATAACCACTTCCATCCCCTTTTATAACACTTACACTTCACAGCTAAATTTTTAAAGTTGTTTACCACTCTGGACCTAGTGCACTTGCAGTTAGTACAGTGTCAGTACTGTTGTCTGCGGTGTCTTGTTGAAAAAACATACAACTGGTAGGAACACCAAGTCACAGCATTGTTAAACAGGCAAATTCCATCTTTGATACGCCAAGTTATGGTTTGGAACGCATGTATGCTTGAAATTATTGTATCTTGATGATTAGTACGGCTAATGCTACCATTTTTATGCTCACAGATTATTCTGAAGTGTTTTCATGGTATGTATCTGTCTCTCATCGAATAAGACACCTCGACAGTGACAGTATCTGTAATGCTGGCTCTGAGCCAACAGAAGTGTACTCGATGACATTTCAGCTACAATGAGCACTCCAGTAGTGTAACAACAGTCGTAGAAATTGAATGTTTGACTGATTGCACAAAGTGTGAACAACATTGTACTGCATTAAGAACTGTATTCATCATCAGCAAGGTAGATGTAGAATATTTCGAGCGTGCAAGCGTACTCATGACCAAAACTGTTCCAGAATGTATGTTGGCTTAGCAAAGATGGCATTAGCCAGTTTGTGATAAATGTTGTTTACACTTTGTGTGAGCAGGCTAACATTCAAATTCTACGATTGTTGTTACACTCCTGTAGCGCCCGGTCTGGTCGCCGCGTCATCCGGTAGTACGCTTCAGTCGCTGTCACTAAGTGGTGTGATCATAGATCCCACGAAAACAGCTCAGAACGATCTGTGCCATTAAAATTGGGGGCATTAGCAGACCCTTTAAAGGAATCAGGCTGTGAGTGTATGCGTGTGTTTGAGGGACAGAAGTAGTGGTTGTATGTAATGACAATCCATAGGAAGAGCAGTGACGATACAGACAGGGCCGGCTGGACACGGGCTGTGAATGTGATGCCAGGGGCTGGGCCGTCTACCGCTGAAAGAGGCCGAAAAGACAGAGTTCTGGTGGCTTGATGGGAATTGACCAAGAAATCAATGTTGGCTGTACAACCTACTGATCTGACCTGGCTTGGGTAAACAGGAAGCAACCCGACTGGGGGGGGGGGAAGGGGGGGGGGTACCGGGAGGGGTTGGGGGAACCGGTCGGCAGGGGGAGGGGAGGGAAGGATTTTCTCAATGACAGCCGACGGGCGGAGTGGTAACTAGTGGGAGTGGACCCGCCGGGGACGTGAGGGTCACGGCTTGACACCGGTGGCGGTACAGGATGCAGTGAGCTGTTGGTGTTGTAAGTGGCAGTAATGTTACGTCGCCGTGCCCTGCTACGTTTGCATGTTTGGATAGCCGGCCGACTGAATTGAACCCAGCCAGTGTGTTAAATAGGCGGTGTCCTAAACGTACAGAAACACCCTTGGTGCACTTAGTGTGGACCACAAACACGACCTTTCTCGCTCCCCCCCCCACCCCCTTCCTCCCCTTTACCCCTCCCCCCTTCACCTCCTCCCCCTTCCTCCCCATGCCCCCCCCCCGCCCCCCCCACACTACTACCTGTTGCTGCTAACGGTAACCCCCCCCCCCCCCACACACACACACACACACAGACAAGCAAAAATACAAACAACAAACACTACACATCCGTGTGCCTAATTTTTCTTTATTCTGAAGATGCATACATGGACTTGTCGACATTTTAAAAAATAAATAGTACACATCATTCAGTGGAATGACTCGCTTGCAGACTACAGGTGAACATCGCCCAGTGTCAGATTTTGTGTGTGTGTATGAGACTGAGAGAGACAGAGAGGATGATCTTATTTTTCAATGGTAAAAAAATGGCATAAATATCATGTTCCAACTTGCTGTTGCTAATCAACAAAATCTAAACAAAGGAAGGAAAATAAAAAAAACTTCAGGAATATATATATATATATATATATAAAGAAGAACAAAAAACCAGTGTAGAAGCAAATTACACATTTCAAACTCATTGAACTTGCGCACGCGCGCACTCACACACACACACACACACACACAGACAGAGCAATATATTTGAGCATATATGTGCTAGTCACAGGAGCAAGCGTCGTCGTCTTAGGGGAGGCGTAAATTCAACAGATCTGTGTAGGCTTAATCTTGATTAGATAAATACTTGAAGGGGCTGTCCTGTTGAAGGAAGTGTGTGAATCAGTTGATTTCATGGCCGAGGGAAAGCCTGTTCCAAAGGAGGGGACCAGAAAAGGATAAACTAAGAGAGTCTTGCAGTGAGTCAACAAGAAAAACAAACACACACACAAAAAAACACACGCACATAGTCAAAGTGTGAAGTTTGATGTGGATACTCTTTCATTATCGAGCTGTGCACATGTCTGTGTCGTTTGAGACTTCGCCTTGAGTGAGTTAAATGTGGAAGCAGGACATACTGCTGGCTGATGTCACACTGAAAGTTCCTTCCTGTTACGAATGTCTTGAGGAATTTGTCAGGGATGCCGTGGTGATATTTTCTTCTACTACCACTACAGTACTGATGATGATAATGATGGCATAAAAGAAGTGAAACAAAATATCTGCCTTTTTTAAACTTTTTTTTTTTTTTTTAGGTTGTGTTAAATGTGACTCCATTTCAAAGGCGTTTGTGTAATGGTGTTGAAATCCATATTTAGCCACGCGGTATTGTGAAATCTTGTGCAGCGGTCACCGTGGTGCACCTATTAACATTTAAATACCACCTACCATTCTGTATTGACTCCTCGTTCCATCTGAGTACCCTGCCATTTATGCTGGGTTGCCTTTAAGCTCGGCATTACAACGCCCGCGTCTTTTGTCGCTGGATTATTTTGGGCATGCCTGTGCAATTTGCTTGCTCTATATTTACCATAGAGGGAGAGGTAGCAGTCCCTGGGGGTGGTGTGAAGAAGGCTGTGAAGTCAGATTGTGTCAAGCGACCAACAGCCCCCGCCGTCTGTGTTTGTGAATGGAAGCGTTGGACTGTGAAGCAGAAAATAGTAACTCTTCTAGAAATACACACAGAGTGTGAAAACTGCTATAAATAAAGGATTGAGGATGGTGACCCCCTGCACCCCCCTCCCCCTCCCCCAGCGAAAGAGAGTGAGAGTGTGCGGCGCGTGCGTGTGTGTGTGTGTGTTGTGGGGGGGGGGGGAGTCTTTTGAGCTGCGTGAAGGTGTGATTTCTTTCAATTAACACACGAAAACTTTATGCGCACCTGCTGCTACTGTTAGTTTACACAAATATTGCTTACTGACATTGTGTGTGTGTGTGTGTGACTGTGTGTGTATGTGTGTGTAATATTGCACATTTATGTTCACAATCCCCTCTGTTTCCCTCTCCCTCTCTTTTTTCTGCTTCTTCAGTGCCTGTTTGCCATGAAGTGTTTGCAGATGCAGATCTACTGACATTTTCACTTGTATTTGTTCTTTGTGCAGTTTCTTTTTTGAAGTTGCTAAATCTGACCGGTATTCCATATTCACCCCTAACGTATGCAAATTTACATAACCACCCCATCCTTTTGAGTCACTGTCACATTTTTTTGCATGTAGGCCTGCTTCACTGGCATTTCTTTGCATGCCCAATCGACTTGTCTGAAAAGAAAAGGGGTGGTGTGGTGGTTGCCAGTGGGTGGAGGGGGTGGTGGTGGGGGTCGATGCTTGGAAGCTATCTCCTATCTCTTTATCATGAAGTGGAAAGAAAAGAGGCGCTGCTACCATTTTCAGCCCAGCGGTGAATTGACAAATAGGCCTACACACATCGCTAACTTGGCTGTAGGAGACAGGCCATGGGATTTGTTTTGCCCTGCTGCTTCATTTCTGTGACATTTACCAGTACAGTACTTCGGGTAGGATGACAAAAAGTACACGCCAGGCACACTCCTTGCTCACTGTGAAAGGCATTGAACTCGCGCGCGCGCGCGCGCGCGCGCACACACACACACACACACACACACACACACACACACACACACTCTCTCTCTCTCTCGCACGGTCGCCTGCACTCTAAAATCGCTACAGTCGCCTGCCTACGCGAGTCTTCGTGGTCAATCCATATAATTGGCGCCTACGACCACGTTCGCGGCGTGGTTATTGAGATATGTACATACATAGGTACATAATGGTTGCCTACGCTGTTTGACGTACGCAGTAGGAAACACACGATCACTTACCCCGCTACCTCTACGCGATTTGTTCAGCTCACAGAGAAACAAACACCTTCGAGTTTTCACATGCTGCAGTTTTGCGAATGGCGGTTCATTCTTTTAGACCAGGGGGGAAAAAAAGTATTCTTTACATTGTGCTTGTTCAGCTTTATTGCTAGTTAGTTTTCTCGTTAGTATTCAAAAGCTTGCCGGTTGTTGGGACTGACAGAAGCTGAACATGACTGTTTTAGTGAATGCCGCAGCAAATGAATGAATGAAACTTGGGGAATGCTTGTGTCTTGCATGGTATGTAATATGCATGCACTGATTTGGCCAAACCACTCTTTTGTCTTTAACATCTAATGTGGATGAGTAGGACTGACAGAAGCTGAACATGACTGAACATGAATAAACAAATGAATGAAAGATTGAAACTTGGGGATTGCTCATATCTGGCATTACTTGTAACATGCATGCACTGATGTAGCCAAACCCATCTTTTGTCTTTGACTTTAATTTTTGGGTGGGGCGCTATTTCTGCGTTCATATTTATTTTGTAAAAATAAAACTCTGAATATCAGAGAGTGGGACTGACAGAAGCTGAACTTGCTTGTTTCATTTATATTTGAACGAATGAATAAATGAATGAGACTTGGGGAATGCTCATATTTTGCATTACCGGTACATGTAACATGCTCACACTGATGTGGCCAAACCTTTCTTTTGTCATCAGCTCCTGATTTGGGTGAATAAGACTGTCAGAAGCAGAACATGACTGTTTCAGTGAATGAATAAACAAATGAATGAAACTTATGGAATGTTTGTGTCTTGCATGACGTGCAACATGCATACACTGATGTGGCCAAACCATTCTTTAGTCTGACTCTTAATTTTTGGGTGGGGCGCTATTTCTGCGCATTCATGTTTATTTTGTAAAAATAAAACTCGAGCGGTCCAGCAATTTGCAGGCGAGTAAATGAGGCATATTGCGTAATCATAGCCGATATTGACAAGTAGCTGTAGGAGGTATTGATGAGGTTCATGTCTGCCACATGACAGTGCAGTCACGGTCTGCAGTGGAGTGGTACTGTCTACACCAGTTCTGTTCTTGTTGGCTGTGTGGATGATACGGCTGAAAGTTGGAACATACCAAAATATGCAGGTGTGGTCAGCTTGATGCAGTTGTTGAGCTGAACTTTTTGACTTCATGTATTCAAGATCTCTGACAGTAAAGTTTGAGGGTCTCCACTACTTTGGGTGTGGACTGATCTGCAGTCTACATTATGAGCTGGGACAGCTGCATGATATAGCGTTGGACTTTCACTAGTTTCAGAGCTTGGGCCATGAGTTTGAATCCCGGCCGCTGGGCGCCTAGTATTGGGCTATCGTTTTCCTCGTTGCCCCGTCCTTGATTTCACTTGTATGTGATCGAAAACCGAGCACATGAACCCTCCAGACACCTATAGTTTGTATGTGGCCCTGTTTGGATCTAAGAGTCAATACTGGAAATGTGCTAATGCAAATCTCCTTGCCCAAAATGAAGGACTGTCAGTTCTTGTATAGTGTCGGTTCATTAGACATCAGTGGCCGTGTCCCGATCCCGGCAAAGACGTCAGTTGTAATTACGTTTTCAGACCTGACTCCATTGTGTATTTATATCCCAACATGCAGCGTGCATGCCATTTCTGCAGGTTTGGAATGGGTGGAGTGGGTTGGTGGTTGAGTCAATACCTGGGACCATGTGCCAGCAGTAGGTTATTGATCAGCGTTAATTGTTGGTGCTGTAAAAAGGCAGTTACACCGTGGGCTTAGTCTTGCTGGGAGGCCGCGGGAGGCGGGGGGGGGGGTGGAGAGGGGGAGGGGGGGATACAACCGAGAGACAAGAACGGAAAGAGGGTGCGGCATGCTTGTGGGAGTGTGAGGTAACTGACTTCCCGCCTTCACCTGGAAGTCTGTGTGGCTTTGGTGTCTGACGTCAGGGTGTGTGTAGAGAGCGTCTGTTGTCGTACACGGTCGTCGTTCACACGTGCTGTATGGGATGGACGCCCGGGGCCCGTTTGCGGCAAGCGATTGTAATGAGGTGTGCGTAATCGCGCTGTTGGTGTAGGTGTAGTAGTTATAGTGGCAGCCAGCTTTTGTCACACCACTCGGTGCCCGGCGATGCCAGAGCGGCTAGGCACACGCCATCGCCGACGTACGCGCGGCTCTGTGAGCGTGAGGGAGTTATTTTTGGCACCGACTCCTTCAGCTGGGCTCGTGAAGCGAGGAACCACTCCTCTTGCCCTCCCCCGCCCCCTCCTCCCCCTTCCTGGTGTTTTGATCGCGCGGCCCCCGGTACTTACGCTGGCGACTGAGTCGAGACATGGAGAAGAAGGAGGTTCGAGTGTGTACACACGGTGCAAAGTGCGGCGTCGTTCACTCCCACACCCTAAGCGCTTGGACATTGTTGTTACGGCTGTGAACGTTTAGAGTCTAGCCCCGACCCTCCGCTGTGTGCGCGCCAGCTCGTGGCTGGTCCCAGACGGCCAACTGTTGCGTGAACCGCCAGTGAGGGAGGGAGGGAGGGTGCAAGCCTCTTGGGCGCGCCCTTCACCTGATGGGGCCAACACAATGGCCGGTTCGTTGTTCGCCACAGTCGCCTGCCCCCTCAGTAAGTACGTGTACACTGACAGTAGCACCGATGCCTGGCCTCCCTGGTTTCGAGGACTCAAGAGTGGTAACGGTGGACAGAGGAGAGGGGAGCGAGAGAGAGAGGGGTTCAGCTCCGTGCACCGTCAGTTTGTTTGCTGCACCAGCATCCAGCAAGCAGCAGCATAGTGTTCACAAGGTGTGGTGTGAGTCACGCGGTTCACAGTCGGTGCTGCCACACTCAGCGGTGTGTGTGTGTGTGTGTGTGTGTGTGTGTGTGCACTGTCTTTAGAGGGCTTGATGGTTCAGGGAGGTCTGCACTCACACTGCTCTTGCTTGGGGCGTTTGATGGGAGACAATCATACAATAAACCTCGAGGAAAGAGCAGGGGAGAGCAAACGGGGAAGGGGGGGGGGGGAGGGGGAGCAGTAGGGCGCGAAGTGGGTAATTGGGTAAGTGGGTCAGGCCCCAGCTGTTCCAAGCAACCACTGCAGGGGTATTGCCTCCTTCTATGGATTTTCAACAAAGCTAAGAAAGAAGTTGAACAGACCCATCACAGCCAGGCTAGCGTTTCAGGTTCTGAAAGCTGAGTTGAGCATGTTCAGTTTTGAAGGTTTGGTTGCGTGTAGCGTAATGAGTCCTCAAGGAACAGTTTTGTTCAGTTATGGTCAGTAATCTAAGACTGCAGGTGCATTCACTTTTATGGAGAATTAACCTGCATCGCTTTATGTGTTCACAGAGAATTTTTTATTTTTTCCAGCTAGCGAGCTCGTACAAACCTCATCAACCCCGATTTGTTTCTGACACGCACACACTAATCAAACTGTTGACAGACAAGGCCAGCAGTGTACACACGCATGCGCGCTTACATGTACAAACAAACACACAAATTCTAACCCTCCAGTCCCGACCTTGATTTTACAGTGAAACTTGAAACAAAAACACTTTTTTGCCTAAACTACTGAGTACTGATTTAGATAAATGCACGCCACCGACGTGAGCTGACTGTGGTCTCATGGTTATTATGTGTGGTGCCCACAGTATAAATTATAGAAAATTTACACTTAGATATACACACACACAGAGAAGAAAATGATTGTTTCAGTTTAAGGAGTGTTAAAGTAGATTGTTTTTGATGAATCTAACTGTAATGATGAATGATACTGTTTTGGTTTTTACTGATGATTTGTCTCGGTTGAAGAGTATCCATTACTAGTGTGAAGAACGTTCTCAAATGGAACACTTCATATTAAAAGTGTTTTCTTTCTCTCTTTTGTTGGAACAGATTTGACAGCTTGGAAAGCCATGTTTAATCCCATGTCTGCCTCAACTTACCGTGGCCAGTGCACTTTGATACCAATGACAGAGAGGAGTGTGGCCACCACAGCTCTGACCTGGCACGCCCACCCCCAACCATGATGGGGTGCCCCCCTCAGGGCTCTTCCCAGCACGTCGCCCACACAGAAGCCGATCCCAGGTCAGCGGCTGCTCAGGCCCAGCCTTTGACCAGCTCATCATCCGGCTCCCATCCAGTTGGTGGCCATTTATACAGGTCGCATCCCGGACACGAACTGCTGGCATCACCCTCCAGGTCGCACTATCCACAATCGCCAGAGAGCTTGCTGCCCCATCAGCACAGTCTCCTGCCAGCGGAGACGCATTTCCCACCCAAAAGCAGAGTGTCTCAGCAGCAGCAGCAGCACCATTTCTCATCTGGCCAGTTTCAGCAACAGCAGCAGCAGCATCCACGCCAAGCTGCTGAGTGCTTGAGCCAACAGCAGGCGCATCACCACTTACAGGTGGCTCAAGGACAGCTGCCCGAGGACTACCACCACCACCACCACCACCAGCAATCACTGGCACAGGAGACTGTGACATCACAGTATCAGCAGTTTGCTCCAGAAAAGTCGACTCTGCAGCCACACCATTACTCTCGGTCCGCAGGAACTGGGACTTTACACGCCCAGCAGCAACAACAACAGCCGTACCACCTCAGCTCTCACTCTCAGATGCTGCAGGCTCGGCCTGCGCAACCTCAGACGTTTCTCCCACAGAGTTCACAGGCACCGCCTGTCCTGTCCCCAGGTGTGCACGCCCATGCTTCAGGCGCACAGACACACTCTCCGGGTTTCCAGGCACACGCTCCAGGTTTCCAGGCACTTGCTTCAGGTGTCCAGGTGCAGATTCCAAGTATCCATAAAGTGCAAGGCCAGGAGGGTGGAGCAGAGATCCAGGGCCAGCAGGCCTCTGAAACATCCATAGTATTTCACCAGTACCGCGTGCCACCAGCTGAACACAGCCCTTCAGACATGCTGGACAAAAAGCCTACACTTCAGGTAAGTTCAGTAGAAATCATGTGTACTTCACCTACAGCTTTCCTGTGCCAAGGGTGGGGTGCGTACATGGGATGAATACTGCAGCTGGCTGTTCCTACCTTCAGCTGGGCTTCATATCCTTGGGAACTGTGATGCAACATAGAAGTATAGGACATTGTATTGATTATTTTTCACTGTGGTGCAGAAATGATAAGACATGTTTCCACTTTGGTAAGGAAGTAACCAGACATTTTGTAAATGAATTAGTCGAGGCCAGTGTTCAATCTTGGATGCGGCGGATATGAAGCCCGGCCTCACTGCGGTTACCCACCATCAAGGATGCGTGCATACTTGGGGCGAATGCTGCAGCTGACTGTTCCTATTCTCTCCTTCAGCAATAGAGAATATTTCCAGAAACCATCACCCACAGTATTAACGCCAGTCTCACAAATGATCAACAAGAAATGGTATGAGTAGGCCAACACCCAAATTCCTACGTTAAAGTTCAGGGTGCATATATATATACCCATGATGTACCAATGTAGTTCTGAGCTGTATGGAACTTTACATAGGGAAGGTGAACAATGTGTGTGTGTGTGTGTGTGTGTGTGTGTGTGTGTGTGTGTGTGTGTGTGTGTTCTTTTTTTTTCAGGTGATGACGGCAGAACACTCACCAGGTAGTCCAGGGAGCGCAACCAGCTCCCCGCGCTTCATTTTCCCTGACATGCAGCGCTCCTCTTCATCTGGGCACCTGGCCTCCGACAGTGGGAGTTCTCCCTTCATGTCACCCGTCAAACGTGAGGTCAAGTGGGAGGTTGGAACTCCGCCTCAGTCTTCAGAGCTTGATCTGCCCATGCAGTATTCGTTGCAGCAGGTAAGAGTAATAAGAATGATTAAAGTTGCCAGCTTGTTGAAAAAACAAACAGAACAAGGCAAGAACAACAGTAAAAAAATGACTAATAATTTTATTTTCTGAATACTCAAAGGATGGTTTGCTGAATAATTTTGGGACGTGAAATCTGCTTTGAGCTCACAGATCAACATGGACATGTTATGTTCAATTCAGTACCAGATTATATCTCTGTGCTTGGAAAAGACTGTAAGCGCTCCACCCCCATCTCTTTCTATAATCTCCCCAGGGTCGCCTTTTAGACTGTTCCAGTGTTGGCTTGGTTCACATGGGTCCTGACATGTTGTTATAGATCCGATCAGCAGCCACCGCCTCGCTGCGCACCTCAGTTTTCAGTTTCAGTTCAGGTTAAATTTTAGCTTGCAGTAGGTAAAAGGGCATAAGGTTAGGATACTGCTGCGATTGCAGTTCAGTTTTGTTTCACAGGAGTGGATACGTTGTGATCTGGGACAACGTACGTGAGGTACATTTTGGTCTAGAGCGACTTACACCATATTCACAAGTGGTGCTGTAGTAATTAATTACTAATACAGTGATTTTTTTTTTTTTCACCCATACTGGGTGCCATTACCGTATTTCACACTTGACTTTCACTTTATGTTAAGGCCTACCGGGAACGTGCGCGCATCCTGAGTGGGGACACGGAGCTCAGCGAGACGCTGGTCGACTCGGAGACAGGTTCCAGCATTCTGGAGGACAGCAGCAGCAGCCGTGAGCAGTCGCCGTTCTCCGCCATGGCTGAGTCGCTGTCGCTGCGTTCTCCATCAGAGCATTCACCGTCACCTCTAGCCAGGAAAGTGTTTCAGCGCCAAGCAGTTGCTCTGGCTTCAGAGGATGAGGAGCTACAGGGTGATGAGTTGGAAAGGGGTGGGGGAGGAGGTGCTGGGTTTCCCGGTGCCTCAGGGGATGGGGACACCCTTCCTCCTCCCAAACTGTTTAAAAAACGTCTACATGAACGATACGTGCTAAGCTTGCAAGACTGCCCTCGGCCCAGAGACAAGGTAAAAGAAGAGGTCGGGGAAAGGTACACTATGGCATCGGGTGATATTGTGGAGGGGGAAGGGGTTTATCTCGACCCCAGAAGGCCACTGACAAAGACAGAGAGACCTGACAGTCCTCAGAACTCAGAGAGTTCCCTGCCAAAAAGTCCTCGGAGGTCTTCATCGGACACCGACAACATGCGATCGGAAGTGCAGGAAATGGGTGCCAGCAGTGCTGATGAAGGGGATGTGTTCATGGAACCCAAGCGCGTTCGCACAAAGACCAGGCCCCCGTCCCTTCACCACCAGAGGGAGCCACTGGACCTGTCACGAGGCACATTTTACTCCCCCGGGTTTCGCTCCAGCCCGCCAGTAGATCCCGCGCATCTCAGCCCGGCTGCTGCAGCGACACCCAAACATTTCTCACCTCCCTCTGTGTTCCGTTCTCCTCACCATCGCCTTCCCCCCCACCACCAGTACTCACCCCACCAGGGTCTGCTGTCCCCACAGCAGCAGCAGTCACAGTCCCCGCTATGCCCCGTTCCAGAGGGTGGTCGCATCTTCAATTTCAACGTGCCCAGTCCGCTGGAGGGGGCCCACTCTGACTCGGACCTCATCTCCCCCAGCCCTATGTCTCCACGCATTTTCACGTTTCCCCCACAGGGTATGATGAATCCGATGGCAGAGGTGAATCGTTTGGCAGTCTCGCCACGCGCACCCTACACCCCACCACCACCTTTCCTGCAAAGCAAAGTGCTGGGCAGCCCTGGCAGTGGGCTGGAGAAGTTTGGCGAGCAGCATGGATTTTATGGCAAGCGCTCTCTGTCGGAATCTGACATGACTTACCTTTGCCCGGTGTGTGGTCAAGTGTTCCCTACTAACGACAACCTGGCCAAGCACATGGCCAAACACCTGCCTACAGAAACTATCCGCTCAGCCGACAACAACAAAGTGCATTACTGTAAAGTGTGCAATCGGTCTTTCTCACGTTCTGACATGCTGACACGTCACATGCGGCTGCACACAGGCCTGAAGCCATACGAGTGTGGGGACTGCGGCCAAGTGTTCAGCCGCAGTGATCACCTCAACACCCATAGACGTACTCACACGGGGGAAAAACCCTACCGATGCCCGCAGTGCCCGTACGCGGCCTGCCGGCGCGACATGATCACCCGCCACATGCGCACCCACGTTAAACGGACGTCACGACGTGGACGATACCTGTCTGTGCCTGACGAAGGGGATGGGCAAAAATCGGGCTCCATCTCGAGCACAGAGACAACCGATTCTGTAGGGGGCCACACTTGCTCGGTTTCCTCTGTTGACAGTGTGGAGTGTGAGTCTCCATTGCCCTCCTCATCCTCCACACGCCATTCCTACATCGGGGCCAGCGTGGACAGCCTGCTGTCTCCAGAACCTGAGGAGATGATGTCACCTCCTCCAGGGCGCCACCATCACCACCACCACCACCACCGCCACCACCACACTGTCTCTCCCAGCCACAGACCCTCGGAGGACTTGGAAGAGGGGGAGGAGGGGAAGGAGAAACTGGAAGGGTCCTCCCGCTACGACCGCTTCATGCATTATCGCAAACCACGCAACTGGTCCACCACCAGTTTGGAGAGCGTGGATTCCGAGATACGCGAAGTCTTTGTAATGATCCTTTCTTAGAAACTGAGCTGGCAGGAGGGGGCGACAGGGTTAAGCGGGAGGGGGGAGGAGGCGGTGGAACTGAAGGGAGAGGGATGCAGAGTGTCAGCACAGTCAGCCCCACCTCCAAAGATGCTGTCGGTGTGGAGGCACCGAGTTTACAAAAGTGCTTCATTAGCCGGGGTAGTACAGGCAGCAGTGGGGGTAGTAGCTAACACCACCACAACTCTGTCTGTAGTCAGCTGTGTGCTCCAACTCAAAACTGACTGGAATATTTGTTACTCCACCACCTCTTCCCTCTTCCCCTGTCCCTCCCCCACCCCCAACTCTACACAGACCAAGGCCCTGATGTTTGGCTGCCTACATCCCTGACAAAAGTCATGACCATCTCAGATTTCTGCCCTCAGCAAGCATACAGACAATTTTGATGCTTGGTGGACAGCGTTGACATTTGTGGCCATCTCCATTGTTATCTCAAGACTCGCCTCATTTCTGTGATCACCTATGGTACACTCCCTGGTTGGCCAGCACTGTCTTGTATTTCACACACACAGTTTTGACACCACGTAGATCTTACCTTTGTCATTGTTGTTTGTTGCTGGTGTTGATCTTGATCAGATGATACAAAAAAACAACAACAACAACAAAAAAAAAAACAACTTGGCCTTTTCCGGTAGTAATCAAGTGCCCATTGCTATGTGTTGTTTTGTTGTTACCGATGTTTGTTGGTACTTTGTGACCTGACAGTCTTTGCATCGCCAAGTGTTCTTTTTCTGGTGTAGTGTTTTTGAGCCAGTTGTAGTTTCACTCCTCTTGTTACAATACCAGCAGCCGGATTTTTTTTTTTTTTTTTTGGAAAGATTGGTTGTCACGTGCACGTAGTGGTTGGTGCAGCTGCTTATGAAAGGCCTGGAGTCGTGTGGGGATAATTACAATTTGAGTCACTGTTCTCTGACTGTGCAGTAAGTAATTAGTTTTATAATTGACTTGGACTCCCTCCTTTTGGGGACACTTCTAGGGTGGGTGGGAAATGATGCATTTGCAGGGGAAAAAAAAAAAAAAAAGCTGTGTGGATAAAGTATTTCTGGGAGAAATAAAGCAGAAAAAGCAGTGGAATGATGCATTCGCCGAGAAAATAACAGTGGTATGCTCTGATAGTATGAAACTTATCCAGATTAATCCACTAAACAGTTTTGATTCATGTTTGTTAAGCAAGATGAGTACTTGTATATATATTTGGCCCATCCTTTTTGTGGCCGGCCATCTGAATGTCATATATATACCGGTACTTTGATAAAACACAGTTTATCACAGACTGTGCTGGTGGTTTAAGTGATACAAATTTTTCAGGTATGACCGCAGTGTGCACACTTATTCAGCCTTTCTGAAAAGTCAGGCTCACATTGTAAACAGTTTTTGACCGCATAGGAAGGTTTTAGGATTACAATAAATGTTATGGGGATTAAGTGTTTGTCCTGTTTGGCAGTTAAGGTGTAGTGAGCAACCAAATTGTACAGACACTGAACTTTTCGGTATTAACCGCACAGTCTAAGATTGTGTCTATTTCTGACAAGTTCAAAACAAGCAAAATAAACAATTGGAAAACACCTAAATTTATGGACAAAAGGCCATCACGTCATGCTTTTGATTTTGCTATATTATTAATGTTGGTGATAATTTATACTTTTTAAAAATACATTCTTTATGGGAGCAACATCTAGGGTGATGCACCTACTTTTTGTAAAGCTGGGATTTATATCTCTGGGTGGGTTGGCATTAAATGCCTTGCTTAGCGCTTCTTTTTGGGGGGGTTGTTTTTTCATGATACTAGTTGTACTGTTTTGCTTTTGAAGCTTTTTAAAAAAAGTTTTTAATTTGTATTTTGGTTAAGGTATTTCTTTTGAGAATCATGACATTTGACGTCAGCATGTGAGCCTGAAGGTCATTCTGCAGTTTTAGCTTTTGTGCTGTTTAAAATATGATCTTCAACATAGGAAGTCCAGATTTGATTATTTATCCTAACCACACAGATTGTGTGTGTGTGTGTGTGTGTGTGTGTGTGTGTGTGTGTGTGTGGTATGGAATTGTACAGATTGTGTTGAAACGTGTCTGTTGATACTTAGCTACCTGCACAGACCTTTTTGATCTACAGCATATTTTCCTTGCTACATTCAGTTTGGAAGTTGTTTCATCCTCTCGGTTGCCTTGTTCAGTATTACGTGCAATATGGCCAAATCTTGACTATTTTCCAAACAATCAAGATACCGATATCCCGGTGACGACTTGACAGCCTTAATCCTTGCAAGAACAGTCAGTTAAAGGAGAAAGATATTCAGTGTTAATTTATGTTTGGATGCTTTATTCTCTGTTTGTTAAAAGTATACGTGATTCTTTGAGTCATTTGTACACAGAACGGCATTGAGCTGCGATAGGTGTTCTTTGGTTTTTTTCCCCCCTGGGAGTTATCCCTTACATATAGTGTCCAGGGTGTTCAACTGTATTCATGCTTTTCTGCTTTGATAGATCTGCCGGACAAGGTTCTCCTCTTTACAAACATTGCTATGTGCATCTCTGGCAAAATTTTAAGTTAAAACCCTCAGTAGATTCTGGAAATTCTCGCACAAGTCCTCTAAATTTTCAGACCAGTTTCAGACCTTTCTGAGCAGTTTTTATGGCATCTATCATCACACCACTTAGACACCCCAGGCAGTGACAGCTTCTGTAATGCTGGCACTGAGCCAACAGAGGCATACGCAATGACGCGGCGACCACACCGAGTGCTCCAGTAGTGTAACAACAATCGTAGAATGTGAATGTTGAGCCGCTTGCGCATTGTGTACACAACAATGTATCGCATTTACTATGATCATCAAGATAAGAGTATTTTGAGTGTACAGGCGGACTCACGAGCAAAACTGTGCCAAAACATAAGTTGGCTTAGCAAAGATGGAATTACCCTTTTAACACAGTTCATGTCGTGCAAGTTACGGGGGAACCTACTCTCCTGCCCGGGAATCATCAATACATTGTACGTGATCACTACATGTACATGTATATATATATGCCTTCTCTTCAACACAGAAAAATGAAAATTTCCTCAAAATGATGGGTACAGGCAGAGTGTTCTCCCTTCAAAGTGAACAAGACAGACCTCTTGCTCTTGCCTGATTCTCACATACATGTACAGCATCCCAAAGTCAGTGGGCGGGTAGGGAACCCGAAGAATGAGGAATCCTTGTGCGCAGTAAGAAATCTCTTAAAGAAAGGTTGACTGGCTGGACTATCCATCCGTCATCAGAGCATTCTTGCAATTCGCAGAGAAAGGTTTGAGTGGTTGGTTGTGTTAGTGTGATGGTGAAACCAACTGACCAAACCATCTGGGGTTAGCAGGGCTTCGTATCAGGAGGAACTATTAATTATGGGACATATGTCCTGGCTGACTGAAAAAAAAAAGTTTAGGATATTTGTTTTGAGAAAGAAGAACAAAACAAAAAACAGTAGGATGTATAGATGTCTGCCTCGGTTAGAAAAGAATTAGATTATTCAAAAAATGATTTGGTCTGTGACCGATGTCTGACGTGGCTTTGAAGCCAGTGGTTAGTCATATAGCTAGAGTGCAATACCAGTGTGAATCAGACGCTACTATAGTACCAACCAGAATGGTGCTAAACTGGTTCTGATAGAGCAAGGTGTGTCTGTCATATATATATATATATATATACCGCATGCCGATGGATGGGGTGATCATTATAGGGACGGATGTTGGCTCTTTCATAAGTCAGTCTCCAGGCCAAACTGTTAATTGGCTTTGTGCACTTACGTTTACTGAGCAAGACAATGCCTTGAACTACTGTATGTTGAAGCAGGCAGCTCAGACTGTTGGAACCAGGATCTTTTGATGATATTAAATACCTGTGACTTTAAAAATCTGTTTTCTTGAGCTATTGATGACCGGTGTGATGTTGCATTATTTTTGTATTGCATTGTTTGCATTGTTTGATATGCAATTTTCAACTTGAAATGATTATGTGCACATGATGAAATTGAAACTCCCAAATAATGGTATGAAGAGAGAAGGGAAAGTTGAACGTTTCAACCTGGGAAGTGTTTAGCAGCAAGGATATACTATGAATGGATAGTTTTACAGTTACAAGAGTTAAGCTGTTCATTGCGTCTAAAACTTTTGGAACTGATGTCTACCAGTTAGATTTATAATATATGCAAGAATGCTCCACCTTTACTCACAGGCATTTGGAAATTACCAGGATTTGGTAAAAAATCACCCCGAGGTACATGTAATGTGACTGCCCTGTACATTATAGGAAAGAAATGTTTGGTCGGTTGGTTGAGGTTTGAATGTCTTTCTCCACCACAAAAAGGTGGTATCGAAGATGGGGCAACGAGTAAAAAGTCAGCACAGATATTTGGCCCCAGCCGAGATTCAAACGCACGGCCCAGGCATTGAAAGTCCAACGCTGTACTAGCTCAGGTCTCCTGGCCCCCCTTGGAGAAAAGAGCATGGGGTGTGCACACACTACTACAGAGAGCCACTGTCGAAGTGGATATTGTACATGTAATTGCCAAACGCTTGTGACTTCGGATAGTGAAAGTTAAAAAGTTGTTAAAATTTGGGACGTAGTTGAGCTGTCTTACAATATTTGACACCTGTCTTGTTCAAACTCCAGTACTAATGAAGAACACTTTGGTACGTGTATGTGTGTTTTTGAAGGGGCCTGTATGAGAGTTGGCCAGTTGCTTGGGTTGCAGTCTGCCACTCACGTAACTTGCAGGCGTATAAAGAGACGTGATCTTCATCCTGTCATTTCCTCAATTCCCGCTCAGTATTGTGTTCGTCCTGCTGTCTTACTGCTTGACAAAAAACAAAAAACAAGGTTTGATTGCTTTATTGTGATTGTACACGTGCGTTTTGAAACTGGTTTGGTCAGTACTGTATCTTGCACTCAAGCGTCCTGTACAGACATTAAGAGTGGGAGGGCATGCATCCTGCACTGGATGCTTATCTCCATTCCCCAGTCCCCAGCCTTTTCTGCTATGGTTATACATGCATGTACCAACTTTTTTTTTCTGAATCCACAGTGGGCAGGTCAGTTTCTGTTTTGGGATGTGATGGATCATGAAAGGTGGGCAGAACTTAGGAAAAGAGGCAACAGTCTCTTATTTTGTCAGTTGTTCGGATGGAGCTTCGTTTGTACTAGCCTCTCATTGAAAACATCATTGTCTGATTTTTCAGCCAAGCACCAACATTCAAACCATGCTATAAAGAAGTTTTTGTTCTAGTAGTGCAGCAGTAAGAAACATGGACTCATGTTAGTCAACTGTGAAGGTCCATGAATCTAATTAAAGGCAAAAAAAACCCCCAACAACCCAAAACCCAAACACTTCAAACTTTGCAAGTGTTTCACCAACAAAATACAAGCATTATGTAACCACACTGAAATGAACCCGGTGACTGTTCTTGTTGACCTGGTGACTGTTGCAGTTTTCAAAGTGGAACAAGACATCTCTGATTTTCAGCTATCAAACGGGGTTATGCGCCTTGAAACAGACATGGTCTATATCAGTGTTACGTTTGACCTGCTGAATCATAAGCTGTTATTGGTGGCAAAATGTCCCCGGTGAGGTATGTAAAAACTTCTACAAGTTTTAGACTCAGTTAGGGTGTTACAAATCAGAACAAGCAATTGAAAAAAAAATCCAACAAGTGTGCTGACAAGTTGAGAAACACACGAACGACTGGTACACACTGACGGGTCTCGTTACGTCTGGGTAACTTATAAAAAGATTCACGCAGATGTAGTCTTAACATTAAAACAAACAAACAACAACAAGAAAATTGACTGATTTTGAATTACCAGAACTGCAGATCTTAGTTTCTGCTTTGAGTGCCAATGTCCAATTGTTGCAATAAAACTGAATGTTCATTTTGTTTGTGGAAACGAGTCCTGAAATGAGTTGGACATTTTTGTATTATTATGATAACAACGAAAAAGCCTTGCTCCCACTTCAGCGAAAAATATTTTGCACAAGCGAGCATATATACAGCGCATCTTGATACATGCTTCATCTTGGATTTGACCAGCGTTACCTGGGGTGAAAGATGGGATGGGGAAGTACCTTCTGCCTTTTTGTTTTTCTTTCATGTTCACAGTTTTCTTGTGTACCGTGGCTTATTTACTGTTCTACTAATGATCTGTTCATGTCATCTGTGGGTCACGGCGTTTCTTGGCTTATAGTGAACGCTTTATAGTGAGTGCACAAACCCAGACTTCGAAGCACATGCTGTGTCATGTACAGTGCATTTCAAGAAGTGTATTGTCACAGGATTGTATGGAAGCATTTCCTGGCACGTGTGTGTGCATGTATGTAATTGTATGTTCAGGTGCGTTCTTTTCCACAGGTGATTGTACACTGTATAATGCATTTGGTAATTCAGTTGCCGATTTTCAATGGTAACAGAAAGTGCAGTCACTTTTGTATACCCATCAAACAGAAACAGTTGATCCTGGCCTTATGACACTATTTTTCAGACAGAAACATTTGGGCTCTCTCTTTCTTCCTTTCTTTTCAGCGCAAGTGAAACAAGCCAAAATTGACATTTTTACTGGTTCGTAAGCCTTACAAGTCCTTACGAAAGAATGTATTACAGTACATGTAATTCCATAATAATTTTTTTTTTTAATATTTAATTTTCAGTGTTGGCATTGTTTCTTGCCATGTCACGAAGATTTTCAGAGTTAACGTCAGTTACTGAGAGTGACTACCTTTTACGTCATTGTCGCTTGGGTTTATTTTTGGCTGATTTTGATAGTTTACATTTTTACAGGTTGTGTTTTCTCTGAAAATTTCGTTTATGCCGAGAAGAAACAGAAAAACTTAGAACCCCAGCTGTCATGGAATCACTAGGCCAGGATCAGCTTCTTTTTTTTTTGAGACATGTACGAAAGTGGCTTCTTGAAAAGTTATCGCTGGAAGTCATTGGTGACTGAATTACCAAACACACTGTAGTCGTTGGTGACTGAATTACCAAACACAATACCACTTTTCAGCAGATTTCAGATTTTTGAATATCAAAGACTTAGTCACTCCGACTGCTGGAAGCAGTGTCTTTTTGCTGTGCCATTTTTGCAGTCAAGTTTCCGCTTGTTTTCCTGGAACAATTGCAGACCATGCATGACCATCAGCCAATAAGAAAAATGATGGAACTGCATAGGAAGAGGCTACAATTTTCAGATTCAGATGGTTGCCTGGAAGTGTGTGTGTGCGCGCGTGCACATGCACGCATGTTCTGTTGATGATACATCATGTATGGATTTAGCTCGGGAGGAAAGCTAGCGTATCTAAATAAACAGTCCTCAGGCCGACTGGTCAGGGAACAAGAACAAGTAACAAAATATCTTCATTTCTGACTGTTGAACACAGCTACCACATAAGTCAATCTCTCAGTTACTACATTTCTTCATGATGAGCACAGTTCACATCTGCAGTAAGTCTAAGCTCAAAAGTCACATGTCAGAAAAAAGCTTTCTTAAATAAAAAAAAAGTAAAAAGCAGAAAGCAGTGGCGAGGAAGTCTTGAATCAGATCTGTCTGTAACAACTACCACAGTTTGTGTGATCAGGCACGCACGCGTGTGTGTTTGTGTGTGTGTGTGAGAGAGAGAGAGAGAGACAAAAGAAGGAAAAAAAACTTTTGATCATTGTCCACAGACTGCTGTTAAGACCAGTTGCTTTGGCTATTATTGATTGTACTTTGCATCCTTCCTAAATGTAAGGGATGTAATCAAGATTGACACAAAGGTACTTTTATGTCCCTCTTGGTAATGTCACAGGCATACACTGTTCTAATCATTTGACCTCTTTTGTGAACATTTCTTTGGGGACATGATGGACGTGCATGTGTATTTCCATGTCACCTTTGACTTGGCTAAGCGAAAACAAATTTTGCTATTTGTGAGTGTGAACATAAGTACTGTCTCTGGAGATGTTAGGGTTTTATTTGTTCGTCTCGCCCACTGAAAACATTTTTATAAGCCCCCCCCCTTTCCACCCCAGTAGAGTTTTTGGGTAGTGGATCTGTAGTGTTTGTTTACACACAGCGATTGAAAGAAAATAATGTACACATCGAATTGGTTTCTGATTTTTTTTTTTTTAAACCAAGTTCTGATGAAGCAGTCACTTGTTCAGTTTAACTGCTGCTTTAGGACACACTAAATGCTAGAGGTTCATTGGTGTATGCCAGCTAGCCTTCGCCCGTACGTCAAATACAAACTTCTTCCTTGTATGTCATGGGTGCAAACACACCAATACCAGTACTTTAAAGAAGAAAACTTGCGCCTTGTACGTCTTAGGTGCTAATACACCCATGCTTTTAAAGCAAAAAACATATCATCGTCCTCGTCGTACTTGGTGGGAGGAAACTCATCCATACTTTTAAAGAAGGAACTTAACTGAATTAAATCAAAATTGCTCACACGCACACTACTGTGATGGTCTGTGTAGGCCAGTTGTACACAGAAAAACGATACATGTCAACTTTTGTCACATAAAGCATTTTTCACTTATTTTTCCAGGGCTGATCTCACACCGTAGCAGCCTGCCATTTCAACAATATGCGCAGTTTCAATTTGCAGCGACATTCATTTGGTCACATATATATCTTGATATTTGTTAGTTCTGTTCTTTCCTGTGTATTTTCTTTAGGATTACACTTACCTTTACCGGATCCTACGCTCAAAATTTCTTCTTAAAATGTATGGGTGGTTTTGCACCCATGATGTACAGAGAGAGGGCCATCAATGTTTTTCCCTTCTTTAAATGCATGTATAGGTGCTTTTGCCAGCAGACATATGGCGCTCAAGGTTTCATTTTAAAAAGCATAGGCGGTTTTGCACCCATGATGTGTGGGGAGGCTTATACATTTCTGTTAATATTTACTCACTCGTTTATGATCAAAATCACACAAGTTTTGGTGAGCACTTCACCAATTCCCTTATTAGGAAATTGATGAAGTTTTCTGGATGTAGCTTGAAAATGAACTGATCTATGGAGGTTCAAATGAAAGTATGGGTGCAGTGGCACCCACGACACAGGGCGAAAGTTAGGAAAGGTTCTTTATTGCTTTAAGGAGTAAGTTTTCATGGGTAGTCCGGCAGTATTTTGTCACACTTTAAACCATGTGGAACAGAGAGGTATGTGATGTTAGCTGTTACTCAACCACCCCCAGACTTGCACTTTCGTTCTTTCACTTACTGGTACGTTTGTCTGCACTTGCTTCTGTTCCTGTAATCATCACACGATTTTTCCCTGTTGAGGCTTTTGTCATTTCAAGAAAACTGCACGATCAAGATATGACCAGAAGAGTGTTTTCCATATAAAAGTGCACAGTTTTTATCGTACGTATTATACATGTTTATCCAGTCGCTGGCTGTCTTGATTATTTTTGTCTGGTGATTTGAGATCAAAGCTGTTGTTATCTGTAATGCAAGTTTTATTTACTGTGACTGAAGGTGTTTGAACTTTAACTGTGGATTAAAATAGAAAAAAAAAAGGTGTGTGTTTGTGTGTGTGTGTGTGTGTGTGTGGGGGGGGGGGGATAAGGTGACAAAATGCTGAATGCATGATCACAAACAAAAACATAAGTACATGCAGCACTTACCCCCCCCCCCCCACCTCTCCACACACACAAAAACAAAACAAAAAAGAAAGATACACAACAACCAAAAGCAACAAACAAAACAAAGAAAATTTTAAAACAACAACAACAAAAACCGCCACCTATTTCTCACCCCCCAATGATGCTCTTCAGCAAATGTCGCTTTCACTCATACACCTGGGTCGGCCAAGTAGAAGTTTTAATCAAGCACTGTATCTGCTTCTGATAAACACCACCAGATAAATTTTTAAATTAGCCCAATACAATTTGGAGATGCAATTGTTTTAGCTCCCCTCCCCCCAACCCCCTCCCCAATTTTCTGGCATGAAGTACAACACTACATGTACTACCTATCGTCTGTGTACCCATATATGCACTAAGTAGGGCCTCAACTGTACGCTGCCAGACGGAAGGAGAACGTCACTTCCGCGTACTCCTGTTGGAGGTGTTTACAAGCAGCGTGAGGGGAGCGAACGATACATCTGTCACTGTTCTGTACGCACTGGCCGTGAGAACCTGAGAACAACAGTTAGTCAAACTCTCCGGTTACACCGTGTGGTAAGAATTATAGCAACAGGTATCGGGGGAATGCAACTTGGGCTGGCATTTGCTTTTCCGTCACATTGGCTTATCTCTCCCCACACAGAAGAACTGAGCAGGGGACAAGCGTTTCGCGACAACCATACACTGTAAGTTGATCGCGATCTCTTCCCCGAGACTCAGTCACGTAAACATAGAGACGGAGAGGGCGGATTGGTAGGTGTGGTGCGTAACAGTGTCAGACACTTGAACGTTCACGAATGCACCAGTTGTCCATCCAAAGACATCTGTCTATATCTCTGGTCCAGCAAAAACAAAACAAAAACACAGTTCTCGTAGTTGTAATGAATGCTGTCTGTGACTATGACAATGTCCAATATTGTGAACGATTCGTCTTTTACATGTGGAGTGCATGTAGGAGGGCAGTGCACAAATTGTGCAGTATCTGTGAGTGCATGTATACGAAATTTTATCTGCATGTGTGTGTGTGTGTGTGTGTGTGTGTGTTTGTGTGTGTGTGTGACAGTGTGTGGGTTGCTCGAGTCATGTGATTAAGTGTATTCATTGTGTGGGGGAGGGAGTATGCACAGCCTTGTGAAAAAACTAGCAAAAAGTTTCCAATATCAGTCAGCTGCTCACATGATGGTTATTCTTTTTGCCATATGCTGCTTGGCAAGCAACAGACTGTACATAGGTCTAGTGATTATGCATTCTGCGGTTTGCATACATAAACCCATGGGCACTGACTGTATACATGTGTTAACTTACAAAGTATTGTGCATTTGCTACCAGATATAACATATATATATATCAGATGTCAGACTTTGGTCCTTTGTGATCTTTTGGCTGATCAGAGTTACATTTTTTGTGTCAAGTGAAGTCAGTTAATATACTCTTCTTGCTTTATGTATTTCCAGGAATCCGATAGTCAACGGTACATATACCTTGTAGTACTGTTTGTGCTTGGGACAAATACAAATATTGCTTTTGTACTTGGAGCAAATATTGTTTTCAGAACATGATGGTGAATTTTGAACTTCTAGTGTTTTATTGGTGCCCAGACTGAAGCTGAGGAACTGCAGACAAATGTAATGTGCTGGTGACACCATGAGCGCCCAGGGATACGGTGCCACACTCGATCAGCAAGAGCCGAGTGTCACACCTAATGTCAAAGGTACAGTGAACAGCAATATCAGCACTTGCATGCATGGCTACTGTATGAATTGAAGGTTTTTTTATTATTTTTTTTATTAACCCTTTCTACCCTGAGCCATAACAGGCTAAGCAGCCTCCCAAGCCTGGGGGGGTCTCAGCTGCACTGCTAAGAATTTTCAGTCACTCCACTAAAAAGCCTGTAACTCAAAAAGTTTATATCCTACATCCACCAAAATGTACACATTGACCAACAAGTATTTGTTTTATGTTATACTTGATGTTGGTATTGTTTAGTGCATTGGTTTGGTTTTTATGAGAATGTGAAGTGCAGATTTGTGTACAACTGTTTGTGTTGAAGAGTAAGATGACTTGTAGCATCATGCAGGTCTAAACACTTTGAATTCGACGATATTTCCAAATTTTCGGGTTCAAAATCTGAGTCTGAGTCCACAAGTATCCCATCTGCCATTTGCTTGGCAGTCAGGCGCCGATGTTTGGACAAAACGCTCACAAATTCGTCAAATACACGCTGGAAAAACGCTCTAATTCAAAATTTCCAATGTGCGTCGAACAGGAAAGAAGTAGACTACGAGTTACTTCCCTTGGACTGTTTCTTAGGTTAGCTTTTACCGCAAACGAACCGGTTTCGCGAAACGAGTTTCACACACGTGTACAGCTCGGGCGCAGGCTGGCAGTGCAGGCAAGGCTGCCCGTGGTCTACTCGGGCGCAGGGTAGAATGAGTTAACCATCTTGGCTGGTAACAATTAGTAAGTAGTCCAACCATCTCACAAAGTTATGTTTCGGAACTCTTTCGCTTGTGAGTGGGCCTGAGCACTCGACATAAGCTATCTTGATAATTAGTACAGCTCTTAATGCTATACAATGTTGTTTACACTTTGCACGAGTGGTGGAACATTCAAATTCTTCAAACAGATTCTTCTGTTAGTACACCTTTGAAACGCTCAGTGTGGTCGTCGCATCATCAAGTACACTTCTTTTGGCTTAGTGCCAGCATTACAAACACTGTCACTGTGCAGATGTCTAAGTGGTGTTATATGATAGATACTCTACCATGAAAATAGCTCAGAACAATCTGTGAGTATAAAAATGGTATCATTGGTCCCTTTAATTGAATGGACATTGTTGCATTCATGATCAGTATTATGCTCAGTTATGTATCCTCTTTTGCTTGGATATTGTCATAGCTGATCACTTCTGTCCACTTACTGCTGCTGGAAATCAGCCATGTCTGAGAGTGAGGAAAATGAAGATGTTCTGTTTGATGTCAAAGGTTTAAATGGGGAAGGTATGTGGGTGTGTGTATTTATACACAGTCATTTGCTTTCTGATTGTGTTGTTTATGTTGTGAATCTTTTTTACTTTTCTCTCCCATACGGAAGTCTGTCTGTGTTTGGTTGTTACCGAATGTGTAGGCTTTTGTTTGGGGACCTGCATGTGTGTTTGAGAGCTCTCTGTTTTTTACGTAAGAAAATTTGTGCTGACCCCTAAACACTGACCATTTCCTCTGTGTGTGTGAGCTGAGCCTCTTTGTATAACCGTCCATGACAGTCAAGGATAAAACAGATGTAGCAGACCTGTCAGTCTGCGTGGATTGAACAGTGTTCAGCTGGGCTGTTCAGTTAGGGTAGTTGACCCCCATCCCCTAACCTGAGTAATAGATTGTACACCAGAAACATGTAACAAGCTAACCACTGTTCATTGTAATGTAATGTAGAGTATTCAGCATGCACCATTCAGTAAGCCACAACGGGTGTCAGTTCCATAGATCTACAAACAGTAGAAACATGTATCAAGCTAACCACTGTTCATTGTAATGTAATGTAGAGTATTCAGCATAGCACCATTCAGTAAGCCACAACGGGTGTCAGTTCCATAGATCTACAAACAGTAGAAACATGTATCAAGCTAACCACTGTTCATTGTAATGTAATGTAGAGTATTCAGCATGCACCATTCAGTAAGCCACAACGGGTGTCAGTTCCATAGATCTACAAACAGTAGAAACATGTATCAAGCTAACGCACTGTTCATTGTAATGTAATGTAGAGTATTCAGCATGCACCATTCAGTAAGCCACAACGGGTGTCAGTTTCCATAGATCTACAAACAGTAGAAACATGTATCAAGCTAACCACTGTTCATTGTAATGTAATGTAGAGTATTCAGCATGCACCATTCAGTAAGCCACAACGGGTGTCAGTTCCATAGATCTACAAACAGTAGAAACATGTATCAAGCTAACCACTGTTCATTGTAATGTAATGTAGAGTATTCAGCATGCACCATTCAGTAAGCCACAACGGGTGTCAGTTCCATAGATCTACAAACAGTAGAAACATGTGCTGCTAGTGATTAGAAGTTGAATGCATTGCTATCATGGGCATTTGAAAACGCTGAATTAACAGTTCATGTAAATTTGGGGTGAGTTAATTTGACATTGTATCTGAAAACATTTCATTGGAAACTCTGCTTTTGTAGTCCAAAAGTGCCTTCAACAGCCTTTTTGCCTGCTACAGTGTGTCACTTGTACATTTGTAATTGTACTTCAGTCATCCATTCATGTTTTTTTGGGTAATGGCTGTAATAATTAGCATGCTGTGATGTCAGCACTGTATGCATTTCTCAACTTGCCGTCTATCTTGTATTTCTTGTTTTTGCAGAACAAATATCAAAGTCAGATTTAAAAAAAAATTTCTTTCGTTTAGGGTTAGTGTAGTACTACTATAGTGTGCATGTAACAATTGTCGTGCGCTGCTTGAACATACATACATGTCAGGGTGAAATCATTTGATACATTGTATTTGTCTCTTTCACAATGTACACCTCACTAATGAAGAATGCAAGCTGTTGCATGTTCTATGTGTGCAATAAACTGTGCTAGAGTAGATAGTTCTGTATTAAGGCTGCCTGAAACAGCGTTGCACTCAGAGTCAGAGTGAATGAACCGTGAGATACGTCTATTAATTATGACTTGATGGTTTTTGTGTTCAAACGTATAAATTTATGCAGATGTTCAGGGCTATGTAAGCACCTCAAATGGCAAAAGGTCGTAAGTGTTTACAGCGGTGCTTAGTTCCTATTGCCAGATGATGGTAGAGTGTCTTGTACAGTCTTTGATAATTGAAATAGAACTTACAAAAATTTAATTGCCACCATTATTAATCGAGCCTTCTGTCTGTGACTGCAGGGGTGGTTGCACACCACATTGTTTAGACTTCATCTCCGAGGGTATTTTGATAAAACATAGTAACTTGTGCATGTACACAAAAAAAAAAAAAACTCCCTTCACATCAAACTACAGCTTAAAAGCTGACATTATGAATTCTGTTTCTGTACTTTTTTTTTTAATTCAAGAGTGTTTATGGCCCTATTTCTATCAAGTTATAAGTGCAGGTACTTGCAGTTATTTGTTTGGCAAATGCAGTGTATCAATTGTAGCCAGCTCTAAGGGTATACTGGCTTTTTTATTTTATTTTAGGGCATAGGTCCCACTAATAATATCATTCCAGTAAGGGATGAGGATCGACTAGTGTATGAAACTTACTTCACTCAGTTCCCTTAGGAGCCTTTCGAAATGATGCAGTCTTGTAGATGAACAAAATCGAAGTTTCCATGCGGTTAAACTTGCCACAGGTCAGATAACGATTTTTTTTTCTTCTTTTCAGATCAACATTTGTTGAAAAGTCCAGGAGGAAATCAGGAAAATGACCAGAATGGGATCAAAGTAAAGAGTTTTGATAATCAGTCATATCACACTCGCTGCCATGCACATCCACCCACACGCACACACACACTTACCTGCATGTCAGCTGATTTCTGTCAACAGCGGCAACAAAAGGAATAGAGAAGAAGAGAAAAGAAGAAGAAGAATGAATTCTAGTGTGAGCATGGTCTCATCACAAAACTTTGCATCGCATGATAATATCGCATTTTGACTTTATCGAAACCTTCAGCCTCAGCCTATATTATATCGTCATTCACAAGACATTGTCTTACAATGTTTCCTATAATCCTACACATGTTTGTACATATGTGAATTTATATATTTCATTGTGTCTGAGGATCTCATTGTCCTTCAGTTTATTTCTTACGATGACTGTCTCTTCTTTTCTTTTGCTAGAACATTTTCTCCAGGAAGTCAAAGTATCCTGTCAGTGTTTTCTTCATCCTTGGGTCGGAATTCTGTGAGAGGTTCACATACTATGGGCTGAGAAGTGAGTACTGTATATTTTACAGCGATGACACCTAGCAAAAGATGAATGATGGTTTGAGTAGCTGTGAGTGTTACAATGAAAGCTTCTGTTATTGTCATCCAGAGCTCAATCACTCAAGAAAACTATTGACACCGCTCAGGTTCGTAGAGATTCATGAACATAGCGATTACTTAACACTAGTGTAAGCAAAATTACTCTTGCTTCTAATAGCTGTCATCATTACCAACCACACCTTTAATCAGTGATTATGGTGATGATAATGCCGATGATAATGCCACGAATGAAACTGTCTGCCTCATTTCAGTGAAGACTACTGAAGAGTATATTCCTCAAAACCCCCCCCCCCCCCCCCCCCCGCCACACACACACACACACACACACACCCCAAGTGTATTGTATTTGTTATACATGTATTATTATCATGCCACTTACAGTGTTTTATGTAAGGAAATATCCTCAACCCCCAACCCTCCCTCCCACCTCCAAAGAAACACACACACACACACACACACACACACACACACACACACACACACACACACACACACACACACATTTTTTGAGTGTATGTGTTATCCTTATTTTACATTTTGAAAAGTTTCATCCATAAATTATAATTATATAGTATATAATGCTGACGTCCATAATGTGTACAGCTGTCCTTGTGCTGTACCTGACCGGCTGGTTAGGGATCAACACGAACACGGCCACTGCCCTCTACCATTCATTCAGTTTTCTGGCATACTTCTCTCCTGTCCTTGGGGCGATCATTGCTGATGGGTATCTCGGCAGATACAGGTAAGGATGAAATGATGTTAGCAGTATCTATTTTAAACTCATGACTGTGTTTACTGCCTGTCCCCAGTATGTATAGATTTTATTTGTTGAGATTTTCAAAACTGGGCTTACTACTCAGCTGTGTCATGTCCGCTATGCCCTTGCCATCTTTTAGTTTAGATTTCTTAGTTTAGTTGCATAGTATTAGACTTGGACATCACACATTACTTTAGGATCTGTGTTTAATATGTATGGATTTATATGTCTAGATAAATTAATGTGTGTGTGTGTGTGTGTGTGTGTGTGTGTGTGTGTGAGCCAGAAGAAAATTTTCTGCCATCGACAGACAATAAAGTTATATTGAATTGAATTGAATTGAATTGAAATAGTAGTAAGTCTGTGGTATTATGTTTGTATGTATGGGTCACTTTAGTTTGTACACCAATATGTAGCTTAGACATGCATGTAGTGTTGTTATCATCGGTCAAGTTTTTTTACCTCTCTCTTTTCTTAATACTTAAACCCCCTACCAAAGACAAGGTTGTCTCCTCGGACATGAGGGGAGCCGGGATAGCTAAATGGTAGAGTGTTGGACTCTCAGTGCTTGGGTCGTGTGTTCGAATCTCGGCTGTGGCTAAATATTGGTGCTGGCCTTTTTCTCGTTGTTCCGTCTTTGATATCACCCTTATAATAATAATAATAATAATGAGTATTGTATAGGCGCTTTACCCAATTTCATGAATCAGCTCAAAGCGCCGCGAACTGAACCCAACACGCACGCTCACGTGAATCACACGCATTCTCTCACACACTGGACATAAACACATTACAATCACGTGGTGCGAAGGGTCAGCTCAGCTATTTAAATGTCGGAATTTAAAATTGCATTTATTTTTCAAATTTGGTGGGCTGAACATTTCCAAAGCAGAGGGGGAGGAAGCCGGAGTACCCGGAGAGAACCCCCGACGATCGGCCCGAATGAACGGTGCCACATACGAGAAGGAAAAATTCTTTGCCCCGAGTGGGACTCGAACCCCCCACCTCTCGCATTGGTGACAAGTCTCTTAACCACTAGACCACCGACCGCCCCTTATGGGGTGGAAAAGGACGTTAAACTCCTAAACGCCCACCCCACCCTCCTCAGACATGATGGAGTTGCTAGAGTTTAAATTTATCCCTGTCAAGTGTATTGTATGTGTTATTTTATTATCATGTCACTTACAGTGCTTTATGTAAGGACCCCTGACAAAATCCAACTTTTCTGTGAATGTACGTTTATCTACAGCTTTCACGTTTCACATCGATCATGTACAAGACTGTGTCTAGTGCCTGATGCCTAATCACACCAGAAATAGTGCAAAGGAGAGATAGCACACTCCTTCTGCCACACTACTGCGAGAAGTGGAGGTTAATCAGCCTCGCATGCTGCAGAAATCAGGCCATGCCCCTTTCAGCAAGGAAATCGCCCACGCAGGGGGTTGCTATGGGGTTCCATATTCGGTTTGAGACTGCTTGACATACATGTAGTTGCATTCCAAGCTTCCTGTCATAAATATCCCAGCAGTGCCAGCCATGTCACATCATGAGATGTGTCATACCAAGGGAAGAACCCTCAAAGTTGCACCTTTGGAGTGGGTGAGTCTCGGCTGTGTGGCAGCAGCCTTCCCACTGGGCCCATAGCACACTTGCTCTGAGTAAGAGCCGACCTCGGTAGGAAAAATCCTTGCTTGCGTTGGCTTGGATTCGAGCCTGGATCTGCTGGTCCGTGGTCTGAAGGGCTAACCACTACACTTCTGTGATGTATGTAGCATGCAGTAGAAAACATGACCTGCACCATGTTTTCTACTGCATGCTACATACATCACAGTACATGTATATTCAGTGTGAAATACACGTACATGTATAAATGTTTTTGCAGAACCATCCTGTACGTATCCACAGTGTATGGAATTGGCTGTGCTGTGCTCTCTCTCACTGCATTTCCACCCCCAGAACTGTAAGTACCATCCAAACTTAAGAAAAGGGGAAGAAGGTCTACTTTACATTATGCATGTTGTCTGATAGGTGTCCCCCACCAAAAAAGAAAACGTCTAGTGCATGTGAGTGACCCCTTGTATAGGATTGTGCTTATATAGTAGGAGTTGACAGGTAGACTTCTGACCATGATTTCTGTCATCCAGGCCTGGGCCAATGATTGGTCTGTTACTGATTGCACTCGGAACTGGTGGAATCAAGCCATGTGTGGTGACTTTTGGTGGTGACCAGTTTTCTGCTGATCAGGTATATGCTCACTGCAGTTTCCAGCAGATGAAGTGACTTTTCGTTTTACAGTTTGATATCGGTCAGTATTGGTGTTAGAGATACTGTGCGTAAAAATCTGTGTTTTTTGAGGTGATGATGTGTTTGCTGTACAATGTCGTTGGAAGTATGTACAGTTAACTTTAATCAACATTTCATCGTCATGGTCAACAATGCTAGTAGTATGAAGTGTTTTGACATCTAATTCCCAATGATAGTGAAAATATTCAAAGTTAAAAACCACTACCACTTACCAGTTCCACGTCTTGTGTTCAGATGAAAACCAGATTTGTTGAAAGTACATTTATCAGCAGTGTTGATTTCTGCCTTTTCATATCGTTCTCTGACATGTTGATGTGCAGGTGGAGGAGCGCAGTACCTTCTTCTCCACGTTTTATTTCATGATCAACTTGGGCAGTGTCTTGTCTACATTCCTCACACCCATACTTCGAGGTATCTGGTGTGTGTGTGTGTGTGTGTGTGTGTGTGTGTGTGTGTGTGTGTGTGTGTGTGTGTGTGTGTGTGTGTGTGTGTGTGTGTTCTAGTTTGTACTGGATACTGTTTGAAACAACTATGCACATTGAACGGAGAGGGAAAATTGCCACGTACAAAATTCTAAGGCTGTTTGCAGAAAGAGATGATGCTCCATTTGGGCATGGAGACCGTTTCCTTAAACAGTGTAACAGACGCTGTTACTGCCCAGGCGTCTAAGTTGTGTGATGATAAATACATGTACCACAAAAACAGCTCAGAACGATCTGTGAGCATAAAAACCCCTAATATGGACCCTGGTCTTGCTGAGAATGGAATATTCCAGACTACCTCTATGGGATTTTCAGCATAAGACAAATTAATTCAGCAAGACTAGGGTTAAATACATACAGATTTCTTTGAATGTGTGGTGCTTCTTCTGTGTGAACGCAACCATGATTGCTTCTATATAAAAAAAAATGACCAGCCTTGCAGTGCCTTAGTTGCAAATTAAGCCAGCCTTTAGGGCAGTGTGCAGTTTTATGGCATAAGAGTAATTTATATCATGTTGTAATACATAAATTCTGATCAGTAAACTCTGTGTTTTGCTGTACTTTGTGTGTGCTTTGTGTATGTGTGTGTGTGAGTGTGTGTGTGTGTGTGTGTGTGTGTGTGTGTGTGTGTGAGTGTGAGTGTGTGCGTGTGTGTGTGTGTGAGTGTGTGTGTGTGTGTGTGTGAGTGTGAGTGTGTGTGTGTGTGTGTGTGTGTGTGTGAGTGTGTATGTGTAAAAGAGAGAGAGAGAGAGAGGAGGGGAATATGAGGCATGATGCAAGAGTTAAAAGCACATTTGCTGAGAAAGGTTTCCACACCATTGTTGTATGTAACGCAGGCAAAGCTTATTGATGGGAACTGTCTGGTGTACTTTTAGAATAGAAGGCAAATGTTGTGACACAGAACTGTGATAAACCTAGCTTGTAATTACACTGTCTCTCATTGTTTTCCAGCTGATGTGCATTGTGTCGGGAACAGCTGTTACCCACTGGCGTTCGGAGTGCCAGCTCTACTTATGTTGACAGCTTTACGTGAGTGTTTAATAGGTTTTAACAGAAGCAAACATTTTGCAGCAGTTAATTGTGCCTATCATTGCGCGGCTATATGCGGAAAATAGTCTATCTCAGTGAGAGTAAGTCTTTCGGGCGGTCGGTTGTCCAGTGGTTAAGAGACTTGTCACCGATGCGAGAGGTCAAGGGTTCGAGTCCCACTCGGGGCAGAGAATTTTTTCCTTCTCGTATGTGGCACCGTTCATTCAGGCCGATCGTCCGGGGTTCCCTCTGGGTACTCCGGCTTCCTCCCCCTCTGCTCTGCTTTGGAAATGTTCAGCCCACCAAAGTTGAAAAATAAATGCAGTTCTGAATTCCGAAATTTATATAGCTGAGCTGACCCTTCGCACCACGTGATTGTAATGTGTTTAGTGTGTGAGAGAATGCGTGTGATTCACGTGAGCGCGCGTGTTGGGTTCAGTTCGCGGCGCTTTGAGCTGATTCGTGAAAGTGGGTAAAGCGCCTATACAATACTCATTATTATTATTATTATTATTGATTTAGATGTGATTCATGTTCCAAGTTTACTAGCTTTCACAGAAGCAAACTTATGTTTAATAACAGTTGCGCTTCTGAATGCACCTTATGTTCAAAATCTTCCACCTTTGGCTAAAAATTTTTCTCCCTTCAGAAAGTGTGTTCCTCCTCTGAAGCACTTGAATTAATTCTAATTAATAAATTCGAATTAAAATGCACCAAATTGTGTAGATTTTAGTCTAATTCTAAAAAATTGCTTCCAAAATATGTTTTTTTCTCCTCTGAAGCATTTAAAAAAGTCATACCGAAAAGCACCAAACTGCACAGAGTTGAGTGTAATTAAAAAAAAAAAAAAATTCTTGGGGAGTATGCCCCCACGCACCCATAGCATAATAATAATAATAATGAATTGTACTTATATAGTGCAAAATTCTCACAAAGTGACTCAGTGCGCATACTCCCAAACTCGTACCAACAAAAGGTTATTCTTATGAGAAAAAAATCTTCCACTTGTGCCTTAGACACACTTATTAAAAAATTACTAGGCATCAGAGAAAGCTACTGACGTCTTGAAATATATGCTCTTAGGTCTGCCTGTATGCTCAAAACAGTCTGCCTTAACTCTTTCAGTGCCAGCTGAGCAGCTGACACTAGGCACAGAGGAGGAACTGCTGGTTCAGAGGTTTTTACACCACAGACCAAACAATGGGGAAAAAAATCTAGCTTCTTCCGCACTCATGTAAACCATAAAAAAATCATGTCATCAAAAGTTCTCTCCCTTTCAGCATCCCCTCTCCTCCAATTTCTCTTCCTCTATGTTTTGTTGGTCTTATATTGCAGTGATCTTTTTTGCCGGACGGAAAAGCTACAAACATGTCCCAGTCACTGGCAGTCTATTCAGCAGAGTGTCTGCTTGTATTCTGGTAAAACTAGACTCAGCTTCCTATTCATAATCTATGTGTATTATGTGTATATTATATGAACAGTGTCTATCTGTGTCTGTCTGTGTGTCTGTCTGTGCACAATAAAACCTAAGAGTTCTTACATTGCGATCAGCATTGGTGGTTGTATTCAGGGGAACCTTGAGCTTGTTCTGCAGGGAAAAAAATTGGGAAAATCAGAGTTTAACGTCCTTTTCCACCACATATCGCCAAACAGTGGGACTGGAAAACACACTTTAGATTTTTCACATCATGCTAAAAATTGGTGGCTGTATGCAGGGGGCCCACAAAAACATGTTGGGAAAAAAAAAGAAGGAAAATCGGAGTTTAACGTCCTTTTCCACCACGTTGCCAAACAGGGAGGCCAGAAAAGACTTAATAGGCAGATCACATCATCAGCCTGGGGCGAAGTTGGGTACGTCAGCTAGTATGTAATAAATGTGACCTGTTCTCGCAAAAGGGACCATAAGTCGCACTAGGTTGAACGCTGCTACAGGCCAAAAGGAGTGTTGGGGGTCAGTATGGCCGCCTGGTGGGCAGCCAACTTCAACTGTTGATATCTCCGTCAATTTTAGTACATGTACAGCTTTCATTGTTATATTGAATTAAACTGCATAACCAGTCGATTGCAGTGACGTACATAAATTGATAATTTTCAACTTATGATCTCTTTTGTGAGAACAGGTCACACAATTTCATGTATAGCAGAACTGGCAAAAAGTGTGTTACTGGTACAGCAAGAGCTAGTATGGATGTGGTGTTCCAAAAGTGCATGGGAACACAATAAACTGGTACATGTACAACTTTACTGCATCTCAGGCGAAAGGTGTGGGAAATCTAACAGGTAACAGCTTGTTGTGTCAGCAGCTGGCACTGACTTAATTGCCTTTTATCACGCGTTTGTGCATGGTTAACATCATGATAATGTGTTGATCGTGATACATTACCTGTGTGACCTGTCTTAACGTGCAGCATGCCATACACATGAGGTTCAAGTACAGACGGTACCAAGAAGAAAAAACCCACTGGCTTGATTATGCCGGCGACAAGTTTGAGGTACGACTTGTGATTGATTAAACTGGAGGTGCTATTTTTGTTGTTTGTTTGTTTGTTTTCTGTTGTAGGTGGTGGTGTTTTGGTGCGAATTGTTTTTGTTTCTGATTGTTTGTTGGTTTGTTTTCTGTTTTCTGTTTTTAGTGTGTGTGTGTGTGGGGGGGGGGGGGGAATGAGGGGAGGGGGGTGTTTGGGGGCCTACCGTCCTTTTCCACCATACGGGTGATATCAAAGACAGGACATCGATGAAAAAGGGGGGGGGGGGGGGGGGGATGTTGTTGATACATATTTATAGGATAGGGGATCTTGCAAGTGCACCTTAAAATAGAACTACTGTGCGCCTAGCATAGGAAGCAAAATAAAAAATTCATGCTTGTGAATTTGACTTCATTGGAGGCTATGAACGTCAGCCCTATACAGCATAGAATAAGACCTCCAGCACCGGCATTAGAGGCAGAATTCAAAGCTTGGTGCATTTATATGCGTTTTTAACGAGGACATTTTGTCACAGCTTTTTTTCTCTTTGTTATTTACAGATGCCGTTTATAGAAGATGTAAAGCGACTGCTGAAAGTGTTGTGGCTGTTCCTACCTCTGCCTATGTTCTGGGCATTATTCAACCAACAGGTATTTCTGACAGATACACTGACACATTTTATGTTGATGTGAGGGCACATACTCAGTGTTTATGATTGCAGAGATGTGCATATTTGTACGCACAAAACTCTTAAAATTGATGCACACATTTGAGAACAGTGCATCACAGGGGACGCACGATTTTGGTCTCGCAGTGACAAACAGTATTTGTCCAGCACTTCCCCGCAAAGTCGATGAACAAAAAGCGATCTGTAACTGGCAGCGGAGACTTGCAGCATCGCATTTCCGCTGTACCATTGTGCGTAACAGACAGAATCTGACTGGCTTAAGCACTCGGACACTTTTTGTCCAGTCATAATGCGCTTTTTTGTTTGGTAAGCATGCTGGTTCATCGCCTTGCTGATTCGCTGTGAATGACAATCTGCAATTCACATGCATCTCACCTACTTGAATACTTTTGTTAACAACAACAGATGGTTTTGACTTTCAGACTTTTTATGCCAAAAGACCATGGACCCTGAAGACTTACAGTACTCGAGGGACCCACAAAAATACTGAGTGAGGGTCCCAAGGTCCCTTGTATTTTCGAACCACAGGGAACACTGATACTGTATAAACCATTTATGTTTTAAATATTTTTAGAATTCTGCAGTATACCTTTGGACTTCTTATCTTTAATAAACCAGTCAGTGTTGTGCTCTGAAGCAGTCAGTTGTTGACAGATAAGTTGGTCATATGCTGTTATTCTGATAGAACAAGAGTGTGATCAAAAGGGGAAAAAAAAATCAAGTGTCCATCCTCATTTTGATTATTTTGCGCATCCCATTCTTGTCTTTCTCAGCTTTCTGATGTTTGGTAAACTTAACTAACGACACACCAGGTATATGTTGATACCACCACTGATAGTGTTACGGGTCAGTGAACGCTCGACCACGTCCTGTGATTTTTGGGCTTTGGTGTTGTGCATTAATTTTTACTGATATTCTTTGGAGACCACTCTAATTCGTTTAAAAAAAAAAAGAAAAAGGAAACGCTACCTGAAAGATTAGTCACGCCTTTTCCCTTCATTTGTGGAAATGTATGTTTGGTTGTTGAACCCCAGGGATCGATTTTCTTGCGCGCCCTACGACTATGTCTCATATTTTGATAAAATGTCGCATAGAAATTTCGCAAAATGCGTCATATGTCGCACGAACATGACATCACAAGCGCACTTGACAACGCGAAGCAGAGATGCGCTGTCCGTGTCAGTCATAGAGTCTGTTACACTAATCTAATTTTAGTGATGAGGCTTACTTATCCCAATCGCCGCGCGCACTGCCAGGAACTCTCGCTCGAAAGAGTTGCAAAAAATATTGGCGCGTTATCAGTTTTCTCAGTTCTGCGATTGAGAGGTCCTTTTCCGTTCATAACCTGAACGTCACTGCACTTAGGAACAGGCTCTCGGCACAGACATTGTGACAGAGTGATGCGGGTGAACTTGATTGTCTCATAGAAAATGAAAATGTCTCATAAAAATGACTGGCCAAGGAGACAATGTCTCATTGGCATTTTTGAGTAAATCCATCCCTGGAACCCTCAGTGTGTATCAAGTTGTGCACATGTATCCTAGTTCTGGCGTTTTCTGTGGACAGTTAGTACGGTTATTTCTGGTTTAGACTGCAGTGTGGTGAAGACTTTTTTTTTTCTTTTTTTTTAATCCAGGTTAGCTGAATAAATTGATGTGGGCCATAGTATGATGATGTCTAGTGCAGGCTGTAGTTTGGTGATCCCCCTTAGTTTGGCCAAAGACAATTATACATGTAGATGACTGATGTACATGTACTCTGTATTGATCTGCTTTGGAAATGTTCAGCCCACCAAATTGGAAAAATAAATGCAATTCTAAATTCCGAAATTTAAATCGCTGAGCTGACCCTTCGCACCACGTGATTGTAATGTGTTTATGTCCAGTGTGTGAGAGAATGCGTGTGATTCACGTGAGCGTGCGTTTTGGGTTCAGCTCGCGGCGCTTTGAGCCGATTCATGAAATTGGGTAAAGCGCCTATACAATACTCATTATTATTATTATTATTATTACTCTGTATTTTATATTTAATTGGATGAGCAGTGACTAGTGTGGACTTTAGTTTGTGTCTGACCCACAAGTGTTGGATCGCATATAATTACGTGTATACATGTACATCAATATGCATCAGGGCACGGACGCAAGCACGTACCTACACATGCACACACACATGCGCACACACTCACACACACACACACACACACACACACACATTGGTGTATCAGGTGTCCACAATTCACTGCAGATTAATCAAGTACAATAGAGATTGTTTGTTTTTTTCAACATGCAACTTGTTTTTGTTTGAAATCAGACATGTGTGATAACATTTTGCCAACTGATTGTATGCACCAGAAAGTAAAGCTGTAAGGCCACCAATTAAGCATCTCTGCCAGCAAGAACAAATATGGGTCTTTTTCTTGAAAGAAAAAAAAATAAAGAAAGATAAAGCACTGTCTAAATTTGTTTTAATTTTTAGATGGTATTTTGTAACCCATAATTTGTATTTGTATTATAATAATTCATTGTTTTACAGGGGTCAAGATGGACTCTACAAGCAGTGCAGTTAGATGGAAGGATGGTGAGTGGTGTTGGCGAGTACGTGCATGTGTGTGTGTGTGTGTGTGTGTGTGTGTGTGTGTGTGTGTGTGTGTGTGTGTGTGAGAGAATGGATGCCGATTTTTGTCCACTGGTCTTGCAATCCGTGCGGTGAGTGCAACTTCATCGGGCCCTGTGCTTTTGCAGGGTAAGGGTGGGTGGGTGTTTGGGGGTTTAACGTCCTTTTCCACCACATAGGGTGATATCAAAGACGGGGCAACGACGAAAAAGCCAGCACAAATATTTGGCCTCAGCTGGGATCGAACTCACGACCCGAGCATTAGAAGTCCAACGCTCTACCATTCGACCACCCCGGCTCCCTTTTGCAGGGTAAAAAACATTGCTTTGTTACTGAGTCTTCATTACCAAACCAGTTGTCTTTGTGCTTCTCATCAGGGTTCTTTTGGCCGACTGAAGCCTGACCAGTTGCAAGCCCTCAACCCGCTGCTAATCATTCTCTTGATCCCTGTGTTTGAGCGACTTGTCTACCCACTGCTGCACCGATTTCGTATCCCAAACAGGTACGGTCAGCCAGGCCACAGCTGTTTTTGTTCGCACTGCTTGACACACGCTTTGTGAAACACTGCACTGCATTCATCATCGAGTCCGTGTGTGTCTTCTCCTGTGACAGAAAAAATTGCAGCAGTTACTGTAGATGACATGCTCAGTTTGCGTCCAAAATCGGTGCCGGTTAGGTTGATATCTGCACATATTTGACTGATCCATGAAACATGCAGCGTGCTTGTGCCCCCTCATTCAAACGCTGCAAAAAAAAACAACAACAAAAAAACAACACATTAAGAAAACACTAACGTGTGGAACACAGGGAGAGCAGAGTTTCATGTCTAATCGCATTAATCATTATGAATTCCACACTGTGAGTGACGTACATTAGGTATTCTGTCTATTCTGTCATGTTTTTGACGAGTCAGTTGGTTTTACTCCTGGGCCCGCATGTAAAAGTCAGGGTTAGGGAGTTTAGCCCCGAGTTAGAGTCTAACCTCGAACTAAACTAGCTCTAGGGTTAAATTTTCTGTTGTTTTTTGTTTTAAATCAGGAAGCAGGTCCATTCCACCATGGTGCCTAAGCCGTTATAGAAGGATTTTTGTCTTTCTTTCTTCGCTTCCTTTTTATTTAATTTTGTTTTGGGATTTCTTTTGTCCTAGTCTGGGTTAGGCCCGTAGCCGTGGGTTAAATTAACCTTGAGTTCTACATTGGGCCCTTAATGTGTCATGCTGTTCACTACCTGCACCTGTGTCAGTTTCATGGATTGGCTGTGTGCATGTTTGCTTGCAGCACTTACATCTGTGCGTGTTTTAAGATTGCAGTGCTTGTGGAACACAGAATGTTGTCTGCCTTCATTAGTTTGTTTCTGCATTACTGCTTTCAGGCCACTGCAGCGCATGGTGGCTGGCATGACTTTCAGCATCCTTGCATTTTGTGTGGCCGGCCTCATACAGATCAAAATTGATGTAAGTTTTCGCAGACCATTGATCTGCAGGTGTAAATAGGTACATTTAGATCCTCAAGATCTCAGCACTGGGAATTTGTATTTAAACAAGTTGTCCTTCTTTGTAATCGTCTCTTAAAAGTTAAACTGTTAAAATGGCCTATCATGTTCCTTTTATTTGTACCAAATTACTGATCATTTTTAGCAGGCATGGGAATTGACGGAAAGGAAAAAACTCCGGAAAATGTTCTGTTTCTTAAAATTTCATAGGTCACACAGTAAAACAGATGAGCACTTCTGTAGATGTTTCTTTGTTTGGAGGTGGGCTGTCAAAGTAGCAAGCTAGCCTTGACTGCATACATTCTTGTTGCAAACAACACAACTTCCGCAATCTGGTGCTGACGCGCTCCAGCTTTGTCTCTTGACCAACCTTCTCACCCACAGCAGACACCCGCTACCATTAACAAAGCTACACTCACAGTTCAAGTGACTGAAACAGGTGGGAGGTGCACTGAATGCAACTTTTTGAGGTACACCCAGTGAAGAGCTCAACTACTGCTTTTCTTTTCCTTTTTTTCCCACGCCAGATTATTTTTACTGCAGACACTATTTCGTCTTCGTAGCAAATAGATTTTACTGCTCCAGAAATTTGTGTTTTCGCTGAGTGTTCCCATGCCTGCTGTAGACGTGTGAACTTTTGTTGGAAATTTAGATTGTGCTGTGTAGGAATTTGCGTGTACAAATATAAACATTGCTTTGTGTGACAAGCACTTTGTCTCACAATAGATGCTGAAAGAGCCAACGTTACCTGGGAACAAGGCTGGCTACACGTTCATCAACACAGTGCCCTGTGACCTGACCATCCAGAGCACACCTTCTCTCCTCCCTGATTCAGTAGCAGCTCGAGGCGTAAGTCATGGGTAGTCGCCCAACGGTTTATATAGTGTAATTTTCCAGACAAAGGGTCTGCAGCCGTTCAGTAATTAGTGCACCCAGAGACATGCCTTGTACATCGATCTGCAGGGGCGTTACTGAACAGTCGTCACTGCTGTGAAGGTGAAGCATGGGTTCAGTCCAGAGCTGTGATATGTGACACCCCTGGCAAAATAATAATAATACTAATGAGTATTGTATAGGCGCTTTACCCAATTTCATGAATCGGCTCAAAGCACTGCAAACTGAACCCAACACGCACGCTCATGTGAATCGCATGCATTCTCTTACACGCTGGACATAAACACATTACAATCACGTGGTGTGAAGGGTCATCTCAGCTATTTAAATTTCGGAATTTTAGATTGCATTTATTTTTCAAATTTGGTGGGCTGAACATTTCCAAAGCAGAGGAGGAGGAAGCTGGAGTACCCAGACAGAACCCCCTACGATCGGCCCGAATGAATGGTGCCACATATGAGAAGGAAAAATCCTTTGCCCCGAGTGGGACTCGAACCCCTGACCTTTCGCATTGGTGACAAGTCTCAACCACTAGACCACCGACCAAAAGTAGTACATCTTTGTTTCGTAAAAACCATTATGGCATCAGAAAACAAACAAACACCCCCCCCCCCCCCAATACAAAAACATCAACAACAACAAAAACAATTTGAGAGTCTAGATTGATGTGTTTTATTACCATTTGTGTATGTGTATGGTGTGTACTTGCCTGCGTGCATGCGTGCGTGTGTCAGTGTGCGTGTGTCCCCGTGCGTGCGTGCTTCACATTTACTGTTAATCAGCTTATTCCATCTCCTTACAGGTGTCAGATTACAGCATAACACAGGCTGGCACTAAACATCTGGAAATCACCTGCGCAAACACGGGAACTCACCTTGACTCCGTTATCACCCTTGATGAGGGAGTTTCATCACGGCTTGTAATCACCCTCAACAGATTGTCAAATTCCCTGCAGCTTGAAATGGTAATAAAATAAATCTGAATCCAGTGTGTACGACAGAAAGTAAGCAGTATCCTGCTTGTGGACTGTAGAAAAACAACTGCTGAAGACATTTCTGAATACAGTGTAGGTAACTGTACGGAGATACATGTACTGCTTAACCCTGGCGAACCTGCACCAGCTCCAGCATATACTGCACATAGTAGACTCGTTTACAGTGCCTGTCTGGCCTTCATGTACACACGCAGGCACATACATCAAGTGTGCGCGCTAAAAATCCCACGTTCATCTTTCGAAGAAGAGTAGGCTGTGACCGGTGTCGTGGTAAACAGAAATACTGTCGCACGCACCAGAGTGAATAGCAGGGTGGAGGTTTGCACATTAAGTAGCGCTTAGCAGCAGCAGGCTTTCACTGCTTCGTCCTCCAGCCCTGCGGTGCCGTGAGCATTTCAGCAGAGATGGGGATATGTGTGCCGAGGAGAAGTCTACCATACCATACCATACCATACCATACCATACCATACCATTGTACAAGATCAGTTGAAGAGTGGTCATATCAAGATGGCGACGACTTAAAGTTAAAGTTCCTTCACCCTTGTCTTGCTGATTTCATTTGTCTAATGTTGAAACAGCCATAGAGGTAGCTTGGAATATTCCTGGCTCAGCACTGCCAGGGTTAAAACTGATTCGGTGTGAAGACATCTCATCATTTTTTTTTAATATTCTGGCTTCATATGATAGCGTATTTACATGTGTTCCCATTTTGGAATTTTCAGTTTCCAGATGACAGATCTAAAAATATAGAGGGGTTGGCAAGTGCAAGGTGAGTACATGTATTGTGAAAGGTGAATCATGTCCAGTAAATGAGGAAAATTGATGAAGTAATTTGGTAGTTACAGCTACTTGTTTTATTTTGTTTTATATTTCATATTTTATGTTTGCTTGTTTAGGTGTTTTGGTTTTCTTGGTTTTTTGGGGTTTTTTTGTTTTTTTTTGTTTTTGGTTTTTTTGTGGTGGTGGTGGTGAGGTAGGAAACACTACATTGGGAGTGTGGGGGTAGTGGCCGGTGTGTGACAACCTTTGGACCATAAATCCTATCGATGGTGTTTTTGCCTAACTGCATAAATGCTATTAACATTATTCATGTAGCACACAATATGCTGAATAGCAAAGGACTCCAGTGTTCCTTATTACGCACATATGTGCGTCTGTTGCGCAGAGATTTCGGAATCTGATGCAGAGATTCGTAGGCTGTACTTCACTGATTTTACAGAATGACCCTCTGAATTTGACAGAGATGGTCAAAATGACCTTCAGTTTTGAAAGCTGTAAGGAACAGTAACTCTTACTTCAGACAAATGAAACAGACTTTCATGGATGCGCGGAGTAACTTAAACTCCCATGCACTGTGTCTGATACAGCTTTATGAATTTCCTGGACTTTTGGAGAGCCAGAAGTCAGTCTTCATGTTGTGCCTGAGGGAGCGAGAGAGGCAGAAGCCACAGTTGTAAGCGTCACAGCCAACAATGTGTCCAACTTCATGGACTTTGAGCCAGGAAGGTGGGTGTCCGAAAAGTAACTATTTTCATGAGTGAGAAAAGGATTTCATTTGGTCTGTCTTAGTTTTGTTTCTAGCCTAGAGCCAGCAGCCGCCACATGCCAGGAAATGCATCTCTTTAGGATTTTTAGCACCTTATTTCTTAACATTTGAGGCTGCAAAGTTACGAAGACAGTTGCAGTGTCCATGTGGAGCATAACATAATTGATTTGTGAACAGAGTTAGAGCACCAAAAGTAGAATTTTTCCCCTCCGACTGTCACCTGTTTCAAATTACTCTAAATTCATAAAATATTTGTGGGCAATTATTTTCAAGGAGGCATCTAGGTGTGTGTGTGTGCGTGTGCGTGTGTGTGTGTGTGTGCCTGCGCGTGTGTGCCTGCGCGTGTGTGCATGTGTTGTCATCAGGTATACAATTTCCGTGCCGAGGAACGACACAGGCGGTCACCCCACCTGGCTTAAGATAGGTAGCCCAATTACACTAGGCGGAGGAGGAGTCTACTCTGTGGCACTTCTGCACTCATCTGCCCAGGGGAATCTCTCAGAGGTAAGAAGAAAATTCAGCAGGCTTACGATGGTAACAGTTGTTCCTGAGTGCTGCTGCCAGTATCGATCCACAGTACCAGGAGAACATTAATATGCCTGTGATACTATTAACTCGTTAACACTGGCAGTTTTCTCCCTCAACATTCCCTGGAAACTAGGCGTTTGGAGGGGTTCGCAAAAAAAATTGCCCAAAATATAACAACTCTTTTCACATTCGGGAACACTTATCCGGTCCCACCCGGCACAACACCTGAACATAAAGGTCTGCATACGTAGTCTGAGTGTTCGCAATTTACGGGGCATTGGTCATGTGGATTGTGTGACCCCGGACCACATGTGTGGTATTCCGTTCTCAAACCTGCAGGGCCAGACCAGATATGCATTCTATAGTGTTGAAAGAGTTCATGTCAGCTAGTAGTATTGGCAGCAACACTCTGGGGGGGGGGGGGGGGGGATCATTTTTAGAAATTTTCTTCACATGTTCAGTGATCTCATGTACATATATTATCTGCAGCTTAGTTTTAATGCAATTCACTTTTGGTCGAAGATGGAAAAAACTGCTTTCAAGAGAGCTTCTTGAAGAGATCTACATTATGAAGATATACATGTACATATATCACTAGTATACTGTGTGCAGACGGAGGTATTGGTGTACAATACGGTGAAGGAGAACACGTTGTCTATGGGGTTGATGGTGCCACAGTACGTCATCATTACTGTGGGCGAGATTCTCTTCTCTGTCTCTGGCCTCGGCTTTGCTTACACTCAGGTGAGAACTGGCGTCAAAGCCGACCTTGCTTGTGGAACAGATGGATGCGGTGCGCAGGAAATAGCGTTCCAAAGTCTGTCACATGTATGGTGACTAACCCTAACTTTTACCGCTGATACTACACTTTTTTTCTTTCTTTCAGTTGTTATTAAGCAAGCGTAGGGGGGGGGGGGGGGGGGGGGGGAGCAGTAATTCAGCTCTCCATGATAGAATGGGAATTGGCTTAACCGTGCACATTATTTATTATTATTTAAAATTGAAATATTTGATTCATTGAGGTTTTTTTTTTTTTTTCTTTTCTATTTTTCCATGCAGGCCCCAGAGTCCTTGAGATCAGTGTTGCAGGCAGCGTGGTTGTTGACAACAGCCTTTGGAGACCTGATCGTGGTGTTCATAGCTGAAGTCAGACTAGTGCCTAGCCAAGTATGCGCTGCCATTTTTTTTTTATAACAAAGGAAATGTTGTATTGGTCAATTTTCTTAAGTGCATGGCTCAAGACTGTCCTTCTGAGCCTTGATGATAATTATTTACTTTGTGAAAGATTTATGAGGGTGTTGTCACCAGACACCGAACGATACTTTCTATCAAACTGAGCACCAGATGCCTTGATTTATTCATTTTTTCATGTTTCATAATTATTTCCCATTGGAATCTAATTCTAAGAATTTGTCCTTTCCAGTGGATGTTTCACCTTCTGGCTTCAATCATTTCAGGGTTGTTGTTTTTTTTTTCTTTTTGACTATCGCAGTCCCTGGTCTGTCTGTACACCCAGTGTCTGTGCACCCGTGTGCAGACACTTCACTATGTGGCACTTTGCATCACTTCATGTCCCTTTGTTTTACTGAAGTTTACAAGCAAGGTTGCAAGAATTCTTTTTAACGATAGGCTCAAGGATGTGCACGGGTGACGTTCACTTTTGTTTTACGCATGTTTCAGGTGGCTGAATTTTTCTTGTTTGCGGCTCTGATGGCTGCGGACACCATTATCTTCGCCATCATGGGTTGCTTTTATGTGTACACCAATATAGAGAGCACCGACACAGCACTGTCGGACGAAACCAGATTGGTGGATTCTGAACATGAAGATGTTCCACTGCAGGAGAGAAACGGCAGTATAAAATAACATTTGAATTTGTATGACTCTGTGTGTGTGTGTGGGGGGGGGGGGGGGGGGGGGGGGGCTAGGATGTGAATGGACATTAAATTTTTTATTTTTTTGCACTTTATTTGAAATGATGAGACGTTTATTGCTAAATACAATTGTGTATGTGGCAATTGTTTGTTTGATGTATTAAATACTGTGTATGGTAAGTATATTATAAGTAAAGGTCCGATGCATATTTTTGCATTCCAGTTTCTGTGATGGTAATGTTTACTGTGGAGGCTGTTATCTCAGTATGAACGTCTTTTGTGTAGTGCAATATTGGGTTTTTTGTTTGTTTGTTTGTTTATTTAATGTGTGGATGCTCCTGATATTGAGCAACTGTTTTGTACTTGTTTCTTTTTTGTTAGCTGTTTTGCGTATTACATGAAGCAGATGATTCTAATGGAGCTACTCATTCGAACAAATAAAAAGGAAACTCACAAACTGCATTTGGTTTGGACAATCCTGAGATTGTAGATAGTTCCTTGAACATCAACATAGTGTTACAGTGACGGCATGTGTTTCAAACATGCCATACGTAATCAGATCACATCAAGGAATGGACCATCGCAACAAAAACTTACAAATAGGTCCATGTAGTCACAGGCCTGAACTGTGTCGAGTACACATTATAACAGAGCCGCTGCTAGTCAATTATCAATATCCGCGTTTGCGTCCCTTTACAGCAGCTGCTAGCGAACAACAAACAGCGCATAAACCTCCCGTAATTAAGTTCCAGATTTTCAGGGAGAAAAATGATATTTCCTTTGACCCGTACTGGGGCATGGAGGAACAGTATGGACAAACAAGAACTGCAAATGACAAGGTAAAAAGTAAATGTAAACAACAACATTCACTGTCGTATCAATAAACAACACTGGTGATCAATAGTGTCGTTACAAACTGCATGAAATTAAGACACACTTGTGGCAATTACAGAGACTAGGGAAAAGAAATGGTAAGTAACGAGAAGTTCTGCACAACTTTACATTCTTTCAAAAATGTTTCAGAACTACGAGTGACTTTGGTAAGGATAGGAGAGGAGATTACAAACCTTAAACATTGATTTTACTCTGCGGAATTTGAAAGGTAGGCCTATGTTGTCTTTCATGGGATTTTTAATGTGCGGGACATTCAATAATTAAATGATACTCATCTCCTATGACACTCATGCTACAATCAGTGTAAAGTCGCTCGTCTCTTGCTATTCCCCTTTTTCGTGCTTGTTCTATTGGGAACTTGTAATTACTGCAACGGAATTTCATCATTGCAAAGACATACGGATCCGGGAGCCGAGAAATACACTGCTCTTGACAAAATTTTAATTTAAAATCCCTGCATAAAAGAGATTTGCAGTTGTTTTCCAAGTCTAGCCGCCAGGATTAGATGTTTATGTGCTTTCTGCGTGGTCCTCCGGTCCTGATAGCGAAGTTCACTGGCTGTGCATCACCGAATGGTTTAAGGGAGGTTGGTGGTATGTATGAGGACCATGGCAGACAGAAGAATAACGGCACAATGACGGTCCCATGACGACGTTGCCTTGTTACTGCTGGTGTCCAAAGCTGCACGCAGACTTTCTGATTTCACCAGCTCTATGCCTGGAAGAGGATAGACACCCCATTATTAATATTAGTAGTAGTAGTTGTAGTAGTAATAAAACTGATTATAAAGTAAGTCACTAGTACTAATGTAGTAGTAGTATTTCATTTATGGAGGTTAATTGCCCCCCCCCCCCCCCAAAAAAAAAAAAAAAAAAAAGAAAGAAAAGAGAGAAGACCTTTAAACATGCTATTCAGATCTTTACTCAGCCGTCTGATGTTTTGGAAGAGTTTCTCTTGTTAGGGCGCCTGTATGCTCGAAATACTCTATCACTTCAATTCAATTTAATTCAAATATCTGTATTATCCCAATTTGGGCAATTTGTTTTCAGTCGAGGGGGGAAAAAATTTGCGCGAGCGGTCGAACATTCAAATTCTACGACTAAGTGGTTGGTGTTGCTACAACACTCTTGCTCAGTGTGTCAGCCGCGTCACTGAGATGCAGTCGCTGTGCGGGTGTCTAAAGTGGCGTGATGCCAGACACAACGAAGACGGAACGATCTGTGAGCATGCAAATCATGAAGGTTGCCTTCAAGTGCCGTCAGACTTATACACACCGTTGGCCTCCATGTCGCTTAACGCTGCACTGGTCGAGTCTGGGGCGACTCCACGAGCAGCGTCCGTCACTGTGATCACTTTGTAACCTGAAGTGAAAAAAAAAACCAAACACATTAACTGCGCCGTAACATACCAATAGTAGCTCCACTCTGTAAAAGAAAGTGTACAGCGACGGTTGTATTGTGGACTACACCGTAAGTTTATTGCACTGTGAAAGTATTCTTTTATTTAGGGGAGCCGGGGTGGCCGAATGGTAGAGCGTTGGACTTCTAATGCTCGGGGTCGTGAGTTCGTATCCCGGCTGGGGCCAAATATTTGTGCTGGTTTTTTCATCGTTGCCCCGTCTTTGATATCACCCTATGTGGTGGAAAAGGACGTTAAACTTCCAAACATCCATCCATCCATCCTAGGTTTATACTGCCCCGTAGACTAGTTTGCATGATTTGTCCAATGTTATACTTTTTTTTTTTCACGTGACACACATAGCCGCGAATTAGTCTTTGGTGCTTGCGCGGCTTAAAGCCCGAAAAACGCGCTCACTTACACATCTTTTGTTACACTAGAAACCAGGTCGCCGTTTTAAATTTCAAATAACAATCGGCCTTCCACCTGCCTCCAAACGCCCCGAAAGAGGTTTGAAGGAACAGTATTTTTGCTTCAAACGTGAAGGAAGATATTGCATTGTCAAATTTCTGTATTCTGCACTTTCCATAAAGTTACAGAGTCAAACCCATGTGCAGACTCGTTTACGGTGCCTGTCTCGCCTTCGTGTACACACGCACGCACATGCATCAAGTGTGCACGCTAAAAATCACACGTTCATCTTTCGAAGAAGAGTAGGCGGTGGCCGGTGTCGTGGTAAACAGAAATACTGTCGCACGCACCAGAGTGAATAGCAGGGTGGAGGCTTGCACATAAAGTAGCGCTTAGCGGCAGCAGGCTTTCACTGCTTCGTCCTCCAGCCCTGCGGCGCCGTGAGCATTTTAGCAGAGATGGATATATATGTGCGCCGAGGAGAAGTCTACCATACCATACCATACCATACCAAATCCTAACTTGCTCAGAATTGCGAAACGAAAACTACCCAAACAGCTTTTCTGTTAGTATACACGACGGAGTGAAATCGGCGATATGGTCAGGAATCCGTTATTTACGGAGAAAGTCAGAAGTGCCGTAGCATAACATATAAACCCTGACGTGCCTTTGTTTCTTCTTCCTCTCTCTCTCTCTATGTCGCTACTGACGTCAAAACGAAAATATGACGCGATGTGCTATACGACAACAAATACAAATTTATACGAACAAACGAAGTGATTCTGACAAAGTAGAATCGGCATCATCGGAATAAAAGGTTTACTTCTGCAAAAACATGCATCTGAATTCAACTGAGTGTGATTTGTCTCAGAACGGGTACGTCAAAACCCCACACCGACGACAGTAATTACGCCAGTTAGCTATCAGCGCGTCATACCCAATTTGTGCGCATCTAAGGATGTGTAATAGACGCAGTAGTCGAGTGCCAGTCCCGTGACGACCACTCTTCCCACGTTGTGCTGCTTCAGAACACTGTTCAGCTCCGTCTGCCGGAACCCGCCGTTGTCGTAAAACGCCGAATAGGAATCGATCTGGGAAGAGATAGACTCGAAATTAACGTCCAGAGGTAAGTAACAACTACCTCCCCAAAAGGCTTTACCCCCCCCCCCTTCCCCCATTTTCTACGCCCCCTTCCCCCGGGCATTTATCTCTATGATAAAATTTCAATAATCGACTAGATGACTAGGCAACTCAAGCGGAAGCAGATTGTTATAGAAAAACAAAACAAAACATTTGCTGGTCGCTGTTTGTGAAAAAGGAAACTCCCAAGACGATGCCTACAACAACAACAACAACAACAACAACCCATACCAACTGAACAATGAAAACTCATCCCTCAAACTGACCAAAAGACTGATTGCTTCTGGTGTGGACGTGAATGGCTCTTCAGTGTAATTACAATTGATTGTTTAGGAGAGGAAACGGTAATGACTGCGAAGTGGTTACAAGTTAAGCAAATAAAAGCGACATAAAAGGGACAAAAACCACTTAACTTTCACTTTCACTGTTTGCCGTCCTTTGAGAAAGTTAAGTGGTTTCAGTCCCTTTTATGTCGCTTTTATTTGATTGTTTAGGAGTCTGACTTTTTTTTTTTTTTTTTTGGCAGCCACAACTATTTGCCGGCTCCAGTGGTATTCCTCCCTGGTTATGGGTAAAATCCACGGAGGGCTCGGAAGCTAGGGCAATTTTTATTATGGATGATGATGGAGATGAGGATGATGGTGAGATGATGCTACGGAGGTCCGTGTGGTTTGGGACTGCGGGACAGGGCCGCATTCCACGCTTCCTGTCATAAATATCCCGGCATTAACCAGGCCCGGGAACTACGGCACCTGCGGTGCCGGCCGTGTAATCATCCACGTCATAAGACGTGTCATACCAAGGGAAGCACCCCCAAAGTCGCACCCGTGAAGTGGGTGAAGCTCGGCTGTGTGGCAACAGCCTCCGCATCGGGCCCATAGCACACCCGCTCTGGGTAGGAGCCGACCTAGGTAGGAAAAATCCCGCTTGCCTCGGCTGGGACTCGAACCCGGGTCTCCCGGTCCATGGTCCGAAGCGCTAACCACTACACTACGGGGGCCGGTCTGACGTCTTTTTCTACTGCCTAAGGATGACTGTGATATGAGACGGGGCAACGAGCAGAAAGTCAGCAAAAATATTTGGCTCCCACTGACTCGGGATTCGAACTCACGACCCGGCCGAGCATTGTCAGGTATCCCGGCTCCTTGTTAATTACAACGATAAGTGTGAAAACAACACTTTCAGTACTAAGTTATTAAGAACTCAAGAGACTTCTGTCGCAGTTACCCCGGCTCGCCTCGGTAATTATAATGATAAGCGTGAAAACACCACTGACTTTCAGTACTAAGTTAATAGTAGGAACTCGGAGATTTAGTCACAGTTATCCCGGCTCCCCTTGGTAAATACAACAACAAGTGTGAAAACAACACTTACAGTACTATATGTACTACTAATAATAATGAGTATTGTATAGGCGCTTTACCCAATTTCATGAATCGGCTCAAAGCGCCGTGAACTGAACCCAACACGCACGCTCACGTGAATCACACGCATTCTCTCACACACTGGACATAAACACGTTACAATCACGTGGTGCAAAGGGTCAGCTCAGCTATTTAAATTTCGGAATTTAGAATTGCATTTATTTTTCAAAGTTGGTGGGCTGAACATTTCCAAAGCAGAAGGGGAGGAAGCCGGAGTACCCTGACGATCGGCCCGAATGAACGGTGCCACATACGAGAAGGAAAAATTCTTTGCCCCGAGTGGGACTCGAACCCCTGACCTCTCGCATTGGTGACAAGTCTCTTCACCACTAGACCACCGACCGCTCCACTAAGATAATAAGAACTCAGAGACTTACGTCACAGTTGAATCCTTTTCGAATAACAACGTCCGAGTCTTTCCTTTTTAGTGAATCGGAGAAAGCAGCAGAAGTTGGTCCGGACGTGACGTTCTTTATGCAGTGGTCCGGCCAAAGTGTCTGGGTCACGGTGATCATGTCAGAGTCCGATTTCTGGGGGCTGCAGCGGACCCCATGTTGATCGCTGGATACAATGCTGTCTTCCCTACACAGTCGCCCTAAACACAGGCAAAGATATGGCATCTTAAAATCGAACAGCCACTGAGACAGGTTGTTTCTATGCTAGAGCGCCAAATTATAGTGATCCTATGATATTATTTACTATCTCTGATCTGAATAAATAGGACATGATCGGCTATCAGATTCATGGCATATGGGCCTTTTTTTTTTTTTTTTTTTTTGCAAACGACGATAGACGTCATTCTGCCGCTCTAGCTAGGGTGTTGTTAGTCATGGTTACCCATGAGTATTCGGGAACTCCACGTCCACAGGCGAGAATCACCATGACTAGGGTGTTGTGAGTCAGTCTTGACGCTTTATCGGCCACGAAGGAAAAAGGTCTGCACAAATTTTTACTCTTCAGGGCTTCGTGTAATGATGATGATGATGATGTCTTGTAACGCGCTGGAAAAAAAAACAACAACAAAAAAACAACTCCATGTGCAGCATGCTCGTAGCGCGGGGGGAGTGGGTAGAATGTTTTAACAAAAACAGGAAAGGGGGGAAGGGGGGGGGGGAGTCTGCAGGGGGGGGGGGTGGAGTCCGCATCAGAACCTTGAGAAAAGATGGGTCTTCAGGTGGCTTCTGAAAGACTCGGTGGAGGTGCTGGATTTTAAGTAAGGCGGCAGAGCGTTCCACAGAGCAGGGGCAGAGCACTTGAAGGAGCGAGCTCCAAAGCGCCTCTTGGTGGCGGTGTCATGAAACCCACGAATGGACAAGCGGGACTGAGATGAGGAACGAAGAGTGCGGGATGGAGTACAGCCGGGAAGGGATGAGCTACAACCGATAGGGCAACGATCTGGCGGCGCATGGAAGAACCTAAGAAATGAACAAAAGTGAATGTCTTGTCTTGTCTTGTCTTGTCTTGTCGTCTTGTATCTTACATCTGCTAAAAACTTCAATATCAGTATAATCCTGACTGACCTTCACTGTTGTAGGTGAGGTTGACGAGAGAATAGGGCGTCCCGCCCTCATGTTGGCTTGCAAAGGACACGTGATCTGGGCAGTGCCAGTCTTGACTGAGCACAACAAGGGAGAAGTCCTGCTCGAAGTCCTGGCGGATTCTATTGATGACCGGAATCACCTTGGTGAAAAGACAAAAATGGCACCGTGTCAAAGTCTGCTAATGTCATGCAGGGTCGGGGAAAGATCACAATGGACGCAACTTACCTGGCCTAGCCCGTGTGAATACCTGGGTGCCACTGATCTGATGTGCATGAGGCTACCTCCCAAAGTATGCAGATGTGCATGCATGATCATGTAGGTGTGTCATAAACGTTCCAAATCATATGAAATCCCAAAGATACTGCAGCAACATAAAAACCGCCTGTTTGTTTGTAAAGAACGGATTATTACTTGTGCTTGTCATTAATATATTTGGTCTACGATGAAGCTGACTTTGAAGACACTTACGCACACAGGTAAATCCCGAACGTCAGGAAAACACTGAATCCGTCGGGACTGAAACCCCCAACCTCTACATTTTCCGACAGATTCTGGTCCTTGAAGCTATTCCGTCAGTTAACCACAACAGGATTAGCCTGAACACACTTACGTTTAAAGTTTTTTTTTCAGTATCTGATCAGTTACGACATCGGCAATAACGGACGTGAATCGAACTGCCACTGGTTGTCGTACATGTATCAGTAAACTTTTGAAACATTTCAGAGCACCAAAAGGTGCACTGATAACACTCCTACAGAACAACAGACAAGACAAATGTTGGAAACAGTTATTACAGATCAACAACACTTACTAGAGGCAGTGCAAGAGGAGCAGATACCTGATCACCGTCGGTAACGGCAAGAGAGCCATTAGGCAGGAAGCAGTCTTGAACGTCAATAATCAGCAGTGCGGTCTCGTCTACCGTTTGCGCAGAGACGTAGACTGGCCACCGAGCGACGCACGCTACTGCCAGTACCAGACATGTCAGCATCCTGCAAGACATCAGCGTGAACAGTGCTCTACTACAGCATGATAATTATCAAGAATGGTGGGGGTGGGGGTGGAGAGGATTTTTGACAGCAAAGTTGCGGCATGTTTGACCTTTTAAGAACGAGGCACGTTTGATGTTGCAGAACATCGCCGGAGGCTCGGTGGCTACGGCAAACTGAAATAGAAACATCTCGTGGTTTCCAACGTGGTAAACCACTCGAACTAATCATGTCAGCTCTATTTACATCCATCCATCTATCTATCTATCTATCTATCTATCTATCTATCTATCTATCTATCTATCTATCTATCTATCTATTGCTTCTTTATTAATCACTCAGCCGGCGAGCAGGGACTGTCCTTAGTCCGTAAGCTCGGGCACTGATCCGAGTCGGATCATGATCCTTCTTTGTCCGAAAAATGTCCAACAGTGGCAGGTGGCCTGGTCCGCATCCCCTCCATCCCACCCCTCTAATATCAGTAGCTTATAAATATTCACGACAAACTTGAATTCAGACACTGACAAGAACGCCGGAAAACAAACCCAGGACATATACCGTGGCAGCTGAATTCCCTCTAATATCAGTAGCTTATAAATATTCACGACAAACTTGAATTCAGACACTGACAAGAACGCCGGAAAACAAACCCAGGATATACACAGCTGAATTCCTAGCTCGCTGCAGGGGCCCAACCAGGTGTGTGTGTGTGTGTGTGTGTGTGTGTGTGTGTGTGTGTGTGTGTGTGTGTGTGTGTGTGTGTGGAGGGGGGGTTGGGTGGTGGAGGGGGCGTGCCGGACCAACATGCGTATCAGTAACACACATATCATAGCCCAGATCACTACAACTACATTATGAAAAAATCCGTCTGATGCATGTAATTATGTAAACACTTTTTTTTGTCAGACACTGAACAATGATGAGCACACCGTGACTAAGTTTAAGCAGTTCTCTTACCTTGGCCACTCGATTACTGCACAGCTCCAAAACTGACCGGCTTCACAGACTAACGGTCTACTCGGTGAAACAAGCATGACCAGGCATACCGTCACTCAGTTTCCTAGCCAGGACCAAAGCGCTGACGATGGTGTCTAAAACTTCCGAAACGGCTTGCATACCATTACAATCTTTAGGCGGAGACTCATACTTATCACACGCGCACGCGGCAGCCACCATGTCAGTGCTTAAATTTAAAATCAGGACTACACAAACACGCTCCGCGGCTGATCGTCCTCCCAAGATAGAGAAGGCCGGCCGGATGCTCGCGTTTGCGAGTCCCCCCCCCCCTCCCCCTCTTTCTGAAGAATCAAGAAAATCCCGGATATATCTAATGCAAAACAAGGAGCCTTAAGACTCCAAGGATAGAGAAGGCCAGATACTCGCATTAGCAGCACCCCCCCCCCCCCCCCCCCCCGCCCCCAAGAATCAAGAAAAAAACCCGGCCGGGTATATCTAATGCAAAACAAGGAGCCTTAGACTCGTTGGAAAAACAACAACAACAACAACAAAAAATTCGTTTGAATTGTTTATAAATACTGTAGACAGACAGACAGACAGACACCCGTCAACAGAGGATCGACCGCCTCACAGACAGACATACACTGCCGAAAACAGGGCACTGAACTGGCTGAGAAAAAGGCTTATTGGGGTCGGCTGAAAAAAGAGGGTGAGGAGGGGAATGGGGATGGTAATTTGAGCTCAGCAAATATATATGTCCTAGTGCTCTAGCTCCATCTCAGTAAGACATTGTATATAATTATCCCCCCCCCCCCACACACACACACCGCACTTCCCACTTGACTTGAAAATCATGATCAGCAGTATGTGGATGGGACTATGAGTGCAGAAATCATTAGAGAAATAAGAGCTAAGAAGCGCAGCGTACCTTCTAGCCAGAGAAACCGTCAAGGATTGTTTGCCGAGTCAAGTGCTGGCAACTTACCCAGTGCTCCCTGCCAGCGTTATCAAGTGGAGGAGTCCAAACTGCAGTGCTTGCTCACCGCGGAATGAGAACATGGAAGACATAAACGCGATTCAGATTGTCAGGCCGTCCTGCCGCTTGATCACGGTGGTAAGCCAAGAGGGCGGGAAGATTTTTTTTTTTTTTTTTTTTTTAGGCGCTTCCGCTGCTTCGATTCTATTACCAGTATTCGACAACGATTGTTCTCAGCCGGCCTGAGAGTCGCGTACGGTACTTCAAAAATAAATGAAAAAGTCGAGTTTTTACACTGTTATAACCGCTTTTGAAGTCCGGCGTTCAGTCGCTGGTTGTTAAACGGGCCGCTGCACTATGATCTTCGCTAGGTCAGCACATGTTTCGGAACAGTTTCGCTCGTGAGTGCGCCTGTACGCTCGAAATACTCTATCTTGATGATTAGTACAGCTCTTAACTCTTAAAAGCCCATGCGTTTTTACTTGAAATTTTCGTATCACTAGGAGCCACCACTTCAAGCCACTATTATGTAAATCTGCATCGATCTTGGGCCTATCGGGAAGGCCCATGCCTTGTCTAATTGTGGCTGCTACTGGTGTGGAGTGGCTGTATCTTTTAACCAGTCTTACGATATACTGGGTGGTTGGGCTTGGGCTCTGAAGAGTTAAAAGCGATACAAAATTGTTTACACTTTGCGCGAGCGGTCCGACGAACATTCAAATCAGTTTACGACTGTTGTTACACTACTGGCCCGCTCGGCGTCAGTGGTCGCTGCGTCATCAGTAGAGTACGCTTCTGTTGGCTCAGTGCCAGCATTACAGATGCTATCACTGTCCAGGAGTCTAAGTGGTGTGATGATAGATACCACGAAAAGAGCGCAGAACGATCTGTGAGCATAAAAATGGTATTTATTCCATAGCGACAAACCGGAACTCAGTAACTACAGTAGCACCTAGTTCTCTCTCCCCCCCCCACCCACCCCTTTTGAATGTGAGCAGCACCGGAAAAAACTAATTGGATTCCGGTTCAATTCATTTTTTAAAAATTCAAAATACTTTATTTGTTTTGTCCCTTTCGGGCAATTGATTCGTGCTAAAAAGTAGCCGGTAACTGACCGGACGGGCAATGACTAATGATAAACATCAACATTAACAATTACCCAACTTAAGATTTCTAACACACGTATCATTAACAAATCACATATATATCACCATCATCCCAATACAACCCAGGCGCGTAGGAAGATGCCGAGAGGAAGGGGGGCCCACTAAGTCGGGTGAGCCATACGGCCGGGGTAAAGAAGGGTGGGGGGGGGGGGAGTGGTGTGTGTGTGTGTGTGGTGTGTTGTGTGTGTGGTGTGTGTGTGTGTGTGTGTGTGTGTGTGTGTGTGTGTGTGTTTTGACTGCCAAGAATTGTGTCCTGCGACAACACAGCAGGGGGCCCCCACCACTGGTGGGCCCCCTCTCCTCTTATCAAAAGCAAGGGGGGCCCAAAGATATTCGGGCCCCCCTTCCAAAAATCGAACGGGGGCCTGGGCCCCCAGGGCCCCCGTGGTTCCTACGCCCCTGTCAACCAACCAGTAGCACTGAAAAAAACCCAAAAACATACCTACTAAAATATAAGATATAACACACACACACACACACACACACACACACCACACACCACACACCACACACACACACACACACGGAGCCACCACTTCAAGCCACTAGGTTCAAGGTTTGTCGTAGCACAGGGAAAACTCCCTCCCCTCCCCATTCTGTGAATTGGCATTCCTGCGGTGAAGAGATCTGAATCAGTGAATGGCTTGCGTTATTGCGTTATGCTGATCACGTACCAAAGAAGCCAAGCTGACCTGGCTCGGGACTGCACCCAAACTCATGACTTGAGCACTGAGTTGACGTCGGTCAACACTGATCACTGCATGACAGTCAGAGCAGTCAGTCAACACTGACGCTGCACTGACAGGGCCGGTGTAGGAGGCAAAAAAGACTTCCAGGAAAAAAAAAAACACTGGGAGTATATTTTTCCTAGGAAAGAAACACTGCAGGAGTGTAATCTTCCTAGAAAAATAACACTCACAGTGTTACTTTTATGGGGGAAAAAAACACTCCTGTAGTGGTTTTTTTTTTTTTTTCCCGCAGTGTTATTTTCCGACTACACCGGCTAACTACAGCGAAGGGCATGGCTGTTTACAGGCCCGTACTGTGAATTTTGGATCCGGAATAACTTGAATTTTTTGTTGTTGCCGGAATTACCTTCAGACTCCGGGTCGCCCAACTAGTAATACATGTACTTTACGCCGGTCGGTTACACCACAACGGATACGGGAGCTGGGCTCTCGTAGAATGTTGACCCGATTCGAATCAAGTTGCGGCTGGTCAGCAGTGCGTTTTCTCCTCACTCGTTGCCCTGCCTTTGATATCACCGTTGTGTGGTGGAGTAGGACATTAAACCCCTAACCAATCAACAGACCAACCACCCAGCCACAAGGTAGATCGAAGTCAGTCTCTCTCGCTGAAGCAAAAAAAAAAATGCCAGACATGGCCGAGTCACAGTCGCTGTCGACCTTACAATAAACATTCAGCTGACGACTGGAACCTTTCGTTGTGAAGGCAACTTCCGGGGGTCACCCAGTCACGGCATGACTCGCTGTATGTACTGTCCAGCTTATACTCCGGGGGTCTTCCCGGATATACCCTTGGACTTCTAATGCTCTGGTCGTGAGTTCGTATCCCGACTGGGGCCAAATATTTGTGCTGGCTTTTTCATCGTTGCCCCGTCTTTGATATCACCCGTATGTGGTGGAAAAGGACGCTAAAACCCAAACAACCACCCACCCACCGGGACATACCCCCTCCAGTATAAGCAAGACATATTCAGCCCTCACAAGCAAGATTTATAAAGGGCATCTGGTCGTGTACATACGCGGCACGCACAAAGATCAAGTGTGCACGCTAAAAATCCCACGTCCATCTTTCGAAGATGAGTAGGCTGTGGCCGCTGGCGTGGAAAAACAGGAATACTGTCACACGCACCAGAGTAAATACTAGAAGCAGGGTGAAGGTTTGCATTTCAGAAGAGATGAATGTGTGCGCCATACCATACCATACTATACCATACCAAGATTTACTCTCGTTGGAAACACTGCACTAAAGAAACGAACTAGAGGGAGTACTATATGCAGTTTTAAAGCGGGGATTGCCCCGGCTGCTAGTTTGCAGCTACTGGGGAGTACACTGATCACGTGTTTTACACCGGTTTACCGTTTATTCACTAAGGTGGGCAGTGGATTGTTCAGTTGTTCTTACACTCTTCTTTTACGACAAAAACTACTACATATCAGTTTCACCATTTGCATAGCGGCCTAGGCCAAACATACAAAAGTGCAAATATTTACCTGTCCCAGTTACGTTCTTTGGCAAGTTGAACGGAGTGTCTGTCGTCAGTGATCGGTCACTCGGCTGTGGAGTCGCTCCCTACGCAGCAGTCACCTCTTTTAAGGTTGGGCGGATGATCGTTAATCAGTCCTTTCAGCGCTAAGCAGTCGGCAACCCTGTTAAAACTGGACTGTACTACTGATTGTTGAAATCCTCCTCAGTTCAGTTTGAGGCCGGTCAGCGCTAAGCAGTCACCTCTCACCTCAGGCTCCGTACGGTTTGCCGGTCAGGCCGCAGTACACTGACAACGCTGTGGAAAACTCTTCATTGGATCCGTGCACCAGAATCAGACACTTGGGACACAGTATAGCATGTGAAAGCATTGTGGTGACGCTGGTTGGCGTTTATATTGTTCTAAAACCCCACTTCTTTCAGTCAGCCTTCTCTCCCTCTCAGTGAATTGCTGCGAAATGGTCTTTGTTGCTTGCGCAACTCTATCCGTCTGCCGGTAAATACTCATCCCCCTCCCCCCCCCCCAGCTCATTTTATTCGAGATCCCAGCTGTGTGTTATGAAAGTGATGTGTGTGTGTGTGTGTGTGTGTGTGTGTGTGTGTGTGTGTGTGTGTGTGTGTGTGTGTGTGTGTGTGTGTGTGTGTATCTCCGTGTGTGTGTGTGTGTGTGTGTGTGTGTGTGTGTGTGTGTGTGTGTGTGTGTGTGTGTGTGTGTGTGTTATTGTAATTGTAGAGCGCTCTGAGCCAGCGTCTGCTGGGATACTGCGCTATATAAAAGCAACTTATTATCATTATTAGTACGTACGTATATGAGGCGTGCCGCGTGCTGTCTGAGCAGACGACACTGCCAACTAGACAGCGCTGACTGATTGGTGGCTTTTTTTTTTTAGCGACTTTGTCGATGGGCGTGTAGTAAAGGTATGGAAGGGGCGTTAGGCCAAAGAAAGTCGTATTTTTCAGTGTACAGTTTAAAGCCGCAAAGTCACGAAAATGGTCGCTGTCACGGTGGCCAAAACGAGCATCTGCTCATTTGGAAAACAGCATTAGAGCTCTTTAAACGGCGGTTTTCTCCCTCCGAGAAGTCACTATGCAACACGGAGACGAAGTTGAACGGTACAACTAGTGACTGTCCAATCTTTCCACTGTGGTACATGTGCATATACACATGCAGCTGAATTGCCTGTGTCTCTTTTACTGACGACAATTTTTTTTCCTTCTTTTCTTTTCTTACACAGCGGACAGATGTCGACCCAGCTGGCGCACTGGCAGCCGGCAACGTCAGTTTGTTAAATTATAAACTGTAAATCCTTTCATTTCATTAGCTATGTCATGCACCTGCACCACTGTATCCGCACAGAGGAGACAAAAAACAGTTACAATGGCCTCGGCTAGCTGGACTTGGAGAGCTGTATAAAATGAGGTCATCGTGACCGTGGCCAATAAAGAAAATTAATGAGGTCACGGCGGCCATCACTTCACGTAACCGGCGGCCGCCCAGTATTAACGCTGCCGGGTGTGCGCCATTTTAGTTTTAATTTGAGATTTGGTTTGAATTAGGGTTTTGACTTTTTTGTAATCATTAATTTTATGTTCATTTTATCGTAATGTGTGCATTTTCCTTTTTATTAACGTCTAAACTAAACTACTTTCGGCTGTTTTGTTCACGCCTCACCGACTTCAGCCGATCAAGTTGAGGACACTATACAGGCTATTGTGGTAATGGCAGACTGATTCAGTCAGTTGTGCTCAAGGCCGGCCAAGACTGGACATTGCGAAATGGTGGAGTGTTCTCATGTCAACTATATGACACTGACCTGCTGGGTACACACTGGTCGAGTCAGTACTAAAGGCATGTGGTCAGTCTCTGTCGTGTTAACGTTAGTGGCTATTGACTCAGTAACTGGAGACTGAGTGACGCCGTGGCCAGCCCGGCCGACGTCACGGTACGGCTTTATGGTCGGTCATGAATATCGTCAGCCAAGTTCAGTTAAAGGAGGCATCTCTGCTTTCGGAAAAGCCCATGTCCACTCTGCCCCATTTCTCAGCGAGTAATCTCAGTCCCGAGTGTCCGCTCAGCCGGTTTGCAGCCTGTAGTAAAGGCTAAGTACCATAGATGCAAATTTGGAGGAAAACGCTATAGTATTCCTCTTACGCATAAGGTTGCAGATGACACCCTAGAAATGAGTTAAAAATCCCCCCCCCCCATTCCCCCCATCCCCCCCCCCCCAAAAAAAAAAAAAAAAAAATCACAAAAATCAGGCAGCCATAGACCGACTCATGTGTAGAGTAAATTTCAATATTATAAATTCCAATATTCCGTTTTTTGGCAATGTTGGCAGCAACCACATACCCCCTCATTCCATGGTCGTCTGCCGGATCCTGTCAGTGCCAGCCGCGCATGAATACACATAGTCCACAAGGCAGGCTCATGTTTCCCTAATTTTACTATTACCTGGCATGAAACTTGTCACAGTTTACAAAGCCAACAAAAAGCACCAGACTGCCTTTTTTTTTTTTTAAACTCTGCACAGAAATTTTAAAAGGGGCAAAGATTTTCTTCCACATTTAGCGTAGTTCTTACTACAAAGCTGTTGTATTTTTCTCCTGCTATGTCGCTCTCTCGGTGCACTCGCAGAGAAGACACGGGATACAACAGGCTGGAACTCCAATACTTTATTAACAGAAGATGCGCAAGAACAAACTCATGAAAGAGGAAGAACCCAGAACGCTGTGCAGTGCTGCTTATATACTAACAGGTCAGATCTAGAACATTCTGTAACATACTGGCAAGTACGGAATCGTTCCAAGGTTACGTAATCTACTGACGCTACTGCACTCGCATGTTCTGGGATGGTCTAGAAATTTCCATCGAAATGCAGTGACTTTTCGCGATCTCTACAACAAAAGCTATTACTGGTCTGTGACGAAAGCCGCGGTTCAGTTTGTGCAAGAGGAGTAAACAGTGACCACAGGGAGGGCGGGGGGGGGGGGGGGGAGGATAATCAAGATGGACAACCTTTTCCCCGTTGCTATAGATGGAATCTTCAAAAGTTTCGACGACTGACTGCTCTCATTAAAAGCCGTTACTTTACTACGTGGCCGTTATACGCGCAGCACATCTTTACATTATCAGTAAGTACAAAAATGTGTCCGCCGGAGTGTTTTTTTTTTTTTTTTTTTAACTACTTTATTATCCCTTTCGGGAAATTAGGGCTGCTTCCCAATAATAACAAATAAAACTTACACTAATAGAAACCCGAGTCATGCACACAAGTTCAGCTGATCAGTCTAACCACGGTCCTACTAATTACCGAAAACAACGAAACGACCGAAAACAACTCTTAACACGGATAGAACGCGGTTCAAACATAGAAATAACAACACACAAACATGATTAAAGGTGGAAAAAAAAAGTGGCCTTAAAAAAGCTAAAAGAAAAAAAGAGGTGATATTGCAGAAAATAACCAGTCCGGACCAGAGTCGCTTCCCTTGGGAGGCAGGTTCATTTCGTCCTGTTCTCTTGGAGTGAATAAGTACTTTTTTCCTTTAAACTAGTTTAATGCCTCTTTTTTCCACCTTTAATCATGTTTGTGTGTTGTTATTTCTATGTTTTAGGTGCGTTCTACCCGTATTAAGAGTTGTTTTCGGTTGTTTTCGGTCGTTTTCGGTTGTTTTCGGTAATTAGTAGGACCCGTCTAACCAGTCAGTTTCACACGCCGGCACACACGCAAACAGACATACATCCGTATAAGTGTTTAATTGATCAATTAATTAATTAACTTCTCTATTTAATTCAGTTAATTCCCTGAATTCTTTTTCTCGAGAGGCCGTCGGCACCAGCAAAGACCCGGCTGGTCTGCGCTGCACAACAGGCAACTCGATTTCGTAGGCCTGGCAAAGAGGCTAAACAAAACCTGGCGAGGAGGCTAAACAAAGTCGCAAAAAGCGTCTTTGTCCAGCAGCTGCAACTTGCTTGTTTTGAAGCTTTCTTGATAGCTCTGAGGACTGCAGACAAAGTTATTTACTTTTGTATCCTCCACTTTGCATTTTTGTCACATTATTATTATTTGCGACATTACTTATGTTTTGACAAGATGGCGGCCATCAAACCCATCGTCTTGTTTGTATGCATTTTCATAATCGTCGCTGTGTGTGGTAAGTGTACAATTCCTTTACACTGTAAGAAAAGCAGTGGCGATGTCGCACTCTCAAAGATTTTTGTTGTACGGTTGTCAGTTTACTTTTCCGAGCTTGGCAATCTCGGTATGTTGCTGCCGTTTGGTTGCTAACCTTTGCTTGGTTGTGGGATGCGCAGAAACGATCAATACTTAACTGTCCGACTGATATTCTCTGTAGGTATGGTAATCAGCAGGCAGGTCATTCCGCCATGATTCATGTAACAGATAAACCAGTGATGCTGAGTAACAAAAATCTCCATTATCCAGCCGTGCTGGACACAACAAAGTTACATGGCCAGCGAATTACTTTGTAATTTTTGGTCTACCCCGTGATCCATTCAAATCAAAAGTCAGCTGCTTTGAATTTGTGATTTGAATACGTGATGTTGTGTATAACCAACAGTAGATATATATTCTAGTTAGTTAGAGCTTAACGTTTCTGCCACAAGAGTGATTGGAGATAAAACTAATGGGCATGTTACGGGGGCAGCGGACACCGACCCTAACTGAACAGTGCAGCTAGCTGGTCACAGTTCAATCTAGTGAGACTGCCATGTCAGCCGCTTTTGAAGTATCCGTGACTGCGATGGACAAGTTACACAAACAGGTCTAGTTTGCACAGCCAGAGGAAGTGGGCAATGTTTTGAATAGTGCTGGGTACCGGTACAGAGGACCGTACCGGTTTTTTACCGGTATTTTTGCATCGTACCGGTTTTTTGTACCCGTGTACCGTGCTGACCAATCCTGACGATAACACATGCACTTTAGCAGTTGACAATGACGCATGAGGTTGCGCAGTATCAGTGAATCCAAAAATGGGAGGATTTGTGGAGTGCAAAACGAGAAGAGAGAGAGAGAGAGAGATGATGATGATGATGAAGATGATGAAACTTTATTTTCCAACGGTTAAAGTTTTGACAGAGAAGATCGTCAATTTACAAACTTGCCGTTGCAACACACTACTAAAACACATCTAGCAAAGAAAATTAAAACATTGAGATCAAATATTTACAGGTGACTCTCTCTCTCTCTCTCAAGCACTCATCAAGTTAGCAAGTTTCAGCGTGGACTAATACATACATGTACATGTCTATATGCATTTACATTTGAAATTTTGAAAGAGCATGATACTACATATCAGAAACCTCGAACAGTGAGGTAATGGGTGTCCCTCAGTTTTAGTATGTGCTTTCGAGCTACATGAGGTTTGCAAGGTACCGCGTAAGCAACTGCTCAAATGTTTGCAGCGAATGGACCGTTTTAATACATGATGGCAATGAATTCCAGAGAAAAGCTCCTGCGACATAGAGACTAGTTTTAAACAAATCTATGCGAGGTAGGGGTAGGGGAAGAGTGTTATTCCTCGAAGTCCTCACACGCATATGGTCCAGTCCGACAAGAGATACTAAATAAGGTGGAGCTGCATTATGGAGAATTTTATGCATGAACACACATTTGTTAAACATGAGCTGTTCTCGGAGACTAAGAATGTTCATCCGTTTCATTTTTTGTACAGTCGGAATAGGTCCAGGCATAACCATTTTTACCGCTCGTTTGTATAATGAATTCAGTCTGTTGAAATGCACAGAGAGAGAGAGAGAGAGAGAGAGAGAGAGAGAGATGTAAACTACACAACTGTTTTTTTTTTTCTTTTCTTTATTTTCAAAAAAAAAAAATAAAAAAAAATGAAGCAGTAACTTAACTAAGCTGGTCAATAAAAGCAGACAACACAGCAGGAGACACTGTAACACAGCAGAACCTAAACATGATACTGTTTTCATTGTTCAGTCCCAATTTTTCTTGAGAAAGATCAGCCTGTCCACATGTTTAGGTTTCAGCGATGCCCTCTGTTGAGTTACAATGTCTCCTGCTGTGGAGAACACCCTCTCAGATGGCACACTTGTGGCTGGTACTGCCAAGAGGGCAGTGGCCAGCATTGACAAGAACGGGAAGCGGAAGGAGTTGAGCTTCCACCAGTCGAGAGGAAGGGCATCATTTGGCAGCCTGGGCTCAGCTCTGTACGAAGCCACCTCAGAAGAACATATATATGGGCTTCGGGCTTCTTCCACTTGAACTATGACAGTTATGTCCCTTGCGGTACGTACCGGTACAGTATTACCGGTTTGTACCGCCAGCTCTAGTTTTGAAGTAAGCACAATTTTTTACAGCCACCTAATCCTAGGGTAGGGGGTCAAACTCACACTGACAAACTGTGACATCAGTGGATCAACCGCCAAAACCACAGGTGCTCCCATAGATCTAGAAGAAACAGCTATCATTGGAATGGCTGGTGGGAGTCATCTGTTGACTTCAAACAGGAGTGACAGCGAAAAGAGAATAGCTAAGAGACACAACTTCTGAAACCTACATTGATCTTTTTTTTTTTTTTTTTTTGCTTCCCCAACTCTTTTGCCAGTTCCAGTGGTATTCCTCCCAGGTAATGGGTGGAATTCATGGAGGGCTCGGGAGATGGGGCAATTCTTATTATGCATGGGGATGGAGATGAGGATGATGGTAGGATGATGCTATGGAGGTCCGTGTGGCTTGGGACTGCGAGACAGGGCCACATTCCATGCTTCCTGTCATAAGCATCCCGGCACTAACCAGGCTCGGGAACTACGGCACCTGCGGTGTCGGCCGTGTAATCATCCACATCATAATTATTATGTGTCATACAGAGGGAAGCGCCCCCCAAAGTCGCACACATGAAGTGAGTGAATCTCGGCTGTGTGGCAGCAGCCTCCCCACTGGGCCCATAGCACACCCGCTGTGGGTAGGAGCTGACCTAGGTAGGGAAAATCCCGCTTGCCTTGGCTGGGACTCAAACCCGGGTCTCCCAGTCCATGGTCTGAAGTGCTAACTGCTACACTACGGGGGCCGGTCCACGTTGATCTTCATGTACCGACCCTTATGTTTGCTGTATAACAAGTAGATTAATACCTGGTGCTGTGTTCCTGTGTCCCATATAAGAGAGAGAGAGATCCCCACTTGCACCTTCATACTGTGAATTTTTTTTTGTTTCTTTAAATAATTTTATTCTGTTTTTTTTTTTTCTGACAGTGTTGGAAACTGATGGTCGTCGTGGCGGCGTCGGATTTAGGCGTTCATACCGGAGCAGTCGGTCATACCGACGCAGCTACAGCAAACCATCTGGAAGCATCAGGAAGAGTAGTGGCATTTTCAACAGCAAAACTTTCAAATTAGCGTTGGCTGCTGGTACCATATATGGTGCTACACGCTACATGAGCAGTGCCCATTATCGCCGCTACCCAGATAGAGGTAAGAACTCATACTGAGTCCTCGGCAAAAAAAAAAAAAGAAAAAAAAAAAGGGAAAAAGAGAAAAAGGTTGCCCGTTTTTGCTACTTTCCCAGTTGATTCAACAATTGCTGAATGAAGAGGAGCAGCAGGGCTTTCATGTCAGACATGAACCGTGGACGATTCATTTGCGAATTCAGGGGTTAACATCTTTCACCTTTGGGCAGATTTCCATTTTTAGCTAAAAATATTCCCCTCCCCCCCCCCCCCCCAAAAAAAAAAACCCAAACAAACAAACAAACAAACAAAAAAACATAAACTAGAGGAGCAAAGCCTCCTTGGCTCACTTGTGAGATGGGTCAAGGTCATTAAAAAGAGTTTGTTTCTAAAGCTCTTATCACTAGCTATCATGAAATAAGGTGTCTTGTGTTTATAGTTCCTAAGAAAACGGCAAATGGCAACATAACAATTTTCCCAGGACAGCTTCTATGACCTTGACCTTGGGTCAAGGTCATTAAAATGAGATCTGTAAGTGAAGAGCTTATCAGTGACTATCATTATGCCAAATTTGATAACTCTAATTTTTGTAGTTTCTGTACAAATGGTAATGTAAAATTTCACAACTGACAGCTGTAATGACCTTGACCTTGAGTCAAGGTCACTCAAATGGGTATGTCTGCATAGGTCTCTTTGCTGCCTATCATTGTGCCTTGCTGCTGTTTGTTGTTTCCAAGGAAATGCTAACGTTAAAGTCTCCACAAAACATCTTGAATGGCCTTGACCTTGACCCAAGGAAATTGAATACAAGCATGCCAGTACAGGTTATGCCAGTACAGGTTTTGTCAATGTCTATCATGCCATGCAAAGTTTGATGCCTCTGGTACCCCTACATTCTGAGAAAATGGCAATTTTAAATTTCCAATTACACAGCTTTGACGACCTTGACCTTCAGTCCAGTCAAGGTCATTCAAAATAGTAAGTCTTGAAAGGTCTTGCTGCTGTTTATCAGCAAGCCAGGTTTGGTGCTTCTGATGTTTATTGTTTCTGAGAAAATGCCAATGTTAAGGTTTTGGAAGGTTTTCCGCAAAACAGCTTGTATGGCCTTGACCTTGATTTAAAGTCACTTAATACAGGTATGTCAGTAAATGTGTTGTCAATGTCTATCATCATGCAAAGTGTGATGTCTCTGGCTTTTCTAGATTCTGAGAAAATGCCAATGTAAAATTTCCAAACAGACAGCTTTAGTGACCCTGACCTTAGGTCAAGGTCAGTCATTATGGTTTGTTTTGAAAGGTCTTATGGCTGTCTAACAGCTTGCCAAGTTTGGTGCCTCTGCTGTTCATTGTTTCTGAGAAAATGCCAATGTTAAGGTTTTGGAAGGTTTTCTGCAAAACAGCTTGTATGGCCTTGACCTTGATTCAAAGTCACTTAATACAGGTATGACAGTAAAGGTGTTGTCACTATCCATGGCCATGCTAAGTTTGATGTCTCTGGCTTTTCTAAATTCTGAGAAAATGCCAATGTAAAATTTCCAAACAGACAGCTTTAGTGACCTTGACCTTAGGTCAAGGTCAGTCATTATAGTATGTTTTAAAAGGTCTTATGGCTGTCTATCAGCTTGCCAAGTTTGGTGCCTCTGCTGTTCATTGTTTCTGAGAAAATGCCAATGTTAAGGTTTTGGAAGGTTTTCCGCTAAACAGCTTGTATGGCCTTGACCTTGATTCAAAGTCACTTAATACAGGTATGTCAGTAAAGGTGTTGTCAATATCCATCGCCATGCTAAGTTTGATGTCTCTGGCTTTTCTAAATTCTGAGAAAATGCCAATGTAAAATTTCCAAACAGACAGCTTTAGTGACCTTGACCTTGGGTCAAGGTCAATGATTATAGTATGTTTTGAAAGGTCTTATGGCTGTCTATCAGCTTGCCAAGTTTGGTGCCTCTGCTGCTCATTGTTTCTGAGAAAATGCCTATGTTAAGGTTTACTGCGGACACACAGACAGACAGACAGACACACAGACAGACGACGGAGGGTTATTACATAGACTCACTTTGTTACACAAGTGAGCCAAAAAGAGTGTGTTTGCATCTCTGAAACATGTAAAATCATGCCAGAATGCACGAAACTGCACAAATTTTAGTCTTAAAAAAACAACAACAAACAAACAAAAAATAAATTCTAGAAAAGGTGTTTCTTCCACTGAGGTACTTAATATCATGCAAAAATGCACCCAAATTGCACAGATTATAGTCTCATTTAACAAAAACTCTGGGGGGAGCATGCCCCTGTACACTGCAAGTGTCTGCTTTGCAGAGCTGCAATACACTTTTCCTCTGTTACGATCATGGGCCATTTTGCCTGTGTCTGCGAAATATCCTATTACATGTACTTTTTTCCCTTCACGTATGTGATATTCATTCGGGCCGACCATCAGGGGTTCTCTCCGGATACTCCGGCTTTCTCCCCCTCTGCTTTGGAAATGTTAAGCCCACAAAATTTGAAAAAAAATTTATGCAATTCTAAATTCCGAAACTAAAACTGCTGAGCTGACCCTTTGCACCACGTGATTGTAATGTTCATGTCCAGTGTGTGAGAGAATGAGTGTGGTTCACATGAGCGTGCGTGTTGGGTTCAGCTCGCGGCGCTTTGAGCCAGTTAAAGAAATTGGGTAAAACGCCTACACAATACTCAGTTATTACTATTATCATTATGATTTTTGACGTTTTTGTGTCTTTCATTCTGTAAGCTACTGAGAGCTGTGAGCGTGAACTGTCAAAATTAAAACTTTATTTTGGGTGTGTTTCAGTACCACCCATCTGCACAAACAGGTTTGACGTCGCTCCTAGTGGGAGAGTGTACGGTTACTTCATTTGCCCCAGAGAGAGCGAGCCAGCAAACTACACCTGGTGTTGCGGACCTTCAAAACGGGAATTCTGCTGTGATGAGTACTATTACGGGTAACACTGAAAGCTTGCATGCTTCACTGGACAGTGGTAGACAGGCATGTCTGTGTGCCTTGGAATTATGCAGGCATGAGTGTTTTAGCTGTTGGGCAGAATAACGCCGTGCCAATGTCTGCAGGTTCCCCCCCCCCCCCCCCCCCCCCCCCCCGGCCATTCTGCTGTCAAAGGGGGGAAAAAAGTTGGGATAAGCAGAGCAGTTTATCATTATCTCATATCATTTAAGTTAGACTTTTTTTGGTCCCATAGGCCAATTACTGACTGTTTTTTTTTTGTTTTTTTTTTATTAAAGAAAAAAGTTTGACAAGCAAGATCATTGTCCCCAGCCTGTTCGAGGCTGTACCTATCAGGCATGAGTTTCTTTTAGGCTGTTTTGCGGCATTCAGTTTCCGTGGTATTTCCACTGTTTTCTTTTGTTCTGCCATTCAGGCATGAGTGTTTGTGTAGCCCATAAGCCAATTTCTGCCCGAATTTTCACTTTTCAAAAAAAAAATTTCTTATTTTTTTAAACCATTGCATTTGTCTAGGAATTGACCAGCTCAGTCAGTGGCTTCACTTCCTAAGCTAACCCTGGCACAATATCATTGCGACATGAGGTTTTGCGGTAGTTTGTTTTCTCTTGATATAAGTTACTGTTTTGAAGCATGGAGTTCAGCACAATCGATGAAAAGTTTTCCCCATTGCAGTATGCCAGACAAGCTTACTGAAGCTTTAATGTATTTTTCATAGGAGGCCGTCGAGATCACGATCTAGTTCCTCGTCACCTTTTGCCATTATTGGAGTGATCCTTCTGGTCATTGTGGTCATTGTGGCTGTGGTCTTCATCTGCAAGAAGAAGAGAGCTGGCCGTGGGGGGCAGATCTTTGGCAAGCGTCATCGTGAGTTGTGTGTTTGTGGCTGTCGTCGTAGTACGGAACGTGTAGTAGTAGTGATGGTTGTGGTGGTTTTGGTGGGTGTGATGTTTGTTTTGTTCGTGTGTGTGTGTGTGTGTGTGTGTGTGTGTTCGTGTGTGTGTGTGTGTGTGTGTGTGTTCGTGTGTGTGTGTGTGTGTGTGTGTGTGTGTGTGTGTGAATAACAGAGAGAAAGAGAGCTGATCAATCGTTTGGAATTAAACTTTGAAGTCAACATTTTCAGTCGCACACTTGATCAGTAGACTGGTAACAGGTCTAACTAAGCAAATCACTATGCCTTGTGCATGTAACAGCATGCTCTCCAATACAAACTGCACTTGAAATTTCTGCCTTCTGAATTTGGAAAGAAATCAGATACGATGCAGCCATCTATTAGTTAGGAGCGTTGTGACAGAAGTGTTCATAGTTTCATTGCATGCATGTGTTGTGACTCCCAGTTTAGTAGAAACGAAATGGCCCTTGTTACAGTGCTTGAGAAAATGTTACTTCTTGCGCGTAATCAAACACCCTCTTTGTGTGCAAGTTCTGCAACAAGGGGGTGGGGGGGGGGGATGAAATGAAAAGTTTTATAATTACATGTATACTGGTGTGGCATTGGGGTGTCTGCAGTGCTTGTCACAATAGCTGGCTATGGTTTCAGTGTCATGTTGAATTTTGTGCGACTTTGTGAAATTGGAGTGTGCCTGCTTAGCTTGCAAAATCCACAGTTCTTTTTCGGTAAGCAGTTTCTTGTACATTGTGACAAAGTTTGTGGCAGAGCTAATTAAAACATGCATGTTCCTCTAAGTAAACTGATCCTTTTATCAAAGGTCAGAATTGTTTCACTGATTGCCACATTTGTCTCACTGCATTTATGCAGGAAAGCAAATTTTGCGAGATAAAAAGCTTTTTTTTTTTTTTTTTTTGGAAATTGAGCACCAGAATGCACTAGAATGCACAGATTTTGATCTTCAATTTAATTTTCCACATTTTCTGGGCAGTGCGGGCATACTCTTAAATCTCCCCTGCCCCCACCCCCACCCCCCAGTCTCTGTTGCAACTGTCCCTCCTGCAGATGGTTGTGTATTTCCTGGCCCTCCGCACACAAAACATTTTCCTATTTGTGACCCGTTCTCGCAAAAGGGACCGTAAGTCGCGCTAGGCCGAACGCCGCTACAGGCGAAAAGAGTGCCGGGGGTCAGTATGGCTGCCTTGTGAGTAGCCAACTTCAACTGCTGATATCTCTGTCAATTTTAGTAGTACAGCTTTCATTTTTATATTGAATTAAACCGCATAACTAGTAAATTGCAGTAATATCATATCTTAAAATTGATAATTTTCGACTTATGGTCCCTTTTGTGAGAACGGGTCACATTTTACGTCAGTTTTAACCTTTGATGTATGGCGTGTACTGTCACTGGTTCCTTTACCTCTATTCTCCAGACCACCTCTCACCTCATTGTTTTTGTTTGGTTTTGGTTTTGTGACAGGTGCTGCGCATGTAGCAGAGCCACAGCTTGCCATTCCTCTTAAGTCTTCGGGTATATTTGTTTTCCTTTGTCATTTTTTTTTTTTTTTTTTTAACAATTACCAGCCAAGTTATAAAGTATAACTCTCACCAAGTAGATTGTAATTTGTCTGGTAGTAGTAGTATTAGTAGTACTGAACCAGCTGTAACTCTTGCCAGATAGATTTAGTCTGGTTGTGATGTGTATGGTATACTCACTAGGGATGTTCCGATTCGGGTGGGCTGAACCGGTTTTCGAATTGCGATTTCACGACGAAACCGTTTTTTTTTTTTCCCGGCGATTTACCGCGAACCGGGTGACCTTTGAGGGGAGGCAACCCCGAGTAAGCTTCAGTGGCTTCATCTGTCAGAATTGTTCCGCCAACTTCTTTTACAAGGAAACTTTTCCAGACTGCTGATTTCCCTCTCGGATTTTCAACGAGACGTTCACGTTGTTGAAGTTGTTCTGCCATTTTTCAGTTGATAGCGACAAGAGTTATGCCCCTATTACAACTTCGGCAATGTCCGGAAAGGTTCCGGATGTTGCCGAGTGAATCGCGTTTCGAGCGTCGAACCGGTTTATTGAATCATCCAAAAACTAAATTGATTTTTTCCGGTTTTCAATTAATCGGCACATCCCTAATGCTCACGAGGCTTGTTGCTTGAAACTTGCAGGGTTTTTTTTGGGGTGCTTAGCTGTAGCCTGAGGTTTGTAGCCTTCCATCCATTAATAAAAATCCACATCATGCCTATTTTGTAAAACATGAATATTGTAAGAAGTGTCTAGATCAAAATAATTCATTTGTGGTAGAAATTGCTTATGTTCCTTTGGGGCCGGAACAGCAGTGGCAAACATTACGAGAGAAAGACTGGAAGATCAGGAAATGTGCTGAATGTAACATTGCTATCCAAAGACGAGTGATGCCGAGTTCTGTGCATACTCGTTACTGGTAGTTAGACCCTCTTGATATAATAATAATGATAATACTAGCTGTTATAGTCCTTAACCTGTTATCATTTGTACCAGTTGTACGCACATGAAAACAGAGATATAAAGAATATAACAAATGACAATGAAAGTTTGATGAATATGTTGCAGCTCTGGCTTGCAGTAAAAACTTTAATGAAAGGCCCTCAGTTTGTGTGCAAACCAAAATGCGCTGTATTCTCTGATCTGCATGTCACTAAGCAGCAAGTGATACCAACGTATACACATGTACTCAGTGTTAACAAAAACTGCTGTGGCTTTCATGCAAAGCAAATTGTTGATAAAGTCGGATTGTTCGCAAATTCCAAGAGCATAATCTGCGTTCTAGGATGTTGCATGATGCACCGTGTAATGATGTGTTCTTGAGTGCTATCAGTTTTGTGTCCTTGACCAAATAGACTGACCGACTATGGTTTACATCCCCCCCCCCCCCCGCCCCCCTACTCTTAGTAGCATAATGCATTGTAAGAGTGTCTGCTGTATCAGATCATCAGTGAACATGTTTGTTAAAATTACAATGTGATCAGTGATATGTGCTGTCTTTCACAACTCAGTCACATGCATTTGTTTGACACGTGCAGTGTGTTTTGTCCATGTTGCAGGGTCACCTCCATCGGATCCAAATTTCCAGGACCAGGCCAACCCCCCTCCTCCTCCCCCTGGGGCTTTTGGTATGTGCTGTGTGCTGACATTCGCACAGAGTGCTGTTTGCTTTATTGCCACTGTTTATGGAAAGAAGACATCAACTTTACCCAGTTGCATAAAAATAACAAGATGGCCACCAGCCCAATATGTTGTTTCCATTTAATCACCTGCTGTCGTCACGGTCGTTCTTTTGTAATGCCATGTATTCGGGAGGACACAACACACACACACACACACACACACACACACACACACACACACACACACACACACACACACACACACACACACACACACACACTCTCTCTCTCTCATTGTCAGAGTTACACTTGCAAAATCGTCTCTGCGGGAGATCGGCAGTGACGTGCGTTTGTACCACAGATGCTTGCCTATGAACGTGGAAATTTTAGCCCGTCCTATGATGTTGTTTCCATTACTATGGAAACAACATAAAAAAGGAATAAAAAAGAATTTAAACCAACAAACCAACCAACAAGTGAGAAGAGGAACACTTATAGTGGTGTGATGAATTTTATTTTATATTTTTATGTATTTTTCATATGAAGATGAAGATGAGAATGGGTATGAAAAGTGAGTGAAGTGATGGTTGATTTGTAGTGTGTATCATTGTGCAATGGTACGTGTGTGTTGGTTAATGTTTATTAATGTGGGTGTGTGTTGGTTTGTTAGTTGTCTGTAGAAGTGATGTGCGTGTGAGTCTGGGTGTGTGGCTGGGTTTGGAAGTTTATCGTTGTGAGTGTGTGTTGGTTTGTTAGTTGTCAGTAGAAGTGGTGTGCGTGGGAGTCTGGGTGTGTGGCTGGGTTTAGAAGTAAAGTTTTTCTGCAGTGTGGTGGAGAAATTGCTTTAATAGTGAGACTTAGTAGGATTTCGTACTTCGTTGAGCAGCGTAACCCATTTACATGTAAATTAGGCTCACACGGCAGAGGCCAAGAGCTGCTTATGCGCTGCGATTAGCTAATGGCACCCGTAACGTGCCTAATTTACATGCAAGTGGGTTACGCTGCTCAGCGAAGTTCTCCGTACGAAGCCCTACTAAGTCTCACTATTGTCACTGCTATCAGTCTATGGATGTGTCATATTTACAGGAACATTTCATAATCATACTTTTCTGTGCTTGTTTTTTTCTCCTTTTTGAGGTGTGTGTGTGTGTGTGTGTGTGGGGGGGGGGGGGGGGGGGGCTCTATTTCAATTTCATAAATCAGTGGAGGTTGAGGGTGGATGGGGGATGGTGAGAAGGAGAAGTGGAAGTTATTACCCTTAAACCAAAGTATAGTACATGTGTAAGCAAACCTTGTACTTTAAAAAGCAAAACAAAAACAAAACACCTTGTACAGCTCTTAATCTGCATCTCCTGGTTTTCCTTGATTTGTAGGTGCTGGTCCGTACCCACCACCAGGTGGCCCTTATCCGACACCAGCTGGCCCATACCCACCTCCTGCTGGCCTGTACCCACCTCCTGCTGGCCCGTACCCACCTCCTGCTGGCCCCTACCCACCTGCTGGCCCATACCCGCCTGCATCTTCAGATGGAAGTGGACCATTGCCGTACCCAAGTAACCCTGGGGGATTTGTAGCGCCCCCTCCGTATCCGGGAGAAGCAGACAACACTGGAATGATGGGCCCACCCCAACCGTCTGCCCCACCCCAACCGTCTGCCCCTCAGTATGGATATGGGCAGGGGAGTGGGTTTCAACGTTGACCCCTTCTGTAAGTCGTAATGGATAGTTTTGACTAGAGTGTTTTTGTTTGTTTTGTTTTGTTTTGTGTTTGGTCGCAGTCTGCATACAGAAAGATGTCTTCTATGTCGTCGTCGTCGTATTTAGTTCCTTTTGGCAGCAGTGTGACAAGCCATTTACAATTTTACTTTATACCTTTCACTCCCCATGGGGGAGCCGGGGTGGCCGAATGGTAGAGCGTTGGACTTCTAATGCTCGGGTCGTGAGTTTGTATCCCAGCTGGGGCCAAATATTTGTACGGGCTTTTTCATCGTTGCCCCGTCTTTGATATCACCTGTATGTGGTGGAAAAGGACTTTACCCCCCCCCAAACACCCATCCACCCACCCCATATTCTCAGAGTGTAATTTACTTTCACCCTTTCCTGTAATTAAACATTGGCTCAGTTAGTGGTATGGGCTGCATAATTATAGGATGATTTTGATTCTCTCATTAATCACTGTTTCTGTAAATGATGACAGATCCGCCATAACAACCACAGTAGAGACAGAAATGCAGCTACCAACAGTCATGGCCGTGAGCAAGGCATGGCTGCTCAAGTCCGAGAGTCAGCCCGTGATGTTTTTTTATTCCTCTTGAACCTTCAGTGGCCTTCAGAGGCAGTGTATAATATTTATGCTTCCGAATGGGGAAGCGAACAGATCTTTTTGTCATCTGGATGCTGATGTAATGGGAGGCAACTTTTTGTTTGTTGTTGGTTAAGTTGCCTCCCTTGGGCTGCAAAAAAAACCCCAACGTAACCTCTGTATAAATAGTAAAAGGGATTAAGTGCTCATTGAGTCAGTGGCAGATCGACCCTTTTACCATGACGGTAGGAATGGTTTGTGCACGCTTCAGAACATGCACCACTCAGTTGTACTTTTGGCTTTTTTTTAAAAGGGGTGGGCTGCAAAATATTGCTTGGATTTCTCTTGTTTTTGAATGTTTGCCATGTGCTTTGGAGTGCATGTGTGGACTCCTGTGGTAAGAAATCTTTATTAATTCGGAGACGCGCCTAAAAGAGTCTCACCGAACTGTGGTGACGCATATTTTGAAGGGTTTAGAAAAATTCTGTCCACCAAGTCACTTAACCTAAGCTATTAAAATTATGTATGTCTGGAAAGCATGTTTTTTTTTCTCCTTTATAACTGTATAAGTTGCTGCTTGATGCTAACATGCATTTTGTCACTGTGCATGCTTGAAATAGGTGACAAAATGACAAAAAAATAAAGAGCAAAATAATCAGATCGTACTCATTCACTCCCAGAAGAGTAGGTGCCAAAGTCATCGTCACAAACATAATCTAAATCATCCCAGTCAACAAAAGGTTCTTCAGCTCCTTCTCCGTCGTCTTCAGAGTAGGAAAATCGTATTCCACATCGGAACCTTCCTGTGTGACTAATTATATCACCTCACTCCAAAAAAATAGCGTCACTTCACCGCCATCGTGCAAAACAAAGTATGCACGCCGCTCACCACATCCAGAAATTGTAACCGATAGCACTATAAGGGAGGGAAGTCGACCTCTATAGAGGAAAGTGGTTGCCCTAAAACTTGTGACTGATGTCCCATAGGTGTCTGTCTTGTACGATGTGAAAAAAAAAATTATTGCAAATCTTGTCGCTGCATATGCAACGGCACGTCACCTTCAGGAAACGCTGTGTCGCTGCATAATTATGAGACGCCGCACGTCGTCAATGAGTTACGGCCAGTTTCCTTTTGTCTAAAAACCAAACACAAACATAGTCCGCAAAAAATTGGCACATTAGTACATTGCAGTTGGTAACTCATGCAGGTACGCAAACAGAAATGGCATCCGCAAATAAAAAAAACCCAAAAAAAACCCCAAAAAACAAACACGGGGTCATATGTTTACGTTTGCGGATGATACATGTGTGGTGTTAGGGCAAGAGTGCTTTTCCGAATTGTTGACTGTGACAAGCCTAACAGAATAGGATAGTTGGGCTGATGATGTTTACCCCCTGAAGTCTTTGCCATGAAATTGGGCGAACGAAATGCATGTAAAATGCAACGTCTGTGTTGGTTGTGTCTGTCACGCCTAACCACTCTAAATGATTTAGCTGCATTGTTTTAGCATATTTCTCTTGGACTATGAGATAAACACCCAAAAAGTCAGAGCAGGTAACTGAGTAAAAAACAAAAACAACAAAAGAATAAGAGAGAAGAAGTTGGCCTTAGATTGTTTTATTTTTTATTTACTTGTTTATATTTTTTACGTAGGTAAACAAAAGGTTGTGAAGGAGTTACCTTGTCAGTCTGGACGAAAATATTGGTCACAGGATTTTGAGACGTATAAACTGCGTGTTTTCTTTCGTATATTTTACCAGATAAAACACAGTGTACTTTTGTGATAAATGTAAATTTTAATGTTTAATGTTTGTTCCATAATACAAATTGTGAATTTTGACTGTTTACTTTTGCTTCAGAGTTTACTTGTAGTGAATTTGATGTAGAATGTACGTTTGTCTTTACAGCATCTTGTACAAACACATAAGTTCCACCATGTGGTTTCTTTTTTCTTTCTGTCTCTCACTCTCTCTTTTTTTTTTTTTTTTGTCTTTTCTTTCTCTGGAGGAACTGGAGTGGCTGAGTTAGTAGAGCATCAGTGCTCAGGGCATAAGTTTAAATCCCAACAGGAAACCATAAGTTTATAATGCCTTCCCCTCATCGCCCCGTTTTTCATATCACCCTTGTTTGGTGGGAAAATTACACTAATTCTCTCTCTCTCTCTCTCTCTCTCTCATTTTTTAAAATCCTGGACCGGGGGGGGGGGGGGGGGGGGGGTGTTTGGTTGGTTGGGCCATTTGTTTATACTATTATGGTGGGGAGGGGAAGGGGTGGAGTATGGAGGTAAACGTGAATGTTAAAATACTCTGAGTCTGTTTTCCCTTTTTCTTGAACTGTCCTCTTCTTGTTCAGGATTTGGAGATGCCAGGTTTGTATGTGCAATGTGAGGATTGTAAGAACAGAAGAACAGATAACTTTTGCCTTTTTTTAAATTTTTTTTTTACTACTTTATTGTCCCTTTTGGGAAATTCGGGCTGCTTCCCCCGGGGGTAGCGCATCGCTGCGGTGCAGCGCCACCTAATACCTACTTTTTGTTTTGTTTTGTTTTGTTTCACTTACCTTCATTTTCTTTTTTTTTAGGGGGGGGGGGGGGCTGGCTGGCTGTGATCTGTCCAGTGGTTTACATGTTTTTTTTTATAATCTTAAGTTCATTGTTGTTTTGTTACAACAGATCGCTGTTGTAACAGCTTTATAAGTTTTTGTATGGTGCTTGTGTTGGTGATCTGTCCAGTGATGAAACTTTTTAAGCATTTACCAGTAAAATGTACCATTGTTGTGTTACAAGAGTAACAACAGATCTCTCTGAAATCTTCATGTTTTTTTTTTAGTTTTTGTTTTTAATACAAGTAATGGTGGTTATTGTGTTGAATAGGGCTTGGGCTTTTTTCTCCCAGATAACAATTGAAATTCCCAGCTGTGTCCTCAAGTATCAAGTGAAAGATTGAAACAGGTTGATAATAAGTTCAGATGTAGTGAGCTGTGTATTCATGTAACAGTTGACATGCAAAAGGTTTTGCTTTTTCTTTTTCTTCAGAAGATATGTGCAAACTTGCTTTCTTTGTGAAGAAATGAAGGATATTTTGGGGCAGTGTTTGAAGGAGGAAATGTATTTTTCTCCTCTCTTTTGTTTTTACCATGCAGTGTCTGTTTTTAGACATGGAACTTTTGAAGGTTTTTACTGATGTACATTTTCCTCACTAAATGTTTATGTTCTTTTTGAAAGTGCTTCTACTGGGTATTATAATTTTTTTTTCAAATTTTTACTATCACACTGTCATCATCCACACTGTTGATGTTTGCCAGATTGTTATTTAGTGTTGTGTACTAGCCCCTTAGGGTTGAAATAGGTCAGTTGTTTTTGCTTGATTACTAACTGTTTATATGCCTTTCCACTGACTTTTTTGTCAATACATTTTGCACATAATTGTTGCACTTTGAAAGTGTTGTTTCTGTCCATGTGTGCACGTACAATCAGAGATAATACTCTCACTAAGGGCAAGGTCATAGGTGGGCAGACATTTGGGAAATCATATTTTTGGCAGAACGTTAATTTGTCTTTACACAATGATGCCTGGTAACAATATATGCCTTTTTTATGTGACCTCTATTAAAGGTCAAGGTCACATGTGAGACATGAAGGTGACTTCGGTTCTAGTTTCTTGCCTTCACATTTTGGAGCAGAGTAAAGATTCAATGCTCGTGCTGCTTCCAAGACTTCATAATTTATACTCCATGTTTCTGCAGGAGGCTAGTATTTACCTAGTCTGGGCGACCCTCTCACTGTTTTCTTGAGAGTTAGGGTTCCCACTGTCTTAAGATTTGAAATGCAGATATCTTTTTGGTGGCTGGGAGAATATTAATAAGAGCCAAGGACATAATGGACACTAACTAACTATGACAATTTACATTTTACCCTCACTCGCCCACTATACACGCATGTGTCGGTCGAAAATAACCAACTCTAACACTATGACAAGCGCCGTAGGGGACCCCCATCAACTGCCGTTGCACACTCATATCCAATTCGGCCAGTGAATGTCACCGGAGAGCTTAGGTATGCCGTGAGTTTACTTACACTAGCCTTACGTTTGGTTGTGCTTAGCCATCAAGAAAAGGACACAGCCGCCGAAATGGTTTTTAGTCGCAAGCTCTAACCCTCGGGGGGCCATTTTCCATCGAGGAAGTTTGCCCAGACTAGTCTTTGCTCTGCCCCAAAACGGCGGAAAACAAAAGTACACAAGGACATCACAACTGAACTCCTCTCTGTTTCTTTGCTACCTTTGCATTCATAATCTTTCTCTAATGTAGACGCCATTCCTGAATAAAAGGAGATGCACGTTATACTGTTCCAAAAGAGAGATTGTAACGGACAAAGACGATATGTAGTGGGCACACTGGAAAGACACATTGAAATTGATCTAGGAAATTGATGTTCTTCTCTGTCTGTCTGTCAGTGTCTGCCTGTCTGTCTGTCTGTCTGTCTGTCTCTCTCTCTCAAAAGTGCATTTGCTTGTACATGTATTATTCATGGCAGTTTTGCAGCATGCATTCATAATAAAAAATCTCTTTGCCAAAGTGAAGGGTCCTCTACCATATTTGATGCAAATTTCCAGTAAATTCTTTTCACTGGCAAAGCTTGCAGACAGTTTGTTACCATATTCTGTGGCTGTGTGTATCTGTTATTCCATTCTCTTAACCTGGTTAATAAATGCTCAAGTTGAATCTAAGGGTCTGGTGCATCTTTTCAGAAAGGGGAGAGAGAGATTGAGACAATGGCCCTTCATCTTATAAAGCTAGGAAAACAATAACTCATTGCCCACGTTGACCGCGCGCCGTCGAATTCCCCCGTGACCCAGGCACTGTGCGGGTGCACAACAACCCTTGCCAACCTGGCGATTTTATCAATTTTTCGATTTTTTTTAAAGAGGCCTTCCTCAGAGGTTTCCTGATCGTGACTGGTATGGTTTGAAAGATAATTATAAGCATTTTGTATGGAAAAATATTTTTGTTTGGAAAAAAAAAATGGGCATAGCGGCCACAGTGAGAGCGGAGATAACATGGGTTGTGGGTGCTTGGTAACAGCGTCCTCACGCGTCAGCGCCCGGGGTCTAGGTGTGTGGTTGGCAACGGTATGCAAGGACTTTGCACAAACGCTTGGTGCATGGTCGTGAAAAAAAGTTAAAAAGCTGTATTGAATTTTACAATTAAAAATTGGTCCTTTTTGGATTGTTTGGTGAGAAGGGTTTCTTGAAAGGGCTGCGAGAGTGGTTCGTTTATTTTTTCCATCCATAAACTTTTTTTTTTTTTGGCTGGTTTTTGTTTTTGTGTGTCTTTTTTTATGCTGGGATTAGCTGCAGTTAAAGGACCAATGTGAAGATTTTTGTGCTCACTGATCGTTCTGAGCTGTTTTGGTAACGTCTAGCATTTACACCACTTGCACGCCTAGACAATGACAGCTCCGGACGGCGGAGTTTTTATAATAATAATAATGAGGACTTGTCTGGCGCCCAACCTCCTGCTGGAGCTCTGGGCGCCTCACAATAGTGGAGTGGCAATACATACACATGAGATACACATGAAATACATGTCACATTACATACACGTGAAATACACGCCACATACACACAGCTATGATACATCCTAACACGACATGGTGAGATGACAGTGATGGTGACAGTTAGTTAGTTAGTTATTTAGGGCTTAACGCCGCGCAAGCAACAAAGACTATTTCGCGGCTACAATGATGGTGACAGTGATGGTAAGAAGTTAGTCTCTAAAATAGTTTTTATCGTCCGAACGGCCGGCGAACGTCCGTGTATTGCCAATTCCGAGCTCTACTAACCTCTAAGACTGACTATTTGGAGCGCACAGGCGCAGTCATGAACAACTGTTCCAAACACAGACGTATAGAGATAGACGCACCGCCGCACGCTGCCACCGCTGCTTGCGAGTGTCGCTATCGCGGCCATCTTACTAATACCAGAACTCAGAGGCTCTGTGTATAGGACGCCTCGTTCGAAATACAAAGTTCTTTAGAAAGACGTCATCAGAAATGTGACGTAAGATAAAGCGGGCCAATGCTATGCGCGCTATGTAAACAGCTGATAGCGTCTGGCCAATGCTATGCGCGCTATGTAAACAGCTGGCACTTCCAGGTACTAGCAACATGGCGCGCGGCGGCGTCACTTTTCCGGCACCGCGGTGCGTCTATCTCTATACGTCTGTGGTTCCAAATCACAGGTCTCCCTCTATGAAACCTAGAAATGATGGCAATAGCGCTAGCTTTTAATTAAAGATCTGCAATCTCAACAAAAAGCCGCAAACTTTTTTTTTTTTTTTTTTAACTGCAACTGCTGTGACTGTGCATAATGCAGGTAACTCTGTCAGCTGCAGTTTTCAGCGCTTCGGAAACCCTCACAAAACCAGATCGTGAGTTTGCGATGACTTTATTGTGCTTTTGGATCAGTGAGCGAGGCCCATCGCTACAGCGTCTAGCTGGTGTTGTGTGCTGCACGAGGAGACTAGCGACTGCGCTCTTTCTCGCTCAATGTCAAAACGCAAACTGAGCTGTGAAATCAGGCTGCCCTCGGCTTTTATAGGGGCTTCAGGGACGCTGAAAACTCTGTAACTGTGACAGAGTTAACTGTGCATTTTGCACAGATGGATGGTTGAAAAAAAACAAAACAAAAAAACTGTGGCTTTTTTTGGTTTTTTTGTTTTGAGATTGCAGACTTTTCAGCAGTTAAGCACACGCCCTCTGGAAGAAGTCCCAGTCAAGATCAGTGCCGCGGTTCCACGCTACGTCGAGCGCAGTGACGCTTTGCAAGTTGCACGTGCCGTGCTGACGACCATAGTCGATAGTGCGGCATGCCGGAGTGCTGACGCACAACATAACGCATTCCACCAGCGTTTTGGAAGTGTACTGTATTATGTCGTTTCCGTCGATGCCGCTGTTAGCATAAACCATGACGTTTTGCTGCAGGTCGGATTCTTCACATGCTGGAAACAAAACAATAGTGAGATTTAGTAGGATTTCGTACGGGAGGACTTCGCTGAGCAGCGTAACCCATTTGCATGTAAATTAGGCACGTTACGGGTGACATTAGCCAATCGCAGCGCGTTAGCAGCTCGCGGCCTCTGCCGTGTAAGCCTAATTTACATGTAAATGGGTTACGCTGCTCAGCGAAGTCCTCATACTAAATCTGGCTGATGAGAGCTTTCTTTCTTTTGCGGGTTCGTCACAGTACTGACAACTGATCTTAGTAAGTAACGATGAACGCGGGCGTAAAAGGAAACTGTGTTAGTGCTATCTAACATTATACTTCTTACACTCTCACAACATGGCACAAGGAGCCGGAATAGTCGAGCGGTAGAGAGTTGGACTCACAATGTTCGGGTGGTGAGTTCGAATCCCAGTAAAAATGGGCTTTTTTTTTGTTGTTGGTCTTTTTAATCGTTGCCCCGTCTTTGATATCACCCTCGCGAGGTGGAAAAGGAAGTTAAACCTCTAGACACCCGCTCACCCCAACCCTACAGGATGGTACTAAGAAAAACAAAAAGAGAGAAGTCAGCCAGCACACGTCAGTGTACTGCATTCAGAACTCTACGTATCAGTATGTTAACTCAATACCTTTCAAGTAAGTTTGGGGTTGTGATCCAGTGCCCCCCGGCAAAAAAATAAAAATCAAAATAAAATTAAATAAATAAAATAAATGATTAAATAATTTAAAAAAAAATCATAATTACCTTAGTCCGCGTGGATTAAAATTTGGCTTGGTGGCAGCGTTGAATTTGATCATACTCGTGTCTGCTGCAGTAAAAGCCGTCAAGGAACCGTTAATCTTGCCTGATTTTGACATGTAGAGCCCAAACCGAAAAAGAGTCAAAACAACGTGGAATACACGTGCGCGGTACGAAATGTGTTAACATAACTCATCAGGTTTCACTTTCCCTCCAAAATGATCTGTCCGTCTGCTGTCCTTGATGTGATGTATACGCAATTAATAGAAAAATATATACTTACTCTTGACGCAGATTTGGGATCCTTCGGAGAAGTAGTAGCCAGGTGTGCAGAGGCACTGGCCGAAGAAGCATTCAAACCCAATGCAAGTGGCGCAGTCTGAGTCGGTATCACACGCCGATATCAATGGAGGACCTGGGGCAAAATTAGGTCTAAGAACTTCCTTTCTTTTTATTTGGCTAGGGTTCTTTTCTTTGTTGTTGTTGTTGTTGTTGTTGTTGTTGTGTGTGTGTGTGTGTGTGTGTGTGTGTGTGTGTGTGTGTGTGTGTGTGTGTGTGTGTGTGTGTGTGTGTGTGTGTGTGTGTGTGAGAGTGTTTTGTTTGCTTGCTTTTTGTTTGTTGGTTGGTTTGTTTGTTTGTTTTTTTTTTTTTTTGGGGGGGGGGGGGTTGTCTTTTGTTTGTTTGTTTGTCTGAGCAGAAGAATCTGAATTTTCCACGGCTCGTGCAGCCTGTAGACTGCATTGTACCGCATTGTTAGCTCTACTAATCACTACGATACACCATTATTTTTCTCATTTGCATGCAAACTCACAAGCGCAACTGTTCAAAATTTCCTGTGAAGTTTAGTGATCTTTGGAAAGAGGCGTTTAATACCTGATTATGAGATCGAAAAGATGAAATGACGTTAAGGAGGTCAACGTGATTTTGGAGTTGGTTTAAACAAGTTTACTGCGAACAATTACTGAGCGTAAACAAGCAAAGCTTATAGTAATGCTCAGGGTGAAACAAACACAGTGGAAGAGTATTGCAATGGCAGACTAAATTAATCAGTCCCAGGGTTGCACATTTTCCACAGCTTCTATAGGACAAAGTGTCCTGGAAACAGCAAAGTGATAGGACACAGTGTCCTGGCCACTTAGTCAGTTAGTGGCAATAAAAATTTTAATAAGACAAATGTCCGCTTGAGGTGGGAAAAATAGGACAATTGAAATTTTTATAGGTCAATGACCTGGGACCGACTTAAATGTGCAACCCTGCAGTCCTACAATTTGATACATTAACACTACAGGGGGGGGGGGGGGAGATAGAGAGAGGGGTACTAAAAAAAACCGCTGGGCTGCGCTAGACACTGTTAAAGAAGTATCATCATTTTTGAGTTGCTTGACAGGACCGAATTCCACACCGACTTTTGCAAATACTCCGAAGTTAACCATGACAGCTATAGGCTTTGGCTCGCAATCTTACCGGCTTCTTGTCCCATCGTGTACGTTGTCGATCCGGGCGCTTCTGAGCGGTTTGGACACCGTGACGTCATCACCTGAGAATGCAGACGGCACGTGCCAGAAGGTGACCCTTCGGTGAAGGTGAACGAGACACAATCCTCGGTATTCGAACACTGGCGGGAACATCCGAGTTTGGACGTGACAGCCAGAGAAGAGAGAAGATGGTCATCGTACATGACGTCTTCGTCACCAGACTTGAAGAAACGGTTGTCTGTCACGCCTCCTCCCATGCAGGAGAAGGGCAGGACCAGCAAGAGAAGGCAAGACACGACATCCATTGCCCTTTGTTTGTTATTCACCAGAAACGATGAATTTGATGCCTCAGACGCGGAGAAGGACTTAAAAAATATTGTATCAAAGGCACATCGTCCGGTTTGCCTTAAAATAAAACTTATAGAAAGCAATCACACTTACACATATAATTTATCTGGCTAAAGCTAAGGCTCTGGTGTGGTCCTAGTGGCACACAGAGAGGTCTTTTGTTGAAGAGTACAGAGCCGATAAAATGGTTCTCTGAGATGTTACAAACTTCCTCACGTTGGAGATACGAAAATGTTTCGGGTGAAGTAGTCCAAGATCACAAATCGGTTGACGGCACCACTTATATCTCCACCGCACAAGGACTGTGGCCTGGTTTTGCTTACTACGTAACACACTTCCTGCGTCGTGCTATAAGTCGAGCGAAAATGGCTGACGAAGCGAGACGCGCACGTTTAGTCGTGTTGGAACTGGAAGCAAATACGGCACAGTGACACAAGCGGAAAGCGCCCCGATGTTGAAAGACAGAAACTCGTCTTGGTGGTGGTCGTGGTGATGATGATGATGATGATGATGACTTTATACTTTACCATCCCGTCACTGGGGGAGTGATTGGGGGACTCGTGTAGGTGGATGAGGCAGTTGCTTTTTAAAGGACTTTTCTGTTTGCTGTCGGCCTCAGGTTGTGAGGTTTAGTCGACAGGCAACACACTACTTCAAATGCCGGGTCGTCAAGTAAGAATCGACATGGACAAAGCTCTATTGACCGAGGCTACAGTCGGTCTGTTTTTTTGTCAATATGTACTGTGCGCTGTACAGGACAATGTCCTATGTACATTTCATAAATTATGTAGATAGGTATGTATGCTCTTTAAGCCCTGTGAATAAGGATTTGGCCCAGCACCGCTTAGGGTGTCCTCTAGTCTGTGTCCACAACCAGAGGCTGGAACATCTAATTTGAGGTATGAGAATAATAAAGCTGAACTAGGTGTCCCCCATGTTTGTACTTACGATCTGGGCAGTCGAACGTTACAAAGCCACGCTCTATAAAAGAAAGTGCGGTTCAGGGCCCGTATGTAGAACTCGAGGTTAATTCAACCCACGGCTACGGACCTAACCCAGACTAGGACAAAAGAAACCCCAAAACAAAATTAAATAAAAAAGGAAGCGAAGAAAGAAAGACAAAAATCCTTCTATAACGGCATAGGCACCTTGCTGGAATGGACCCGCGTCCTGATTTCAAACAAAAAACAACAGAAAATTTAACCCCAGAGCTAGTTTAGTTCAAGGTTAGACTCTAACCAGGGGCTAAACTCCCTAACCCTGACTTTTACATGCGGGCCAAGAACGCTAGAGAATTGATGTGTTGTTTTTCGTTTTGCGCCCACATTGAGAGCTGGCAATAATTATAAAAAAAACAGAACAGGTATCGAATGGCCTAATATGGGGTTTGTTCTCCTCAGTTTCTATGCGACACACTTGTCTCGGCACAGGTGCATGTTTCAAGGATTAAATTTTAACTTCAAAGTTTATCCTGTTTTTAGAAAAAAGGCTTTAGATTCTTTCACCTGTAACAAGCACGACGTGACGCTCGTGCGCAAGAGCTTGAATGTACGACCAAACCTAAAGCTACTCTGTCGGAAAGCTTCACACTTCGGAAAGCTTTTTGTTGGGAGCTTAGATCTCTAACCCTTGGAAAACAAAAGTTTTCATTTCATACTAAAAGCTCACAGTGAAAGTGCAAAAGAGATTACAAAAAAGGGAAAAAACCCTAATTCTCTAGCATTTTAAACTGCTCCAGAGTTCGGGTCACCCTAGTTGACTGAACGAACGAGAGGGTCGTCCGGACTCAATTACTATCCAGCCAGTTTGGGGCTGTGCACCAGAGGCCGCACACACACAAAAAATCATGATTAATTTTAATTTAAATTGTGTGTGTGTGTGTGTGTGTGTGTGTGTGTGTGTGTGTGTGTGTGTGTGTGTGTGTGTGTGTGTATTGTGAGAGAGAGTGTTGACAATGGATTGTTAGACAAACAATAGCGAAAGTTGCGGGAGCCCCTACCGTGCACACGCACACACACACACGCACGCACGCACGCACGCACGCACGCACGCACGCACGCACGCACGCACGCACGCACGCACGCACGCACGCACGCACGCACGCACACACATGCACACATCGTGTACAAGAAATTTGAAAATACCTTCGAAAGTAGACAAAAGATAAACCGAAACATTTGCACTATGACAATTTTACTGTCGGGTTTACATCGTACTCTCTTCTGAAAAAAAGAAGAAGTTGTTGTTGGAGCGAACAATAAACAAATACTATGAAGAACATTTTCCCTGTCGAATCCATAAACACCTGCATGTAATGAAACGAAGTACTTTTTCCTCGCAACATATTTGGGTTTTGTTGTTGTTGTTGTTGTTGTTGTCGTTTTTGCTCAGATCAAATCTGCTCAAAAGCCGTTTATGAACAGCCCTTCGACTGATTTTTCACTTAGGACTGTAAAATAGTGTTCCCAGATCACAAAATTGCACAGTCGGTCCCACCGGTCAGTTCTGGTTCTAAATGATACACCAGGTTTTCGCTCTCAGAGTTAGTTTGTTCGGTAAATGCCTGCAGGCAAACATAGCGAAATGACGTCGGTGTTTTTTTTTTTTTTTTTTTTTAAACGAAAGACACCTACCTATGTTGGAAACAAGATATTGTTTCACAAGTGACTCAAGAAAAGGGATCTGATTTTGTCTAAATTAATATGGACAAGATATATTTGGAATTTTTTTTTTCAACCAAATGGTGATCCGAAATACTGTAGCTGTGATGTCGGAATCGTTGTTGTAGTGTTCAGTGACGTCACCAAAACTAAGTGTATGGTTCCTAAACAACATCATTTTACGCAATTTGTGGTGAGTGTGCAGCTTAGAACAAGTCATTTCTTTTTTAACCTCGAGGGGCATTAAGAAGAAAAACAAAAACAACCACAAACTAAAACAAAAATTAAATTATCCCCCCCCCCCAAACAACTCAAAACAACAAAACACCTACGTCGACGCTAACAATGTGTGCAGTAAAAGCAATGTGCCCGACAGCCATATTGATAATGATACGGCCAAATTTGGTACGCGCTGTCATGACATCAAGCGATAGTTGATTTTGCCTAAACATGCCCATTTCACACAGCAGTCCATTTCAGTCAAGTAGGGTTACAAGATATTCCACCAAATTTTATCGCAGTTTTGCACGATATAGGCGCAAACCTACATTCTTTTAGAGTAACTTGTTGTTTTATTTTCAACATTTAACTGGTGCAGGGCTTGCAACAGTTTAAAGAAAAAGTGACTGAAATGATTTGGAAGTGCAAGCACAAAAGGCGAGAAATGTGACCCGTTCTCACAAAAGGGACCATAAGTCGAAAACTATCAATTTTGAGATATGAAAAACACTTCAATTTACCGGATAGGCGGCTTAATTCAATATAAGAATGAAAGCTGTACTACTAAAATTGACAGAGATATCAGCAGTTGAAGTTGGCTACTCACAAGGCGGCCATACTAATCCCCGGCACTCTTTTCGCCTGTAGCGGCGTTTGGCCTAACGCGACGGTCCCTTTCGCGAGAACGGGTCACAAATGGCGCTGGGGGCGACGAGACATTTTTGAGAAAAAAATGAGATTAAAATCTGTGCAATCTGGTGCATTCTGACGGCAAAAATTTTCACCTCAGTGTTGCATTTTACTCCTATGTCGCTCTCTTCGTGCACTCGCAGAGAAGACACGGGATACAACAGGGTACAACTCCAATACTTTATAAACAGAAGATGCGTGGAGAACAAATTCATGAAAGAAGAAGAACCCAGAACGCTGTGCAGGGCTGCTTATATACTAAACAGGTCAGATCTAGAACATTCCTCAACTTACTGGCAAGTTCGAAATCTTTCCAAGGTGACGTAATCTGCTGGCATTACTGCCCCAGCATGTTCTGGGATGGTCTAGAAATTTCCATCGAAATGCAGTGGCTTTTTGCGATCTCTACAACACTCAGAATGGACCAGATTGCGAAGACTTTTTTTGTCTCCCATCCCCGGTTCCCACGCCAGTGTTTAAGTAATTAAGCGCACATCCTCTGGTACAGGTCCCAGCCAAGGTCATTGCCGCGATTCCATGCCCATGGCGTGTCCATTGGAGTGACGGCTTGCAACACGCACTGGCCAAGCTGATCCATATACTCGAAAGTGCGACATGCCGTGTCGTTGCTGCACAGTTGTTGGCATTCTTCCAGAGTTCTGGGTGTGTACGCTGCTATGTTGTAGCCAACGAGGCCGCTGACAGCATATCTCATGTAGTTCTGCTGCAGGTCGGTTTCGTCACAGGCTGCAAACAAACAAATCAAACGCATTCTCTTGCTGATTCATGATTATTGGAAAGTTCAGTCATTCGTATATAGCTGAACTGCACAAGAGAAACGCCCAGAGGTATAAAAATACACACATAAATAAAATAATTTAAAAAAATTAATACACTTTTTAAAAATCAATTTCTTGACTAAGATGTGCTATTCAAAAATATACGACAGTAAACAAATTGACGATGATTTAACTGGAGCTCGCTCCTTGAAGTGCTCTGCCCCTGCTCTGTGGACAGCCCCGCCACCATATTTGAAATCCAGAAATCCAGCAGCTCCACCGAGTCTTTCAGGAGCCAAACGTCTCCCTTCCACTCCCCCCACTCTACGAGCACTGATTTCGTGCATGGAGTTTTTCAACGCTTTATAAGATGTCATCATCATCATCATCATCATCATCATCATCATCATCATCATCATCATCATCATCACCACCACCACCACCATCATCATCATTGATAATTACATAAAAGCAAACTTACTCTCGGTGCAAATTTTGGATCCTACGGAGAAGTAGTAGCCAGGTGTACAGAGACACTGGCCGAAGAAGCATTCAAACCCAATGCAAGTGGCGCAGTCTGAGTCGTCAGCACACGCCGATATCACTGGAGGACCTGTAACAAAGTGGGAGTCAGCTTTATTCTGAGAACTAGTATTGAAAAGGGCTTATACTATATTACGTACCATTATACAATACTCATTATTATTATTATTATTATACAATGTACCATTAACATGCTTACAGATCATTCTGAACTGTTTTTCGTGGTATCTATCGTGGCACCACTTAGACTCCTAGACAGTCACAGTGACGGCGTCTGTAATGCTGGCACTGAGCCAACAGAAGCGTACTCGATGACGCGGTGACAACACTGAACGCTTGAGTAGTACTTGCAACAACAGTCGTAGAATTTAAATGTTCGACCGTTCGCGCCAAGCGTAAACAACATTGTATCGCATTAAGAGCTGTACTAATCATTCGAGTGTACAGGCACACTCACGAGGGGTGAGGGGTGGGGGAGGGGGGGGGAGGTGTTTAGGAGTTTAGTGTCCTTTTACAACAAGTAGGCCCCTATTGGGTGATATCAAAGACGGGGGAACGAGAACCAACACAAGGCACACTCACTAGCGAAACTGTTTCAAAAGATAAGTTGGATCGGCAAAGACGTAGGTTTATACTGCCCCGTAGACCAGTTTGCATCAGCTGTTCAACGTTGTATTTTTTTTTTTTCACGTAGTGCAGACACACTTAGCCGCGAATTAGTCTTTGTGTCTTTGCGGCATTACGCCTTAAAAACTCACGCACTCACTCGGCAAAGATGGGATTAGCCCTTTGAAGTAACAGAGGATCAAGAAGGGAGGAAATTTTTCCTTTTCACTGCTGCCCCCGTCCAGGCGATCAACCCTCTCCTCTTTGATGAGGAACCACTCATCTCTCATCTGATTTTCTAAGTTCGGCCCTTTCATCGTATTTCTTCTTTTTAACCTCTCACTCACGTCTGCACTACCAGTGGTTAGGAATAAGTAATGCTGGGCATATGCTGCGAACTGGTTTATTGGGCATAGGAGATGATGTTGCAATATTTGCTGTATAATTATGCGCTTAAGCCTAAAAAACTCACTCATTCACCTCTTTAATGAGAAACCGAAAAAGGTTGGCTAGGCCACTGCTGCCCCAACTCTTCGCCAGCTCCGTGTAATTTTTTCTAAATTGTGGGCAGCGGGAGGCGGAAACCGAGTCAATCAGTATTATACCTTAATACATGGTAATGAGAATAATGGTGGTGAATGTTGTTATGGAGGTCTATATGTTCTGTGACTGTGTCACAGGGTCGCATTGCGTTCCTCTCGTCATGAATACTCTGGGGATAATCCTGACCGGGAACTACGGCGCAGTCTTACCTGCCTCTTGCGTCTTCGTGTACGTTGTTGATCCGGGCGCCTCTGAACGCGGACAACGTGACGTCATCACCTCAGAATGGAGGCGGCAGGTGCCAGAGGGCGACCCTTTGGTGAAGGTGAACGTGACGCAGTCCCTGCTTCTCGAACACTGGCGGGCACATCCGAGTTTGGACGTGACAGCCAGAGAAACGAGAAGATGGCCATCAAACGTGACATCACCCTCACCAGACTTGGAGAAGAAATCCTCTCTGCCTTCTACACCCACGCAGGACAGGGGCAGGACCAGCAAGAGAATACAAGACATGACCTCCATCGTTATCAGAACCAATGTATTTGTCGCCTTGGCCGTGGAGATTGGCTGAAAAATAATGGTATCAATTTGTGTTTAAAATCAGAAACTCGTACTGGTGCTTGCACGAGGCAGTGATTTTCAAGCCACTGTTCTTTCTGCTGTCCGCCGTAGGTTGTGAGGGTCGGCGGCACGAACAAACCATATCAAAAGCGGGCCAGCCGTCAAGGGGAAAAATCGACACGGGCATTGTTTTCTTTGTTTTGACTTTCACTAGTCGATCTGCCATCGCTAATTACACGTTTTCATGTTCTTTAAAGAATCGACTCTCAGCTCTTACTCTTTGCATTTCACGAATAATATATTATCTGTGTTCTTAATGCCATGGGAGTAAGGCGATCTGGCCTGGTATTACGTAGTACAAATCGGTTTCTGGTTGATACTGTCATGTCCCCTTTCAAGCTTTCAAACCGACAACTGAAAACCCTAAGCGTTTTTGTTGTTGTTGTTAGGTTTTTCGGCAAATTCGGTACGCGCGCACGCACGCACGCACGCACGCACGCACGCACGCACGCACGCACACACACACACACACCACCGTCGTATACGGCGTGTGAACCCGCTGAATGACGTTGCTATGATCTAGAACCGCATGGCACCGGGGGAAAAAAACCCAACCCAAAAAGCGCACTTCCCTTTTTAATTCACCCCCGTGGTACAGGGGAGTTTATTTTTTTTATCGACGCTGATCCGGTACAGGCGTCAGGACACGAACTGAGCGTGGGGTCATGTTTGGTGTTTATTTGGGGAACCCCGTTTCTCGAGTGTGCTGATTTGTAGTGATTTTTGTTGTCATCAAAAAGCGTGATTTTCGTCTTTTTTTTTTGTAGGCCAAGCGGTGCATGCCAGGGGGGCCGCAACAACAGGCAAGCTGCCAGTGAACCTGGGGCTTTTTTGCGCAGAAGAATGGCAAAGGCAACACGAGCGGACTGAGATGAAGCGGCTCTCTGGTCTAAACAGAAAGTAAACTAGCATTACTCCAGTGAGGCCTGAGCGGGAATTAGACATTCATTTTTTTAGTCCGGTCAGATGCATACCCTTGAATGGTCTGTGCATGGTAATTTGTCTTTGTAGACTGCCGATACAAACAAACCTGCCAATACAAACTTGCCCTCCTTGCTTACCGTCATTTCACCGGATCCTTACCTCAGTATCTGTCAGCTGCACTCTCTACTTATCAGCCTTCCCGCAGACTGCGATCCTCCGATGAAAAACTTCTCAATGTTCCTCTGCGAAATATGAAAACCACCGGCGAACGCGCGTTCAGCTACCTCGCCCCGACAATCTGGAACTCACTGCCTTCTGCCCTCCGTGATGTCCCCACACTGTCAGCCTTTAAATCAGCTCAAAACGTACCTGTTCCGTCAGGCCTTTCCATAGATAACTGGGTCCCTCTGTCCATGTTCATATGTGTGTGTGTGTGTGTGTGTGTGTGTGTGTGTGTGTGTGTGTGTGTGTGGTGTGGTGTGTGTGTGGGTGTGTGCGCTCTGAGTCTGTCCTTCAGAGACGGGCGCCTTATAAATATGATGTATTATTATTATTATTAGACTGAGCATTTTAGGGGTGACTATGATGTCTGAGGCTTATAGGAAACATACAGGCATTTTGAGACCTCGTGCATTTGTGTTCTCTGACTTACAACGGAGAGCGGGGGTGGCCGAATGGTAGAGCGTTGGACTTCTAATGCTCAGGTAGTGAGTTCGTATCCCGGCTGGAGCCAAATATTTGTGCTGGCTTTTTCATCGTTGCCCCGTCTTTGATATCACCCGTATGTGGTGGAAAAGGACGTTAAACACCAAACACCCACCCACCCACCCTCTGACTTACAACGCTAGGCTTATATAATGATAGAGTCGCAAGCTCATAATCTAGTCCTAGAAGAAAAAAAAAAATGGGCGTGATAGCTGTTTTCCTCGTGTTTGGTATTCCCTTGAAGACGGTAAACCCGCAGTCAAACAACTTTCCAACTAGTTATTCATGTAACCTGGAACACGACAAGAGCACGCACAGGAACAACTTGATAGCTATACTCGTCACAAAAAGCAACGGAACATTTTGCATTTCAGGATGGTATTGTTAAGAGGAGGCAATTCGGTTGCGGCGTAAAAAGAGACAACCACATACACAATATGACATGTCCCAATAGTTAAATATGTAATATCACAACGATAACACGCACACACACACGCACGCCCACGTCCACACGCACACACGCACACGCACGCACGCACACACACACACACACACACACACACACACACACACACACACACACGCACACACGCACACACGATGATGATGATGATGATGATGATGATGACGATGATGTTACAAGTGGTCCAGATCGTTCTGAGCTTTCTTAGCACTGCCTAGCGACACACATACTACCACTCACACGCATACACAAATGTGTGCACAGACATGCTTGCGACCTTGTAGACGAGTTTTCCTCGTTCGCACGTCCATCAGACGTCAGTGTGTTGCTTTCGGATCTCTGCTAATTTCTAAGATAGTCAATTTCGAGCGCAGCTATCCCAAAACAGAAGTTTCCCTATACAAAATTGAAATATAGGATCATGTAGGTATTGGGTGGTGCTGCACCGCGGCGACGCGCGTTCCACAGGGGAAACAGCCCGAATTTCCCGAAAGGACAATAAAGTAGTAAAAATACCAAAAACCAAAAACAACCCCAGTAATAATGACATCACGTCTTTAACCTGTCGTGTTATCTATAATGATATAAGCAACCCTGTTCCGGGTCCGTCGACAACTCTAGGCCCCTACGACGACGCCCAAGTCGGGCTAACCGCAACGAGCACACATTTTTCGTGGCAGAGCACAAAGCTACCACGAAAAATGCATGCATGCTGCGGGTCTGTGTATGCACGGGGGACAAGTCATGCAGGCAATAATCTCGAAACAGGCTGAGAATGTACTGTGCTGGTGAATGCGACAGTTTTCACCGCTTCTGTGCACACTGTGAAATAACACGGGGACTTCAAAGTTGTTCGCAACTGTCCACTTTCCTTGTCACCAGGTATTTTTGTTTTTTCTTTCTAAAGTATCACTTAGCTCGGCTCGGTCTCGGTTAGCTCGACTTGGGCGTCGTCAGAGGGGCCTAGAGTTATCGACAGACCCGGAACTGGGTTGTGATACAAGCGTCTGCATAAATGGGCTTTCCGCTCAACGCCAATATACTTCCGTGTGCGCTTATCGGGCAGTATGAATATGTTTGTAGGGCCACTTATGGTAGGCAAACACACTGCTATCTCTTAAATGTGTCACGAAAAAGCTGGAATGCGCAGCGGTGGAAATGCCCCTGGTAAACTGATAACAACTGAACTGAAGTGCTGAATGCTTCTTATCGAGTGCCACTGCCGGAAGTGTGACGAAGGGGTGTGCAGACTGTTAGTTTAGCGTCAAGAACGTCAAGCGTGAAGATTGAGTTTGGTGTCTTATCAGGACGTACGACATGGAAGGTGCTATGGTGTGGAGAGTCGAAGACAAGAGGTAATTAATGTGTGTGTGTGTGTGTGTGTGTGTGTGTGTGTGTGTGTGTGTGTGTGTGTGTGTGTGTGTGTGTACGTACGACATGGAAGGTGCCATGGTGTGGAGAGTCGAAGACAAGAGGTCATTAATATGTGTGTGTGTGTGTGTGTGTGTGTGTGTGTGTGTGTGTGTGTGTGTGTGTGTGTGTGTGTGTACGTAGAACATGGAAGGTGCCATGGTGTGGAGAGTCGAAGACAAGAGGTCGTTAATATGTGTGTGTGTGTGTGTGTGTGTGTGTGTGTGTGTGTGTGTGTGTGTGTGTGTGTGTGTGTGGTTCCATTAAATTGTATGTAAATGCATTGGACTCAAAAAAAAAAGGGGGGGGGGGGGGAAGGGGGGGGGAGAGACAAAGGTTGATTTTGGGCATATGGAGTTCTTTAGTAGTACCACTAAAAAGTGCACAAAATAAGCTTTCTATTTTCATATGAAAATGTTTTCTGTAATATGGGCAAGGCCTGAGATATGTTTGTTGGTATGATGGTTGAAAAACGGCCATTTTGAGAAAATGGCTGGTACGGCGTGACGTTGAAGTACAGCATATTTACAGAATACAGAATACTTTATTGATCCCAAATATGGGAAATTTCATTTCTGGCCCGCATACTAATAAAACACACAACTGATAAACATTTTAATAAATGAGACTACAAAAAAGTATAACAGACAGTCTTGACCAGTAAAATTACTTAAAATTTTGTATTATGTGTCTTTTCTTTACATGATTATAAGCTAAATTCAGCCTAGAAACTTTCACAGAAGCTGTGTTAGTTGTTTAAGGACCCGAAAATGGAAATATCTCAAAGTCGCTATTTCAAGTTAGACCCACCAACTTTTTATCCTTCAGTTTTCCGCTCCTAGGTGGTTTGGTGACTTTGTCCTCGTTTGCGGGAGCACATTACCTGCAGAATTTATTATCATTTGTTTGAGAAGTATGTAGTGCGTGGAAATACCAGCTTAATTCTTACCACTGGTATAGACATTTACAGGCAGTTACATCAACAACAGTGCAAGTGTACATGGATTCGCTTTGTGTGTACTATGTGTGCTGTGCTTTGCCGTGCCGTGTCGGGAACCAAGCTAATGATATATCTTGGCTAAAGGCACGACCTCTAGCCGCATGACTAGGTTATTCTGTGCTGTTTTGTGCTGTGCTGTTTTGTGCTGTGCTGTTTTGTGTTGTGCTGTTTTGTGCTGTGCTGTGCTGTGCTGTGCTGTGCTCTCTCTCTCTCTCTCTCTCTCCGCGCGCGCGCGCCCATACGTGACAAGCCTACGCTTTTACCGAGTTTGAGAATGAGAAATACTGCCTTATAATATAGTATCTGCGCTGTTATAAATGTTCGTTTATAGACACACTCATTGCCACCAGCAGAGTGCACGGGTAGCCTGAAGAGACCGTTATCAAGCAGTTCAACCTTTATGACAACTTTCCCACACCCAATAGCCCTGCCAAAGCCTGACCTGTTGAGCTTCCCAGTATACAATTTCTGTCCCAGTTGTACTCGGTCACACCTCACCGGGCGCAGCTTTCAGAAAGTCACTAGTCACGGTAAACCAGGAAGTAGATTCATTGTCACAGTTACTCTGGGGGCGAAACTAACTGGACTTTCGGTCGTTAATGAGGAAACTTACCAAGTTTTCAAACGCAAGTGAGACGTGGATATTGCTGTACAATAACAACTGTGTAATATTTTCCGGTTGTTGTGTATATGAAACGCACGTAGTTTTAGTGGAAAAGGAAGACAAGAACAGAAAGCAGACAAACAAAAGGACACTTTACATAATTTGTAAATATTTCTGTATTATGTGGTTTGACAAAATGGAATGCAAACTGAGTATCGATTGAATCCTGTGCACATTCCACTGTGACTCAGAACAGCAACATCCAGTGACGAACGGTCTTAAACAACCGTCAATGTGAAACCGTTCCCCACAGTTCTTAGCCCAAGCATTTGCGGTTTCATTGAGAGGTGGGGTCATGACTTAAATTTTTAGGTTTTACCCCCCCCCCCCCCCCCCCACACACACACACACACACACGCGCGCGCGCGCACACACACACACACACACACACACACACACACACACACACACACACACACACACACACACACACACACACACACACACACTAAAACGAAACAAACAAACAAACCAACAAAACCACCAAACCCCCAAAAACACAAACAAAATAAAACAAAACAAACCACCATCACCACCAACACCACCTAAACAAAAGTATCAGGGACACAAGTAGTGGCATCCGCAGCGCATTTTTCACATTCAACACAATGCAATGCAGCCATACTCCGCTTTACACAATCCCTCACACGCGCGCTTTCCTAGCTTGCACATATCCCTTACACGCACACTTTCTCCCCTCGCCGTGTCCAAGTCTCGATTTCAGTACCTTCAACCTAAATGGAAAGCCGATCACTATTTTGTTTCAGATGCGTCTCCACGTGGGTGTGCTTAGTTTCATTGCTGTTCGTGTCTGCGGGTTTGCAGTCAGCGGCAGCGGATGAGCTCCCGACTACCAACTGGACGGATATAAAACGTCACTGTGGCGAATGCCTCTGCAACAAAACCTACGTGGATTGTTCTGACAGAAGCCTGACCGCCGTCCCAAATAACAGCTTGCCGCTAGAAGCAGAGACCCTCATCTTAAGACACAACAGACTGGAGAGTTTGCCTGATGGCGTCTTTGCCAGATTCCAGTCCCTGAAGTACCTGGACCTGTCGGGGAACCAACTACAGGAACTCAGCACAGACGTGTTTCTCGGACTTGACAACCTGTACAGTTTGGATCTGGCCTGGAACACCTTGACCCTAAGCGATGAAACCTACCCTCCCGGCGTGTTTCGTCCGTTCAACGCTTCACTGGTTCGTCTTCGGCTTGAAGGTAACTGCCAGGCAGGAAAGGATAACTGCAGAACAGGGGAAACCAGCGTGAACCTTACCTACCCTGACAAAGCATTGTCCGACCTTGCAAACCTGGAGACCCTGTACATAGACGGCCTGCCAGAGGTCAGCTTCGGACCTGGTTTTGCTAACATGACGAAGCTTCACAGCCTGCATCTCCTGGGGTATACAGAGGGATTCTGTGGCATGAACGGATTGACCAACGAGACTTTCGTCCACCTCCCCAAGTCACTTCGACTCCTCAACATGTCGGACTGCAACATCAGCAGCATTGAACCTGACGCCTTCACTCCGGTTCGTACTCTGAAAACTTTGGACATATCTTACAACAAGGATTTAGGCTTTGACATGCTGGCTGATGCCATGGAGAGTCTGCAAGGTTCTGACCTATTACATCTTCACATTGATTCTCTTGTTCACCGGTATACAATGTCCGTGTTGATCACGCAGTGGCACACCCGTTATTTCAAAAACACCAGCATCGTCACTATATCCGCACAGTATAACCGAATCGAGGCGTTCTGCGAAGGAGCCCTCGACAACATGCCCGACACACTCGAATATGTCGACCTGTTTGCCAACCTCCTCGGGTTTGGTCGATACTTCAAAGATTTGGGGAAACTAAAATCTCTGAAGAAGTTGACGGTTGACGGGCGGTTCTGGGCCTCTCCGCCACCTTACGCATATCCACCGACAGTACCACGGGACTGTCAGAAAACGCCTGGGGTAGCCGACAGAAGATGCGAGAACGGCTGGACCCACGAGATGGACGTCCTCGAGGCCTGGAGACCTGATTTCATGATAGACACCAGAA
>JACVVK020000034.1:357500-360000 GCA_018292915.2 Batillaria attramentaria
TAACGATCAACCAAGAACATTGGCTAGTCGCAATACATACAACTAAAGAACAAAGGCTTAGGCTCCTCCACTGGAAAATACTGCATAACATCTACCCAACGGCAATCCTACTGTCCAAGATGGGAGTACGAACAAATGATAAATGTGAACATTGTAATGTAACAGATTTTATGGAACACTTTTTCTGGCATTGTGTCAAAGTAAAACCGTTATGGTCATCCATATTTACAAACTTACAGGGGAAAACGTTATTCTGACTGAAACCGACATTTTATTCGGCTATAGGCCTCACAATGTAAGAGATTACACTTGCTCCATCGTCAACCTCTTTATTCTAGTAGCAAAGTTGTCCATCAGCAAGTATAAATATGGAACCCGTACTGATTTAAAAACACTGTTTGAAACTGAACTGAGGATTAGACACGTGACGTAAATTGTTTTTCACATGATTATATCTCTCCATATGTGTCTGTCGGTCTGCGCGGCCCTCTCTCTCTCTCCCTCCCTCTCTCTCTCTCTCTCTCTCTCTCTCTCTCACACACACACACACACACACGCACGCACACACACACCCACACACACACACACACACACACACACACACACACACACACACACACACACACACACACACACACACAGAGTATCTGTAGGATAAAGTGTTGGGTAAACTGTGTATGTACAATCCTAGTGTACACGATAATTATCATTCCCTCCGTTGTAAATGTTACAATTGTTGTTTCGCTGTCGTTACCACAAGCAGCAAGTAAGACAATAACGCACTTATGTATGTAAAAAAAAAAAAAAAAATGTTCATGAACTAACTACTGTTGGGAAAAAGGAGCCAATGAAGAAAGGATGCTCGACAAAAAAAAACAACAACAAAAAAACAAAAACAAAACAAAACCAAAACAAAAGAAAAGTCTGAGGCATCCTGCATGCAACTGAGGCTCAAAAAAAAAAAAAAAAAAAAAAAAAAGAAAAAAAAAAGAAGTCCAACGCTCTACCATTAAGCCACCCCTGCTCCCCGTTCCGGGAGGCACAGAATTTATGAGCACAAGTTGTAAAAAGCTGAACGTACTATTCAAGTCGTTGTTAGTGAAACGGTCTTAAATCTTTCTTACTTCAATATTTCAGATACTTTCCAATGCGGGTGTGCAACATTATTCTGCTTTTCTCCGTGGCGGGGTCACAGCCACCTGCTGCCATTGCCTTCCTGTCTACCAACATCACGGGCATTGAACGTCCCTGTGGCGAATGCCTCTGCAACAAAACCTACGTGGATTGTTCTGACAGAAGCCTGACCGCCGTCCCAAACAACAGTTTACCGCTTGAAGCAGAGACCCTCATCCTGAGACACAACAGACTGGAGAGTTTGCCTGATGGCGTCTTTGTCAGATTCCAGTCCCTGAAGTACCTGGACCTGTCGGAGAACCAACTACAGGAACTCAGCACAGACGTGTTTCTTGGCCTGAACAACCTGTACACTTTGGATCTGGCCTGGAACAACTTGACACTAAGCGATGAAACCTACCCTCCCGGGCTGTTTCGTCCGTTCAATGCTTCTTTGGTTCTTCTTCGTCTAAACGGTAACTGTGAGGCAGGGGAAGGAATCTGCAGGACCAACGTGACCCTAACCTACCCTGACAAAGCCTTGTCCGATCTTGCAAACCTGGAGACCCTGTACATAGACGGCCTGCCAGAGGTCAGCTTCGGACCTGGTTTTGCTAACATGACGAAGCTTCACAGCCTGCATCTCCTGGGGTATACAGAGGGATTCTGTGGCATGAACGGATTGACCAACGAGACTTTCGTCCACCTCCCCAAGTCACTTCGACTCCTCAACATGTCGGATTGCAACATCAGCAGCATTGAACCTGACGCCTTCACTCCGGTTCGTACTCTGAAAACTTTGGACATATCTTACAACAAGGATTTAGGTTTTGACATGCTGGCTGATGCCATGGAGAGTCTGCAAGGTTCTGACCTATTATCTCTTCACATTGATTCTCTTGTTCACCGGTATACAATGTCCGTGTTGATCACGCAGTGGCACACCCGCTATTTCAAAAACACCAGCATTGTCACTATATCCGCACAGTATAACCGAATCGAGGCGTTCTGCGAGGGAGCCCTCGACAACATGCCCGACACACTCGAATATGTCGACCTGTTTGCCAACCCCCTCGGCTTTGGTCGATACTTTAAAGATTTGGGGAAACTAAAATCTCTGAAGAAGTTGACGGTTGACGGGCGGTTCTGGGCCTCTCCGCCACCTTACGTATATCCACCGACAGTACCACGGGACTGTCAGAAAACGCCTGGGGTAGGCGACAGAAGATGCGAGAACGGCTGGACCCACGAGATGGACGTCCTCGAGGCCTGGAGACCTGATTTCATGATAGACACCAGAACTGTATCCTCGCTTCGTCAGGACAGCACACGGACGCTGACGTTTGTGCTTCCTCCTAACCTGCAGGAATTCAAATCTCGATGTACT
>JACVVK020000034.1:365000-432500 GCA_018292915.2 Batillaria attramentaria
GATTGCAACATCAGCAGCATTGAACCTGCAGCCTTCACGTTGCTTCGTACACTGATACATTTGGACATATCGTACAACTACGATGTGGGCCTTGACACGCTAGCAGATGTCATGTATTATCTGCAAGGTTCTGATCTGAAATATCTTTATGTTGACGCTCTTGTCCACCGGTACACAATGTCTGTGCTGATAACGCAACGACATACTCGCCATTTCAAGAACACCAGCATCGTCACAATATCCGCCAAACACAATAATATTGAGGCGTTCTGTGAGGGAGCCCTCGACAACATGCCTGACACACTTGAGTCTGTTGACCTGTTTGATAACCCCCTCGCGTTTGGTCGATACTTCAGAGATTTGGGGAAACTAAAAGCTCTGAAGACGTTAACTGTTGACGGACTATTCTGGGCCTCCCCACCACCTTCTGCATACCCACCAGTAGTATCACGGGACTGCCAAGAAACGCTTACCTTGGGAGACATAAAGTGTGGGAATAGCTGGTCCTTTAAGATGGACTCTCTCGAGGCGTGGAGACCCCAAGATGTCAGAAGTAGTTCAACACTTCGTCCGTACAGGACTCAGCTACAGCGTCTAACATTCGTGCTTCCACCTAACCTGCAGGAGTTCCGATCACGAAATACCCACCTGTACTACAACCTGTCGGATATCAACTTTGACCCGAACAATTCGCTCCGCACTCTGGACCTCAACTTCAATCACCTTTCCTATTGGTTCGGGCCGATCACCGGAGTAAACCTCACGACACTCAGTCTTTCTAGTAATTTCGCCCACGACGCCAGCTACTCCTTTTTCACGACTTTGACTTCACTGAGAACCTTAAACGCTAGCTGGAATCATCTCAGGGAAGTAATCGCAAATGACTCCAACGGAACGCTGTTTGAGCCGCTGGTGAACCTTGAAGTCCTAGATTTGTCCGCGAACTACATCAACAACATCCCAACACACATCTTTAAAGGACTTGTGAATTTGAAGCAACTATTTCTTTCAATGAATCGAATCGCCATCTTCCTTGTCGACTTATGCCATATGCAGAACCTGACACTGCTCGACTTATCTTACAACCAGATTCATTACTTGCCCCAGAGCACCATGAACCATCTGGACAATATCGTTGCCCTCTCCAACGCGTCTGTGTACGTGGTGATCATCTACAACCCCATCGCCTGTGTGTGCAAGCACATCGACTTCCTTAGGTGGGTGGAGCAATCAGAAATAACTTTCAACAGGAGCAATAACTACCTTTGCATGACGGCAGATGGCAAAGACAGTATACCGATGGACAACTTCCTCTCTATGATCAGAGATCTGGAGAAGAGTTGTGCGGACTTTTCTGGAATCTTGGTGGGCGCCGTCTCGTGCTGCATCTGTCTGATTATCGCTCTGGCCTTAGCCCTGGCTTACCGCTTTCGTTGGAAGCTTCGCTATCTTTACTACGCCTCTCTCCTCAACTACAGACGTCAGCACAACGAGGAAGACTTGTTTGAGTTTGACGCCTTCGTCTCATACGCTTCTGAGGACAACGACTTCGTCCACGGTGAGCTGGTGGAGCGACTGGAAGAGCGGGCGGGACTACGACTGAACGTGCACAACCGTGACTGGATGCCCGGACGTCCCATCCCTTCCAACATCGTGGCCGCCGTTCAGAGCAGTCGCCGCACGCTAGTGGTGCTGACCCGTCATCTGTTGGAGTCGGACTGGTGTCAGTACGAGATGCAGGTATATATTCCTCGATAAAAGCACTCACATTAGAAGCCCCTTCCAAGTGGATTTTTTCCTTTGGGTTTTGTGTTCCACGTTTTGTGTTCCACGATTGTAAATGTCGCTTGACATAGCGCTGGTTTACAACAGTTTCATTTGAACACTGCACTCTGTCGATCATTATAATAAGTGTCAAATTAACATCCCAGTAAATAATACTCATATACCTCCCATCAGCTGTCATGTAATAATGTTGATATCACCACGTCAGATGGCCACCATGGAGGCGGCCTATACCGGGCGTGACGTGCTGCTGTTCCTGCTGTACGAGGACGTGCCGAGTCACGAACTGCCGCGCCAGGTGCTGTACAACCTGCAGGCCTCCACCTACATCTTGTATCCACACCAACATCTCCACGACCATCGCTTGGTCAACGACTTCTGGCAGCGACTGGCGCAGGCCATTCGAGACTGAGTTCAGATGTTATAGACCGGTATCAGCTTCCGGGTCAACTACGCTAAATATAGTAGAAAATCTTTACCACGTTTAAAATTTGTGTGCAGAGTAAATAAAATGGCGTCTGGTACTTTTTGTTGGCTTTGTAAACAAGTTTCATGCCAGCTAATAGTAAAATTAGGGAAAAATGAGGCTGGCTTGTGGACTATTTGTATTCATGCGCGGCGGGAGCCAGCAGACGACCGTGGAATGAGGGGGTATGTGGTTGCTGCCAACATTGCCAAAAAAACCCGGAATATTGGAATTTGTTGAAATTTACTCAGTCTACACATGAGCCTATGGCTGCCTGATTTTTGTGATTTTTGGGGTGAATTTCAAAACATTTAATTTTCTAGGGTGTCATCTGCAACGTTATGTGTAAGAGGAATATATAGCGTTTTCCTCCAAATTTGCATCTCTGGTACGTAGCCGATGCTGCGCTGAGCCATAAACATGTCCCGAGAAAAATAACAACCCTACCTACCACCTTATCATCCCTTTAGGGAAATTAATGTTGGGTGGTTTTCACCTCTGCGTGGAGAAGTGCGTCATCGCTGCACTGAAGTGCGGCACTGCAATGCCACCCACCTCTACCTGGTTTGAAATTAACATGTAGCCCACAGGCCCGTAGCCGCACTCTCTGATTCACCATGGCAACCCATCTGATTTCTTTCTGCCGTGCGATAGACGAGTCCTCCCCTGTCAATCAAAAGGGGAGAGCCCCCAGAATTCAGCCAATCGCTTACGATGCCATATTGAGCACAACACATTTCTGTCAGCTATCTCGATCGTCTTCTATCCCCTGCTTGTATGTATATGATTTGAGTGCAGTACATCGATCCAAGGGGATACAATTATCTTTCAAGTGAGCAAAAACAAACAAACAAACAAACAAACAAACACACACACACACACACACACACACACACACACACACACACACACACACACACACACACACACACACATTAAAAAAATCTACTAATTTTAAATCATTATTGTCGATGAGACGAATGTTGTATGAAGGTGCTGATGATAACTGATACTACTCCTGTACGGTAGGACGAGCATATTGTATTATCATTATTATTATTATTAGAAGCAGCTGCAGTAGAAGTAGTAGCATAGTAACACTAGTCGGCTAGTGTTGTATACAATGTCATGATGTCCACCTTCGTGTACGGTACAGTGAAATGTACGAAATCTATGACTGTGTTGAATTCTATATTGTATTGGTGTGTGTGTGTGTGTGTGTGTGTGTGTGTGTGTGTGTGTGTGTGTGTGTGTGTGTGTGTGTGTGTGTGTGCGTGTGTGAGTGAGTGAGTGAGAGAGAGAGAGAGAGAGAGAGAGAGAGAGAGAGAGAGAGAGAGAGTAATGACACTCGATCGTTTGACAAAAAAAATTGCGGAAGTTGCTGGAGCCGCTACCGTGCTCTCTCTCTCTCTTACACACACACACACACACACACACACACACACACACACACACACACACACACACGTAAGCGGAAAATCGAAGAAACTTTATTTTACAAAGGCTGACGCAGTTTAACATTATTTTACAGTTACCCACATACATCTTGTCTCTTACTGTCATTTTTTTTTTTATTGTGCAGTTGCACATAATAATACATCTTGAAGCATTTCCATGTCGAAGCAGTTCCATGTCTATTTCCATGTCTGTTTGCATTTCCATGTTCACTAGGCTTCACAGAAGCCAACTTTTCAAACAGTTACGTCCGTGATTGTGCCCGTATGCTTGAAGTAGTCTGTCTTAAAGATTAGTAAAGAGCTCTACATGATTATAATGAAAATGACAATATGTAGCCTTCTTATATAGCGCAGTATCCCTACAAGGTGAGGTCAAGGCGATTCACAAGTACAGTCTATACTAAACTAATAAAACAAAAGTATGCAACACGTACCGCACGCACGCACGCACGCACGCACGCACGCACGCACGCAAACGCACGTACGCGCACGTACACGCACGCACGCACGCACGCACACACACACACACACACACACACAACATGCGAGACAGTACCGACTGGAGGCTGTGTGAAACAGCGAAAACTCAAATTCTTGTACACAGCGGTTGACGGTGCCGCAGAATGCCGGGACGAAGTGCCATTTCAAATTCCTAATACAAATACAGATTTTGAATTTTGAGTCAGAAACCTCCGCGCGATACCCGCCGGCTGCCCTTTGATCGGGGGTCGGCAGAGAACGCTTCGCTGGAGTGACGTTTCGAGGGTGTTGAGTTTGATTTGAAATTTGAAATTGAGATTTCTGACTAAACAATGCAATTAGTCGGATGGGGTAGAGGAGAGCCTGTAGGGTGGATGCTCCAAGAATTGGATGTCATGCCCCTGTAATTACCATTCTGTGACCTTGAATAAGACTCGTACAAGCGAAGGACGCCACGCCGCTTGCGGTCCCTAGTAACAGTAACTAGGGGCTCCTGGAGAGTTCCATTTAGGCAGTGATTAGCGGGGTTTAACGGTCAAGGTTGTTGATCTACATACAGTATCCCAAGGATCAGAATCAGTTTGTGATGGCCTGCCCTAGGAATTAGCCTTGACGGTGGTTGCCGAGGTCCAGGGTGGGTGGGTGTCTAGGAGTTTAACGTCCTTTTCCACCACGCGTGATATCAAAGACGGCGGGGGCTACGAGAAAAAGGCCAGCAAACATATTTGGCCCCAGCCGGTATTTGAACTCACGACCCGAGCATCGAGAGTCCAACACGCTACCATTCGGTTATCCCAGCTCCCCCCGAGGTCCAGCAGACGTAAACTGTTCACATACAAACACTTACCAAGAAGCGATTGCAGCAGCGCAAAGTACGACTCAAAGGGAACGAAATCGGTAATAGGACGCTGTAGGCCAAAGGACACAATTGCACGAGGTCTCAAAATGCCTATACATTCTCTATTAGCCTCAGGCATCGTAGTCACCCGTAAAAATGCTTCAATCTACAAACAAAAATTACAATGCACAAACCATTCAAAGGCACGCACCTGACATGAGTTTAAAAAAAAAAATGAATGTCTCTTTTCCGCTCAGGCCTCACTGGAGTAATGCACGTCTACTTTCTATTTAGGCCAGAGAACCAGTTCACACAATTCCGCTTGCCTCACTTGTGCTCGACTTCTGTGCCAAAAGCCCCAGCTTCACTGGCAGCTTGCCTCTTGTTGCAGCCGTCTGGCATGCACCTTGACAAAAATCACGAAAATCACGCTCGTGACAACGAAAATCACTACAAAATAGCACACTCACTGACCAGACGGGGTACCTCAAATAAACACCAAACATGACCCCACGGTCAGGTTGTGCCCTTACGCCTGTAGAGGCCGTTCTTAACCGGGCGAACCACCAGTCCGGCGAACTTGTTCGGGGAACTGTGTATTGTATACGAACAGGGCGAGCGCACACGTACGTAGTTCCAGAGATTCGGCCGAACTAGTTTTCTTAACTGACCGACCGTTAATGATATGCAAACGTCATCGCCCGAACAAGGCGGAAGTTAAGACAATCGTAAACAACCAAAATGGCCGCCTTCGTAGATCGAGACGACAAGTCAAGTCAAGTCAAGTTTGTTTATTTCCAACCCTCTGGGGGCATAGGAAAACAAAAGGAAATATATGAAAATCAACGAAAGTATCAACAACAAGAAACAACCCCCCCCCAAAAAAAAAAAAAACAAAAAAAAAAAAACAACAAAAACAACAACAACAACAACAACAAACAACCAGGGGAAAAAAAAAAGGAAAAAAATGCGCAGCAACCAATCAGAGCGCAGGATCGGCCAAAGGATCGCGAGGGTTCCCACGACACGCTGTGCAGACCTCAAACCTAGTTCGGCGTACCTTTCGAACCAGGGTTTGCGAAGAAGTGTTCGCTCGGTTAAGAAACAACGTGCGCGAATCTAGTTCGCCGTACTCTTCGAACCTAATTCACGAACCAAAAGTTCGCCGGGTTAAGAACGGCCTTAAGGAATCTTCAAGATCATCTAATGATCAAATTTCACATTTGGCACATTTTTCTCACTTGCACCGCCCTATTACAGGTCTCGTTCCCTTAGCATCACCCACAGCATCAAAATGTCTCACTTACAGAAAATAAAGTATTATTGAATTGAAGGTCAAGGACCAGAATCAGTTTCTGGCGGCCCGTGCCAGTCGCTGCCAGAAGTCGTTGACCAGGCGGTGGTCGTGGAGGTGTTGGTGTGGATACAGGATGTAGGTGGAGGCCTGCAGGTTATACAGCACCTGGCGCGGCAGTTCGTGACTCGGCACGTCCTCGTACAGCAGGAACAGCAGCACGTCACGCCCGGTATAGGCCGCCTCCATGGTGGCCATCTGACGTGGTGATATCAACATTATTACATGACAGCTGATAGGAAGGAGGTGAGTGATATCGCTGGATATTATCAGTTTTCTTGGTAGTGGTTCGGAATGTAATGCATGTTACAATAATTACCAAACAACCATAGTGCTTAATTTAAATTAAAAAAAAAAACAACCAAAAAACATGTAAACTAGTATTATCACTTACAATCACGGCACCGAAATCCCATACGAAAATTTTACTTGAAAAGGGCTTTTCGTGCGAGTGCTTTTATCGAGGAATATATACCTGCATCTCGTACTGACACCAGTCCGACTCCAGCAGATGACGCGTCAGCACCACCAGCGTGCGGCGACTGCTCTGAACGGCGGCCACGATGTTGGAAGGGATGGGACGTCCGGGTATCCAGTCACGGTTGTGCACGTTCAGTCGCAGTCCCGCCCGCTCTTCCAGTCGCTCCACCAGCTCACCGTGGACGAAGTCGTTGTCCTCAGAAGCGTATGAGACGAAGGCGTCAAACTCAAACGAGTCTTCCTCGTTTTGTTGTCGTCTGTAGTTGAGGCGAGAGGCGTAGTAAAGGTAGCGAAGCTTCCAGCGAAAGCGGTAAGCCAGGGCTGAGGTCAGGGCGATCATCAGACAGATGAAGCAGGAGACGGCGCCCACCAAGATTCCAGAAAAGTCCGCACAGCTTTTCTCCAGTTCCTTGATCATAGAGAAGAAGTTCTCCATCGGTTCACTGTCTTGCCCATCTGCCGTCAAGCAATAGTAGTTCTTGCTCTCGTTGAAATGGACTTCTGATTGTTCCACCCACGTGAGGAAGTCGATATGCGTGCAGACGCAGGCGATGGGGTTGTAGATGATCACCACGTACACTGACGCGTTATAGAGGGCAACGATATTGTCCAGATGGTTCATGGTGCTCTGGGGCAAGTAATGAATCTGGTTGTAAGATAAGTCGAGCAGTGTCAGGTGCCTCATGTGGGTCAGATCGACGAAGAATTTGACGATCTCATTGCGGGATAGAACGAGTTGCTTCAAACTGAAAAGCCCTCTGAAGATCTTAATGGGGATGTTGTTGATGTAGTTCGCGGATAAATCTAGAACTTGAAGGTTCACCAGCGGTTCAAAAAGCGTACCGTTAACGTCATTAGCGATTACGTGCCTCAGCCTATTCCAGCCAATGTCTAGCGTGCTCAATGAGGTCAGGGTCTTGAAGAAGGAGTAACTGACTTTGCGGGCGAAGTTATCTCTGAGGTTGAGTGTAGTGAGATTAAGCCCTGTGATCGGTCCGATCCAAATCGTAAGGATGTTCTTGCTGAGGTCCAGAGTGTGCAGCGTATTGTTCGGATCAAAGTTGACCTCCAGCAGTTGGTAGTACAGGTGGGTCCATCGAGATATGAATTCTTGCAGGTTTGGAGGGAGCACGAATGTCAGACTGTGCGTGGTGTGCGGACGAAGCGAGGACACAGTTGTTGTGTCCACCATGAAATCATTCTTCCATGCCTCGAGAACGTCCGCTTCAAGTGTCAATTTTTCACCACATGTTTCTTTCCTGACTCGGGGCGTTTTCTGGCAGACTGGCGCCGCAGCTGGTGGATACTCGTGGGGTGGTTTGGAGGCCAGAGATCTCCCATCGACCGTTAACTTCTTCAGCGATTTTAGTTTCCCCAAATCTTTGAAGTATCGACCAAACCCGAGGGGGTTATCCAGCAGGTCAACAAACTCAAGTGTGTCCGGCATGTGACCGAGAGCTCCCTCGCAGAACGCCTCGATACGGTTGTACTTTGCAGATATACTGCTGATACTTGTGTTCCTGAAATGGCGAGTGTGCCATTGTGTGATCAACACGGACATTGTGTAACGGTGGACAATGGCGTCAATGTAAAGATGCTTTAGGTCAGAACCTTGCAGACCGTACATGGCATCCGCCAGCATGTCAAAGCCCAGATACTTGTTGTAAGAAATGTCCAGTGTTTCAAGTGTGGGAAGCGGTTTGAAAGCTTCAGGCTCGATGCTGCTGATGATGCAGTCAGACATATTGAGTTGTCGAAGTGACTTGGGAAGGTGGATGAAAGTCTCGTTGGTCAATCTGTTGATGCTACAGAATCCCTCTGTATACCCTAGGATATACAGGCTGTGTAGATTCGTCATGTTAGCAAAACCAGGTCCGAAACTGACCTCCGGTAAACCGTCTATGTACAGGGTCTCCAGATATGCCAAATCAGACAATGCTTTGTCAGGGTAGGTGAGGGTAGCATTGGTCTCCCCTGTTCTGCAGTTATCCTCTCCTGCTTGACAGTTATGGTTTAGGCGAAGACGAACCAGTGAAGCGTTGAACGGACGAAACACGCCGGGAGGGTAGGCTTCATCGTTTAAGGTCAAGTTGTTCCAGGCCAGATCCAAACTGTGCAGGTTGTCAAGTCCGAGAAACACGTCTGTGCTGAGTTCCTGCAGTTGGTTCCCGGACAGGTCCAGGTACTTCAGGGACTGGAATCTGGCAAAGACGCCATCAGGCAAACTCTCCAGTCTGTTGTGTCTCAGGATGAGGGTCTCTGCCTCCAGCGGCAAGCTCTCGTTTGGGACGGCGGTCAGGTTTCTGTCAGAACAATCCACGTAGGTTTTATTGCAGAGGCATTCACCACAGGGACGTTCAGTGCCCGTGATGTTGGTAGACAGGAAGGCAATGGCTGCAGGTGGCTGTGACCCCGCCACATAGAAAAGCAGTAGAAGGGTGCACAGCCTCGTAGACCATCCATCGCATCTGCAATATTGACGTGCACGGTATATCATCATCACCATCATTGTTACACAATTCGAGAGGTGATTTCAAGGCCCTAAAAATCCCTATACTTCACCGAAAGACACGCCTACTTCACACCAAGAAGCATGCAGTTAAGCCTAGAAGCAAAAGGAGGAGTATGCCAGCAAGGCCACCATCCGAACAATGTCAACGTATATTAGCATGTTGCCCACAGGTCCGTAGCCACGCCCTCCGATTCTCCATGACAACCCATCTGGTTTATTTCTACAATGCAATAGCACAACAGGGTAAGTCCATCATCTGAGGTAAAAGGGGTGGCTTCAAGATGAAAGACATTGAGGTAATGCATGCTCTTTTTCCACAAAATGACGGCATGGATTTACTGTGTTTTGCCGTTACACGGCAGCTTTGTCAAGCAGATCGAGGGTTCCCTTCCATCCACACAGATAGGAAGAAGAGAGAGATAGGACTTTCTGGCAGGGAACCCTGGAATATCAGACGTTCTATTGTACCGACATCCATACGCCTATACAACAAATCTGTATAATCAGTAGGTGATATTTTCGCTGTATTGCTCATGTGTGTGTGTGTGTGTGTGTGTGTGTGTGTGTGTGTGTGTGTGTGTGTGTGTTTTCACAAGACTCATTTTTGTGTGTGTGTGGTTTAAGTTTTTCACAGGTGGGGCTTCTGTTAATGCAAGTTTTATTTGTTATTATTATGTCCTATTATTATGTTTTATAGTGGCCTATAATTTCCCTTCTGGGATTAATAAAGTATTGAATTTGAATACTCTGACAGACTATCCCAAACGTGTGATTTGTCTGTCGGGGTACTGGTGCACTGTGAATCACACGCATTCTCTCACACATAGGACGTCAATACATTACAATCACATGGTGAGAAAGGTAAGCTGAGCTTTTACTTTTGAAGTTTTGGAATTTGGAATTGCATTGATGTTAGAATTTTTGTGATACGACAATATTGCAAGCAGAGGGGAAGGATGCCAGAGTACCCGGAGAGAACCTCCGGCGATTGGCCCGAATGAACGATGCCACGTCGTACTAGAGAGAAAAATTGGAAATGCCCTAACAGTAACAGCAACCTTAATCTGCACTGAATCATCTCACACAGACGCAGACTGGCCTAGCCGCTCCTCAGTGACTGCGAGATTTCGAGTAACTACACCCTGAATGCTTATTCAGGTTTCTGAAAAAAAAAGCAAAAACAAAAACAAAAACAAAAAACCAAACAAACAAACAAACAAAACCCCGCTGTGTTTTACACTCTCGCCTCTTCTCCATTAAAAACTCCTTTAAAGGCCAGCGCGCGTCCAACCAGAGAGAGGGAAGAAACCCATTCCTACCCCTAACAGAACCCCCACCCCCCTCCCTGTTTTGTGAACCTCTCGCGACCACACCCAGACACTAACTTCCTCTCCACGCTCATGCACGCAGTTACACGCGCCCCATGCTGTCACCACATTCTACAAGAATATAGACCCAATGACTCCGCAGCTGCAATTGCCAGGGGACGAAAAAAAAATATTTTTTTTTTCAGTCTTTGCTTTCCGGAAATCTTGTTGCGGTTACCTCATCATGTGAAACTAGGTTGATTTGGTCTCTGTCGTACAGGTCACGCGGCATCACCTACCCAAATGTACGAGTTCCGCCATTATGCAATGCCCGATGCGATATGGCTTGCACACGGGGTGTAACGTGTTAGTTTGAAGGTGTTGCATGAGACAGCGATGTATGACGAGAAAGCAGTATGGCAAAATCTGACAGTTTCTAGCAGTTTCTCTGTAAGAAAAAAATCGACAATCCTATTTTTCTGCATGAAAACAGATTTTGAGGAGAAAAATAATACAGAAAAAAAAAGGTTTTCTGTAGCAAAATCGACAATCCTGTTTTCTGCCTGAAAACAGTTTTCCTGCAGAAAGAGGCACAGAAAAACTGTTTTGTGCAGACAAAATGGAAATAACAGTTTTTTTTTCCTGCAAAAATACCCGACTTCTCTGCAAAAACGCCCCCGAGTTTTCTGAAAAACAAGTGCTATTTTTGTCATTCGTTGCCAGTGAATTCTGCAGAAAAGTCGGTTTTTCTGCAGAAATGTCAGTTTTCTGCAGAAATAATGCGATTACATGCACATACACTATCCCCAGCAGTGTATTCTGCCTAAAGGATTTACGTCACGATATGACACGAAAAAGGACCAAAGGGTAATTTACTGCGTTTTATCCACGATCAGTCTTTGTGACAATCGTAAGCCTAGTTCCAGTTCTCTGCTCAGACAGTTTCTTCGAAATGGAGTTGCTGACTCCTCAAAGCCCATGGACAAAGCGAAATAAAGCACCTCAGTCAGAGATGCCGCGTGAAGCATTTGGATCGCCGATGTCATTTTTCAACTCAAAGAAATGCAGGTATGGACGTGGTATAAATAAAACTCGTAGTTTTTCGGTCGGAATCGACAAATTTGTGCGGGGTATTTTCCGTAATCGGGGGCACCTCTTTGTGAAAACTCTACATAACTTGTATCGGATGCTTACCTTTTACTATTGCAATCCACAACAAGGCACTGGCTTTGGTTAGTAAAACAGCCGGCGAGTGGTGCTGATTTCATGGTTTCCACTTTCGTTCACATGATTTGACTCCCATTCGCTAGCAATTCCGTCTAATCTCAAAGTTCAGTGATGAGTGACAAGAGCAGAGCCCGTAGAGCAAATATGATATAACTCTCTTTTGGTTTTGAACTTCCGCTTAAAATTATGAGAAACTGCATGCTCGTCGCGAATAAGGAAATGTCCAGTTAATGACGGCCTTTTTCTCAAAGTCCCTTTCTTTTAAGTTGCTGCCTGAAACCAGGAAATTCTTTGTATTAAAAATGGTTTCCCTATGAGTTTGTACACGCCCAAACAGCCAACCACCGACCCACACAGCCACCCACTCACCCACCCACTCATCCACCCATCCATTCACCCACCCATCCACCCACACACACAGACTGAATAATTGAAAATCACTCAAATGCATTTAACAAATTTTATTTCGAAACATTTGAGCCATTAAGGCCAAACGTTATTTATATTCAAGTTGTAACTACACGTTACAAAAAGAAGTAGTGAGCACTATTTGAAGGTCTAGGCAATTGTTAACACAAACTTGTATGCATACGGTATCGCAACAACAACAACAACAACAACAACAACAACAACAACAACAACACACACACACACACACACACACACACACACACACACACACACACACACACACACACTCCCCAACAAAACAAAATCAAACAACAACAACAACAACCTAAAACAACAAACCCAAACAAGAACAGCAGCAACAACAAGGGAAACTGCTCCAGAGTACAGGCCTGTACAAACGAGCTTGTCCTAGCAGGCGGAGTTCAGAACATTGGGCGTCAGAGGAGGAGCACAATTGTCCGAAGTGGAGAACAGGTGCAAAACGCCAGACAGATAAAGAATAAAATAAATTATCCCGAGGAAACAAGATCAAGAATCAGTCTCTAACGGCCCGCGCCAGTCGCTGCCAGAAGTCGTTGACCAGGCGGTGGTCCTGGAGATGTTGGTGTGGATACAGGATGTAGGTGGAGGCCTGCAGGTTGTACAGCACCTGGCGCGGCAGTTCGTGACTCGGCACGTCCTCGTACAGCAGGAAGAGCAGAACGTCGCGCCCGGAGTGGGCCGCCTCCATGGTGGCCATCTGACGTGGTGATAACAAACTTATTACATGACAGCCGACGGTATACTATCAACAGTATTACATGACAGCTAGTGGTATGTAGATGTTGTAACTACGGTGACATGAAAGGTCGATATGTTAGTAAGTCATGTTATCTCTCAAGGTTAAGGAAAACACTTTTTTTGAAAATCATTGCCACACCATTAAGTACGCATGAAATAGCTTGCTATGCTCTAGTATGTTTCCAGAGCTGAATCCTAGCATGTTGTTCATCGACTTCAGGATTACAGTCTTCACTTCTTACATACCCTTGACCCGTTGTTTACTAAGTAACTTCAATCACTGTTTGTTAAACAACAACCGAAAAAGTAAATCAATCAACTTCTGAAGATTAAATTAAAAAACCCCAAACAAAACAAAACAAAACAAGATTCCGTTTTCCTGATTCCTTTAAGCAAATCAGTAATTTTAACGTCAGATGTTCTATCAAGGTCATTGTACCTGCATCTCGTACTGACACCAGTCCGACTCCAGCAGATGACGCGTCAGCACCACCAGCGTGTGGCGACTGCTCTGAACGGCGGCCACGATGTTGGAAGGGATGGGACGTCCGGGCATCCAGTCACGGTTGTGCACGTTCAGTCGCAGTCCCGCCCGCTCTTCCAGTCGCTCCAACAGCTCACCGTGGACGAAGTCGTTGTCCTCAGAAGCGTATGAGACGAAGGCGTCAAACTCAAACGAGTCTTCTTCGTTGTGTTGACGTCTGTAGCTGAGACGAGAGGCGTAGTAAAGATAGCGAAGCTTCCAGCGAAAGCGGTAAGCCAGGGCTGAGGTCAGGGCGATCATCAGACAGATGCAGCAGGAGACCGCGCCCACCAAGATTCCAGCAAAGTCCGCACAACTCTTCTCCAGCTCCTGGATCATACCAAAGAAATTGTCCATCGGTTCAGTGTCCCTGCCTTCAGACGTGAGACAGTAGTAATACTTGCTCTTGTTGAAAGTGACTTCTGAATGTTCCACCCACGTGAGGAAGTCGATGTGCTTGCAGGTGCAGGCGATGGGGTTGTAGATGATCACCACGTACACTGTGGCGTTGACGTGGGCAGCAATGTTGTCCAGATGGGTCCTGACGTTCTGGGGCAGGATATGAATCTGGTTGTATGACAGGTCGAGGAGCCTCAGATGCTGCATGTGGTCCATGTTGACGGTGAAATCCGAAATTCGGTTCTTCATGAGGTTAAGCGTCTTCAGGCTGACCAGGCCTTTGAAGAAATCCCGGGGGATGAAGTGGATGTAATTTTTCGCCAACTCAAGCACTTCCAACTTGACCAGCGGCGCCAGCAGTGTTCCGTTGGTGTCGCTCGCAATGACATTTTTCAAACTATTTCTGCTAGCTACAAGCGTGGTGATGGAGGTGAAACTCTGGAAGAACGTGTCCCTGACGTCAGAAGCAAAGTTGTTGGCAAGATTCAGCGTGGAAAGGTTCAGGCCAGTGACTGGACCGATCCAGGTCGTTATAAGGTTGCTGCTCAGGTCCAGGGTTTTCAGAGAGTTGTTGGGGTCAAAATCCAGCCGGAACAGTTTGTAGTACAGCTGGTTGCATCGAGATTTCAAAGTTTTCAGATTAGGTGGAAGCACGAACGTCAACGATGGGAATGTGGGTTGAAGATCCGTGAAGTCTGCTTCAAGAACGTCAACATCGTGTGCCCAACGGTCTAGACGATCGGCGTTCTCGAGGTCCTCGGCAGACACACGGTACAAGTGCGTGCGATGAGCGTGGATGGTATCGGCGGTCCATGCTTCAAATGCCTGAGCTTCAGCGCCCCAGTAATCACCACAAGCTTCTCCTCCATCTCCGGAACTCCTCTGGCATTGCTGGTTGGTCGTCGGTGGATAACTTCGTGGTGGAGGTGAGGCCCAGAAGCGTCCATCAACTTTGAGTGTGTGAAGGCCGACAAGCTTCACAAGGTCTTTGAAATACCCACCGAACCGCAGACGGTTCGCGAACAAGTCGACATTCCTGAGCGTGTCGGGCATGTTGTCCAGGGCCCCCTCACAGAAAGCTTCTATTTCGTTGAACTGGGCAGATATCGTCTCGATACTGGTGTTCCTGAAGAAGCGCGTTTGCCATGGGTTTATCATCACACAAAGCGTGTAACGAGGAACGATGCCGTCGATCGCCAAATACCGTAGGGATGACCCTTGCAGACCGTACATGGCCTCCCCCAGTATGTCAAAGCCGATTCGCCTGTTGAAGGACAAGTCCAGCGATATCAGACCCCGAAGCGGCGCAAAGGCATCGGGTTCAATTCTGCTGATGTGGCAGTCGGACATGTTGAGGTGCAGCAGAGAGGTTGGGAGGTTCACGAAGGTCTCGTTCTTCAGGTTGTTCATCCCGCAGTATCCTTTATAATACCCTACAAGCTGCAGACTTGTCAGGTTCATCATGTTCGCAAACCCAGGTCCAAACCCAGCGTCCGGGAGTCCATCCATGTACAGCGATTTCAGATTTACCAGGTCGCACAAGGCAGCGTCCGGGTACGTCAGGTTGGCCCGATACACCCTCTCCCGGCAGTTGCCCTCTCCTTTCGGGCAGTTCCCCTGCAGCTGCAGATCCACCAGCGAATCTCCGAGAGGGCGGAACACACCAGGCGGGTAGGCTTCATCGCCCAGGGTCAGGTTGTTCCAAGACAGATCCAGTACGTGCAATTGTCCCAGTCCTACGAACACGTCTTCGCGGAGGTACTCCAGGTCATTGTTCGCGATGTAGAGATACTTCAGGGAGGCGAAGCGGACGAAAATCTTATCTGGAAGGTCGCTGATGCTGTTGCTGGTCAGGTTGAGGCTCAGTGTCCGTGACGGTATGTTGTTTATGGGGACGTGGGTCAGATTTCGGTCGGCGCAGTCCACGAAGGTGCGATTAACGCACAGGCACGCTCCGCAGTGCCATGAGTTGGAGCTACGATGAGCTTTGGTTGTTTCAGTTGTATTGACAAGATGACGAGAAAGAAGAAATATCAGCAGAATAGTCCAAGTCAGTGTTGATCGAAATCTGAAAAAGATTAATACAATAATAATAATGATGATGATGATGATAATAATGATAACAACAACAACAACAACAACAACAATAACTGTGTGTTGTGTATATGATTCACCCCATTTCTTGAATTGGCTCAGCTTCGGAATTTATGAGCTGAACATTTCCAAAGCAGAGGTGGAGTAAGGTGGGTGAGTGGGTGGGGGTTTAACGTCCTTTTCCACCACATACGGGTGATATCAAAGACGGGGCAACGATGAAAACGCCAGCACAAATATTTGGCCCCAGCCGGGACACGAACTCACGACCCGAGCATTAGAAGTCCAACGCTCTACCATTCGGCCACCCGGCTCCCCAGAGGTGGAGGAAGCCGGAGTATCCAGAGGGAGCCCCTGAAGATTGGCCCGAATGAACGGTGTCACATACGGGAGACAAAAAATTCTTTGTCCAAAGTGGGACTTGAACCTGACCTCTCGCATTGTCTCAACCACTAGACCACCGACCGCCCCCGTTGCGAATATAATCGTAAAGTCTTAATTCATACAGATGAAAGTGTGTGGTGTTTCATTTTCTGAAAATATACAATGGTATTGGGTATCTCAGTTTCATCAGCAGCTTAACGGTTTATCTCCGTCATCGAATGCATATTGACGGTTCACTGAGTAGGCAAAAGCAACAACAACAACAACAACCACCACCACCACCACCACCACCACCACCAAACGAACAAAAACAAACAAACTTGTGTAAAGCGCGTATTTGCGGATACAGCTTATGGCGGTGATGATGATGATTAACAGAGCGAATCGGGAAATCGGCGTCAGTGGTTCTTTTTATGTTCGCCTACTACACCGCCCGCCCTCCCCCCCCCCCCATCCTCCTACACACACACACACACACACACACACACACACACACACACACACACACACACACACTCACACACACACACACACACACACACACACTCACACACACACACACACACACACACACACACACACAACTGCCCCTCCCCCCTCCCTTTGCTACCGAACTCCGGAAATAGGTGGAGACTTCCCCATGAACGTATCCATCACCCACTTCAAAATGATCCATTGTTCTCCGTGGACATGTTCCTTGTTGCCACTTTGACAGTTACTGGCATTGTTTCAGTTAAACTGGCGGGCGATGCTGAGTTGTATTCGGTTTGCAGTTTGCACGAAACCATAATATTGTACATGTACTGCGGACTTCGGTGAAACGAAATGCACGGGATTTCTTGTTACTGTGTTTGACACTCACCCGATAACCGTTCCAAAGCTCGGGTTTAGCTCACCGTTGTGAGTTGACAACGAAACAAAAACGTTGTAAAAAAAAAAAAAAAAAAAAATGGATATGCTAAGGCCAAAAAAAAAAAAAAAAAAAATGTTGTTTCTGGTAAGCCGACCGACCCTATTTCCCCACCCCCTCCCGACCCTAAAAATTTTTTTTGGCTGCTGGAAAAAAAAGGAGAAAAAATACAAGCACGACCAGTTTCGGTTTTCATGCGCCTGTCGTCAGGGAAGTCGTGCGCCATCGCGGACCCAAGATTAGAACGAAATATGGTAAGATAGTGTGTTATAATATTAAATACAGTTTCACAGAGCATCATTTCTTATTAATACCCTGTTTCTTTGTTCTTTGATATGCGTGTAGGGGGGGGGGGGGTAAAAAAAAGGAAAAAAAAAAACCCTGCCTACCTACCCCCCTTTTTTTTTTTAGCCATGTTGCATGTACCAGAAACAACAATGCTTTTTTTGGCCTAATTGTCAGCACTTGTGTTTTGAGGATGGCCACGACCCACTGCTTAATAGCTACTAGAACAGTTTTGCTCGACTTCGATGTGAGAATTCCGGTGAGATAACATCCTAGTAACACAGAACAATCCACCACAATGCGGCTCAGTAAAAGGTCTTTTCTGTTGCCAAAATCACACAGGGGCATCGCGGGTTAGTTAGTTAGTTAGGGTTTAACGCCGCGCAAGCAACGAAGACTGTTTCGCGGCTAAAGGGCATCACGGGAAGCACGTCACTGATGACTTTGTCCGATCTAACCTCCAAACTCTCCAGCAGTAGCCTGAGGTCATCTGTTCGTGTTCAAAGTATAAATCCGTTTTGCACGCATATGCCCCAAGGCAAAACTAAATTTTGGAGTAAACTGTCGCCCGTTTGATGCAGTACCCTAACCTTACCTGAAAAGAGAGGTTTCGAACATTTGGCAAACGTTTTTTGGCCGTGTATTGCATGGGAATCGACACAAATCCCGAAACACGCTAGCATCTGCTTACTGCCTTGCAGCACCCCAGGACCACAACCCGATGTGAAGTTTTGCAGTGTTGGTGAGGTCAGAGCCTACATGACACCGGTAACTCCTTGGTTTGAACAGGGGATCACACCAGATACAGAATTTCCACCCTTCTGAATCTTGGTCGTCCACTGGATTGGGGCAGTTAGACTGTGTGCTTGATTTTCTTTAAAGGGGGACGAACAGTGATTTTGGTCGTGTGGAGTTACTATATGCTCGTTTTAAACATGTTTGTTGTAAGCTACATGTGAAACTTTCACAGAAGTTGTATTAGTTGTTGTAGGACCCAAACATGAAACAAAATGTCAAAGTCGCTAAATTTGACCTGCCACCGGTTTTTGTTTGTTTGTTTGTTTTTTTTCAATTTTCTCAAAAGCGGCTGATCGAATTTGTCCGGCCCGCTTTTGCGGAAACCGTTCACAAATACTAGAGCTATTGTTGTATTCACAAAAATTACGACAGTAACCCCTTCCCCCCCCCCTTCAAAAACAAAGTGTGTGTGTGTGGGGGGGGGAAGGGGGGGTTGGAAAGTTGTGTGTGTGTGTGTGTGTGTGTGTGTGTGTGTGTGTGTGTGTGTGTGTGTGTGTGTGTGTGTTTTGGGGGTGAGGGGGTGGAGGGGGACTTTCCCAAATTTAAAAAAAAAATTGGAACCTGGATCATTTCAGTATTACTCGGGGTTCTTTTCGATTCACTATGCACTGCATGCAGGGAACACTGTCCTTTAACCACTATAATTATCCACAACAACAATACTTATTCAACAGTGCAACAAGGAACATTTTTACCTTCTGGTGTTGCAGTTCACCACTGGACACTGCCCTGCGCAAGGACAATATGCTTTCTTCATTTTCCTCTGATTCCTTTCATGTCGATATGCACGAGCTTTGGTCTGGCGTCAGTTTCAGCTGCGGCGTTTAGCGATCGAGTGACACGAGCGAAGTGCATCGTTAATGTACGCCTTCATAGCTAGACTGTGGACTTCCTCTGTCAGTACTTAGTAATGTTCGTGAAGGAAGTAACTTAAATGTCTGCAATCTCAACCCAAAAAAAATCACACAGTGTATTTTTTTTTTTTTTAAATCCGACTGTGTAAAACGCACATGCAAGTCTGTCACAGATACAGAGTTTTCAGCGTCCCTGAAACTCGTACAAAGGCCAAGGGCAGCCTAATTTCACAGCTCAGTTTGCGTTTTGACATGGAGCGAGAAAGATCGCAGTGGCTAGTCTTCTCGTGCGGGCACACAACACCCGCTGGACGCTGCAGCGATGTGTCTCGCTGACTGACCAAAAGCACAATGAAGTCACCGCAAACTCACGCTCTGGTTTTATAAGGGTGCCCGAAGCTTTGAAAACTCTTCAACTGTGACAGAGTTGCCTGCACCGTGCACAGTCGCAGGAGTCGCAGTTTTAAAACACAATATTTGCGGCTTTTTGTTGAGACGGCAGACCTTTCAGCTGTGATGCTGCTAGACTGTACTATAGCTGTAACGTGTTGCCCCCGAATTTCAGTCGATTAACGGTGGTCGTGTTCGTGAAGGAAGTTTATCGCATTGAAAGAAGGAAAACTTCGAGTACGAGTGTCGTTTACCGGTTTCAATTCAGCGTGACGAATAGATAATGGCTCGGTTGTTTTCAGCGTTGCTGACGCCTGTGTAACAAGGAAGTGGTTAGTTTGTGGTCACGATTCAAATTATGGGTTCAGACACTGCCTTTTCTTCTTTTCTTTTTTTTATTTTTATTCGATACAACGCGAGTGAATTTTTTTCTGTGGTTAATGAGTCTGGACAATGAGTTTGTTAATACATGTATTCTGAAACCTTTTTTTTTATTTATTTGTAATTTTTTTTACATGATAACGAAGAAGTGTCGCCGATGGAAAAAAAAAGAAGAAAAAAAGCCAACCCGGTTTTTAAAGTTACGCTGACATTCGTACAATCATCGTTTTATTGGCAGACTGGTTTATCTCTATCTTTATCAATCAATCAATCAATCAATCCATTCCTGGGAAATGACCGATTCGGCTTGTATGGTGAACTCGAAAACAATAGTTTGGCTTTATCTTATCCTGCCCTGAGGGGCAAACGTCATTTACAAAGCTCTAAGGCTGTTATACAAAAGTGGTGATGGAGACCGTTTTCTTAACTTTGCGGGTTCTAATATTACAGAAGTACAGCTTCCTTTGAATGTGCCGTGCTTTTCTATATGCATACAACGGTGATAGTGTCTATAAATAGACCAGACCTGTCATCGGCTTCCCCGGCTTCAAAAGCTAGCATTGGGCGATACTATCACGAGGTCAGTCTTCGCGGCGGTGGTCTGTTATGTGATGTCTTGTTATAAGTGACGTTTTCGGATGCAAAGCTTAACTGGCGCATTCTGGCTCTGAAACGTTCAGTTTCCGAAACGCCCTTGTATGCCTTGTATTGACTGCGCATTCAAGTTGAGGCTTTCAGAAGGAACCTCAAGATACACCTTTTGTCACAGTTTTGGGGATCTGTTTTTCTTCTTTTCCCCATCTAAGGCGTAGTGAGCAGTCTTGCTTCATGGAAATGTTCCAAAGCGCTGTGGAATGGGCCCGCAATAAGCAGCATTGCCTAGGGTTTTGTGGTTCACGGGAAGCAACTCAGTATGTAACTTGTTACTGTTATTTGAGGTGTGTGCCGACTATTTCCCTTGTGTGTGCTATTCCCCTTGCTTTGTCATGCCCGTGTCTCCAGCAAGCGGTCAGATTTGCAGTATGAGTTTGCTTTTTGCATTGTATGTGCCGACTATTTCCCTTGTGTGCGCTATTTTCCTTGTTTTGTAATGCCTGTATGCCGTAAAGCAAGGGGTTTAACGGCTCATTAAACATCAGCCGGTCAGTGATCGAGGCATGACCGTGGCCGGACAGGCGGCGGCCCGGCCTCCGCTCAGAAAAAAAAAATCATTTCAGTAAAACATAATATTTTACACTCGTAAAACTTTGACGTCGCCTGCAACTGACCACATCAATATACATGTCTGTGTCTTCTATCGTTAGCTCAACACTGTCCATATGCATCTGATTTTCACACTGGTGCGCATCAGTGCGCATCAGTGCTGACTGAATCACTGAGTAGACAAGTAATGTAACTGACTTGCCCTCTGCAAAAGAAACGTGACGACACTGACTACACATTCTTCCATTGGCGGATGCAAAAAAAGAAAGAAAGAAAGAAAGAAGTCAGTTTCGCAAATTTGCACATCATGCGCTATTTCTGACTGACTTCCGCATGTGCACTGACCCTCTCCCCTGGGCTGGTCGTGAGTCGTGACACCAGCCCTCGCGGCTTCTCCGCACCGACTAGCTGTGTGTAGATCTGTGTGGGCAAAATCCGACCACGCGGGCGCAATGCCACGTGTTTGGCTTCTCGGCAAACCGCCTGTTGCGGCTCGAATGCGCTCGGCAGCCAGACCAGAAACACGGCATATAGAGGAGACTCCGCCGTCAGTGGATGGAAGCGCCACCGGTGTGGCGGTGTGTGAAAGAGAGAGAGAGAGAGAGAGAGAGGGTGAGAGTGTGCAGGAATGCACTGAATGTTCACGCGCATCAGGACACAGTCCTCTTTGCCAAACGGCTGGTACACACTGCGAAGGTAAGTCTGATTCATGTCATTATTATACGTTGACAGATGGGTTTCCTCCATTCTGTCAGTTTTACACCGGTTAAAGCCAATCAGCACGATACTAACTGACTTGGTGTCGCAGGCTATTACTGACATTTAAAGTCGTACCGGCTGAATATGCGGCGGACTGAAATTAGATTAGCACAGCGGTTCTGGTTTGATGGCGCTAGTACTGAGGTATTTGGCGGAGAGTCCGTCGAGGGGAAAGGTGGGAAGGTTATCCCAGTCAGTTCTCAGTCAGTGGTGCGGATACAACGACTGAAAAACCGGCTATTCCCTTTCTTGTATAGTGCGTCAGTTGGGTAATCCAGTCGCCAACTGAAGCTTTTCTGGATAAACAAATGTGTAAAACTGTGAATGTGTGCATATCGACTAGAAAATAATCAAGTGTCGAAATGAGCATAAAATATACCCCCTGAAAACCCCAAGTGACAATGATGTCAAATGTAATTGACGCCAATTGTAACTGACGCCGGTGCACTCCTAAAACCTTCATTGGGCAGTAGCTCAGAAAAGTGACGACGTCCGAGTCAGTGAATGACGTCAGTTAAAGTGTTCTTTTGGAATAGTTTCATTCCTTGAAAAGGGATTGTCGGGTTAAAAAAAAAAGCATTGAAGATATCGTTTGACGCTGGTTTCACTTACCCCGAGAAGAAACAGAAAGACAGCGAACACTGGTGCTATAAGATGTATCAGGTCACAATTTCCTGAATGGCCTGTTCTCTGCAATAGCTCTACAGAAGCTGTTCCATAAAAAAAAGTTATCGCCGAAAGTCAGTCGTTGGCGACCGAGTTACCAAATGCACTTTACTTGCAGATCAGTCGATCATCACGTCAGCAGAACTGACTTGGTGTCGCTAGTACCATAGACAGTAAATTTCCTGTACTGTCTTTGCTAGTACCAAGTATGTGATTGTCATGGGGAAACGCATTGTGGGCAAGTTGCTCACTTTCTGCGTACAATACTTTCAGTGACAAGCAATGGGCCTATAATTATCTTCTCTCTTGTACCGGCGCATCTTCTTGATGATTAAAAAAAAAAGAAAAAAAAAAAGGACTCATCGTCTTACAGTAATACATAACATGGCCATCGGTGACTGAGCTGTTTTGAATTCCACAACGTCTTCATTTTCGTATTTCGAAATTCTGGCTGCTTACCCCCCGGGGGAAGCGCGTCGCCGCAGTGCCACGCCACCCAACTAACTATTTAAAAAAAAAAATGCTGGGGAAAAGGGAAAACGGGAGATTCCAGAGAGAAACCCCTGCTAAGCAGCTCGGCAGCCAGGAAAAACCCACATCACACATCACGGCTTGACCTGGGCTCAAACCCACGCTTCACGGCGATAACGGTGACGGTCGTTCACAAACTGACGTGCTAAGTCGTACACGCTATCCGTTAGACCACCGCTCACTCGAGTTCGTTTCTGCCCCCAAGGAGGATGTCACATGGATTTCGTCCGAACAAACAGCGAACATGGTGTTTTTCTGTGACATGCGGTTACTTCCATGTGTTCATCTTTGGAGGAAGGATAGGTGGTGGCCGATGGCGTGGTAAATAGAAATTCTGCGCGCACCAGAGTGAATAGCAGGGTGGAGGTTTGCACATAAAGTAGCGCTTAGCGGCAGCAGGCTTTCACTGCTTCGTCCTCTAACCTTGAGGCGCCATGAGCATTTCAGTAGAGATACCATACCATACCATACCATACCATACCATACCATACCATACCATACCATACCATACCACAAATGCGGCTACAACATGCTTTTGCCCTAAATTTTTCCAGAGCATGTTGTGAGATGTTCTGCATGTTTGTTCGAACAAAAACTTTTCCCGTGAGCCTAAACACTGGCCTTGTTGATCTGGGAAATGCGTTTTGTTACACGCACAGAGAGAGAGAGAGAGAGAGAGAGAGAGAGAGAGAGAGAGAGAGAGAGAGAGAGGAGCTGCATGCAAAAGATTCTATTCAGAATTTCTTCTTCTTCTTCGATCACTCAGACAGGCACGCCAGTAGTCCTGATGAAGGTTGCAGTCCGTCGGAGACACTCAGCCGGGCCGAAGATCTTCTCCCGCAACGGTGTGTCTGTAGGCCAGGTTGTCGCTCGTTGGTTCTGGTGCGTTGGACAGTTTTGCAGGAGGTGTTCAACTGTCATCCGCGGTGCGCCACAGGGGCATGCTGCAGTGTCACCGATGTTGAATTTGGTGAACATGTGGTGTTTGAGTCTGCAGTGACCTGTCCTCAAACGCACGATGATCACCTGGTCTTCCCGGGAAAGAATTTGATTTAACATCATTTCTCATCCGACTGAATGTGCACTAACTGCCTGAGAGAGCCGGGACAGCCGAATGGCAGAGCGTTGGACTTTCAGTGCTCGGGTCGTGAGTTCGAGTCCCGGCTGGGGCCAAATATTTGTGCTGGCTTTTTCCTCCATGTACCGTCTTTCATATCAACCATTCGTGGTAAAAAAAACGACGTTAAACTCCCAGACAACCACCCCGCCTCCAACAACTGTCTGCCTGCGCCAAAGTTTTTTTTTTTTTTTTTTTTTTCCCGCGGAAGAAAATAATATCACGTCTCGTAGGTGCCAAAATACCGTTACCTGGAAAATTAGCGGTCGCCAAACCCATTGCGCTTAAGCCCTTTACCAGAAAACGGAAACAAGGTCTTACGCAATCCACCTAGCGATATGCTTGCATGCCAACAAGCCGATGACGCTACCGGAAGGTCATGAAATGATCTGCACGTGACATACGGCGCTGTAAATAGAAAACAGGGTGAGGGGTCATCCTAGGACACTCATCGGGGAGATCTTCCAGAGGGCAAAATACCGTGACGTAACCCAGCTCAGTGCATTGACGTCACAGAGCCCAAGAGCCTATGGTTAGGACCCCCATATGTTACGTCAGAGACAGGAGCCCAGTATGGTTGCCACTGACTGACTGAGCTGTCGTCTTAAAGAAACTATATCCGCGTGTTGAATGGCGTGGAGTAGTGGCACGTTAGAAGCTAGCTGTATGGTTGTTTAATAATAATAATGATAATAATGTAGTTGTAAGCGAGCCAAGCTCCCTCCACTGTGGCTTGTGGCCAATACAGGGCAAGGCGGACATGTCTAATGGCATACAAAGCACACATCTCCTAGATTTAGGGTGACTCAATGCACATACTCCCGCATTCATACCAACAAATACACACACACACACACACACACACACACACACACACACACACACACACACACACACACACACACACACACACGGCAGCTGAATCAGGAGGTATGCGGACCTAGTGGAAAGCCAGCCAGAATAGATACGTGTTCAATCAAACTTGAAACGATCTATGTCCGTCACGTTTCTCAGACCGGCAGGTAGTGCGTTTCCGAGTGTTTGCTGAATGAGGCGATGCTCCAGTTGGGCTTTGCGACCGTGTTCGTAACTTTGCGGTTTCTATTGTTATTTCATTGTTCTACTTTCTATAAACCCACGGCAAATTGAATAAATGGATATAATAGGCCTATAAATAGTCATGCCCTCCAGCGCCTTCGAGTATGCTTGATCGCTTCGTTGACGCAGAAATAAGCATTTAGGATAATATTCCGCCGACCCGAGTCTCAGTTCATAAATGGTCTGTGTTGTTATGTCTTGACACAAGTGACTGTTTTAGGTACACGGAATATCATATTATGCTTTCGATTGTATTTTTCCCTCAAAGCTGTTGCATGCCAGACACGCACCTAGATACTTTAAGCGTAGACTTACACAGAATATATTATGTTTTCGATTGTATTTTTCCTCAAAGCTGTTGCATGCCTCGACACGCACGTAGATAGTTTAAGCGTAGACTTACCCCGCTCTGGAGCCGAGCCAGTCCTTGAGAAAGATCAATGTTCTGTCGGCTCCTCTGCCCGTTCTGGCATCCTTTTATTTCCCTCAACTACGGCCGACGAGAAACTAGATTAACGGCCAAAGGCAGTATCATTTACAAAGTACATGTACGCTGTATCTCCAGTTCTTACAGGGGGTTGCCAGTCTGCACGCGCACTGAACTCGTTAAGCAACCCGAGAAGTGGACGAAGAAAGCTTTCCGAAATTAAATTGGATTTTGTTGTCCTTCGCGACAGTTCAGGAAACAGCGTGATATTTACGCAGACGCCAAATTTGAAATAGCTGAAGTCGTGGGCGGCAGAAGATATAAGCGAAACGCACGACCGGAGTCCGTTTGTACAGTCTGCGGAAGGATGCTGGTGTTAAACGGGCAATTGTTTTCCATGACTGTTTACAAAGCCAACTTAATGCGATATATTTGTTTAAGACTTTGCGCAAGCGGTCAAACATTCACATTCTACGACTGTTGGTACAACAATCTCACCCAGCGTATCGAATAGCCGCGTCAGTTGAGTACACTTGTGTTGGCTCAGTGCCAGCATTTGAGATGGTGTCACTGTGCAGGTGTCTGAGTGGTGTGATGCTAGCCAACAGAAGTTTAACCGCGACGCAAATGACATGACGAGGAGTCAGCCAGTGTTGCAGAAACGGTTAACCGCGTAGTAGTAGAATTTGAATTTATCGCCGACTCACACGGTCTGCGGACGGTACTGTATTGCATTCTCAGCTCTACCAATCACTCAGGTAGACTATAGACGACTCTACTCGGCAAACCCCGAGGCCAAAGCCCCGCCCGTATACTCTGCCGTGTACTGGCGAAACAGAGTACATCCATGAATGGGAAAAGGGATGAAAGACATTGACGTAACGGTCGTTTTCCTCAAATGACGTCAATAGACTTACTGCTTTCTTTCCATGCTCCAGTCATATCAAACTACATGTGCTTCCCTCGTTGTAGTGTCTGGCAAGAAAGTTCGCCAGACCGGCCATGCTGTGCTCATTAGAATACAGAATACAGGGTACAGAATATTTTATTGATCCCGAAAAGGGAAATTGCAATTCTGGCCCGCATACTAGTAACATACAATAAACATTTTGATAAAAGAGACTACAAATATACGCATAAGAAAACTTGAGTTAAACAAACCGGACGCGATTGGCTGAACTCTGGGGGGCTCGACCCTTTCGATTTGCAGGAGTGAAGTCGTCTATTTCTAGCCTACAGGCGCACTCACGTGCGTAACTGTTTCAAATCACAAGTTGGCTTCTGTGAACAGGAACGTACAAACGTAGACAGCTGGTTGCATATTGTTACACAGGGCATTTCTAGCTGAGTCTGCACAAGACTGGATTTAGTCATGAACAAGTTGTAAGCTGATGATACGTCCCGTCCAAATATGTTAATCTTTTGCCCGTTGTATGGCTTTTAGAAGTACAATGCACCACTCTGCTATCAGGCTTCGAAAAACAGTAACTGAGCAATCTTTCAGGCACCTCTGCTGCCCTCTAAATCAGTTTTTTTTTTCAAGATAAGAAATTAAGAATATCTCCCCAAGGCCCGAAGAAAGGCTTGACTTTGGGCTGGCGTTTCGTGTCCCCATACCAATGTATACGAAGCCACGCCGGCAGAACACGTAGGTACACAATTGTGTGCAATTTAAAGCATGTTATTGCCATCTGAAAATGGCTGTGTCAGACAACACGAAACCTGGTGACATCTGTTCTGTGTTGCTAATTTACACACAGCGGGCACGTGTCTGCCTATTCATGCAGATATACGCAGTTGACATCCCTAGATACAGTCAGAATAGGTCACATATGAACACCACCCCCAATTGATAGAGCAAATGGCGTTTTGATCCCCAAGAAGGCCAAATGCTCGGGTCGTGAGTTCGAATCCTGGAACAAAAATGCTGTTCTGGCTTTTTCCTCATTGCCCCGTCTTTGATATCACCCGTATGTGATTGGAAAGAAGGTTAAACCCAGAAAGTACAAACTAACCAGCTAAGACCGCCATGTTGCTTCGTGTCATTGTCGCACAAGACTCTCATTGTAGCTTTTGGTCTTCTCCCTGCGGTTAACTTTTTCTCTCTCCCTATAATCTGGCTCTACCGATATTCACCGGATTCACTGAAAAAGCTTTCGAATCCCGGCTGGGGCCAAATATTTGTTCTGGCCTTTTTCATCGTTGCCCCGTCTTTGATATCACCCTTACGTGGTGGAAGAGGACTTAAACTCTCAAACACCCACCCACCCACCCACCCACACACCCCCACTGAAAAAGCTGTTCAGGGATGCCCCCCCTCCCCCCCTCGAGAGGTCAGCTTGTATTATAAATTACAGACCTCTGAAATATTCAGCCTTTCTCTGACCTCTTACGTTAAATTTTCAAGTCTTGAACGAAATTTCTCATTTCAACCCGATAGAGTTTTAATATTTATTTACATCTTGTTTTCACGCGAGAAAGTTTTAGATTTTTAAGGACCTGGCAGGAGAGGGACTTTTGTTAGCCGCGAATTAGTCTTTGTTGCTTGCGCGGCTTTAAGCCCTAAATAACTAACTAACTATCGATATTCACAGAGTCGGGGTGGCAGAGTTCGTAGAGCGTTAAACTTTCAGTGCATATGGCTGATACAGCTTTCAGTGCTCGGGTCGTGAGTTTGATTCCCGGTCGGGGAAAGAGGGGGGGGGGGGGGGGGGGGGGGACCGGGATAGCCGAATGGTAGAACGTTTGACTTCAATGCTTGGGTCGTAAGTTCGAATCCCGGATGGGGCCAAATATTTTTGCTGGCCTTTTTCTCGTTGCCACGTCTTTGATACCACCTACACGTGATGTTAGACCCTCAAAACTCCACCCACTTACCCTCTCGGCTTCGAGCCTGGTCTTTTCCTCGTTGCCCCGTCTTTGCTATCACCTTAATGTGGCGAATAAGGACTTTAGCCCCCTCCCAACCCCCTCTCCCTCCCCCCCCTCCATCCCTCCCCATTCCCCCCCCCCCCCAAATAGTACAACCAGTTAACTACAACAACCAATGGTTTGTGTGTTGTACGCCTTTTTGTTCTTGGTTGTGACAAGCTAGGTATGGGCCGACGGTGTTTTGTGAGCTGAAATAAAGAACTTAGAAACGAAAAGATCCCCAGGGGTTGAAAAGGCAAAAGACTGAACAAATGCATGGCATATGCCTGTGTCCAAAAGCTTCAGCAACTAACACGACATCTGTTTGGGCACGATCTTCAAGATCCATCTCAGCGCTTTTTTTTTTTTTTTTTGCTCCCCGCCTTCTTTCTGGAATTCCCACTTCAGTTTGTTCACAAGACAGATTAAAGCGCCTCTTCTCTCTTAACAGCTTTCCTGTCAACGCCAAGACATACTATATAAACTCCTTGCGCAGATGACTCCGGCGTCTGGAGAAAAGGCATAAGCGCCTACGAAATCTGCAAAACCCATGACGTTTATGCGTTTCTTTTAATCCCAACCCCCTCCCGCATAATGGTAGACTTTTGTTATGACTACGCTAGAACCATGTCAATCGTTCCTTTGGGCCATCGGGGCTGTTACTAAGCTAAAAGTAACAATTGAATGGAGGGGAAAATGCCACTTGTGAAGCTCTAAGGCTGTTTGCCGAAAGCGGTGATGGCTATGGAGACCGTTTTCGCAACATTGCGGCTTCTAATTTTAGTGAAATTTTCTTTGAACTCGCGATAAAGTTATCCTGTTCAAAATTGTTTATAACGAGAACAGCTCAGTTAGCGCCTTCACTCAAAGCAAACCCTATCAGGGCCATTACGGCGACGCGAGTCTTCGCGGTGGTCTGTTAGGTTACATCTTGATACTAGTGACTGCTTTTGAAGCACTGGTTAAACTCACTCGATGAGCAGTTTTCAAAAAAAAAAACCAACACATTGTTTTATGAAAGACAATCGTATCGAGACTTCAAGGAGAGAAGCGGTGGGGTTCAGGGGCACCTTAACTTCGCCGAAAGGCGTCCATTGCTCTGAAAGGCGTCCATTGCTCTGAAAGGCGTCCATTGCTCTGAAAGGCGTCCATTGCTCTGAAAGGCGTCCATTGCTCAGTTTGGATCCGCGATTCAAGTGGAGACACTATTTGAAATGCTCGTTTTAAGGTACGTAATTATGTCCGGGTTTGAAGGCGTTCAACGTACGTAACCCGAGCTGGGTTAACTTTAAAGTATGAACATTGCATTAATCTCTGCTTAATAGGTTTGCGTGTCTCTGTGATCAATACTTGCGCGTCGGTCTGTGATCTAACACGCGTTAATCATCAAGGATTACTGTGACAAGCCACTGAGCAGGTGTGAACGACAGTGCGTACAAACAAATGCATAAAGTCAGTCGGTGCATGCACAATACTAGTACTGACAAACCCTTCCCGGTGTAGCAAGCGGGATGTACTCCCCAGCTCAATATACAACGGGGCACTTCCCGCTTTAAAGCTGGATGCACTCCTCTAGTCTGAGCCACATGCACACTTGGGGCTATTTGAAATCCCAGTAGCTGTGATGACGCCACAGCGGTGGAAACCCCTGAAATCACAACTGTGTCACATATGTGCACAACACGGTGGCGCTCCGCAGTGCCCCGTTAAGAGCCGGCTCAACGAGTTGGAGTTGATAAGTGGAGTGTTTCCCGCTTGGTAGTAAATCTGGCGTGTGAGGGTGGAGTGTGTCTGTCTGGGACTAGAGGAATACATCCAGCTTTCGCTGATGTGGGAAGTGTCCCGGGGTATATGGAGCTGAGGGGAATACATTTCGCGCATTACACCGGTACAACAAAGCTGTTTTTTTCTCTCTTTTTTTTGCCGCGGAATCTGAGATGATTGCAGGACCACAGCAGGAGAGCAGAATAATTTTGTTTGTTTGTTTGGTTGCCTCGAGGGACCCAGTTTTATGTGTAGCAAAGGTGTATGGGTCAGGCGGTGGAATGCAGAGAATAACTTCCCTTTTAACCACCGACATGTCTGGACACACTTACATTGTACATGTACCTCGTTTTATGGTTATGGTTTGCTTTAATCAAGCGTAACTGATTGAGTCTTAAGCCTGCTCTTAACTGGGCACAGCGCGCGAAAAACACAATTCATGTGCTTATCACAGTCGGTACAGCTCGGTGTGTCTACTAACTACAAAACTGAACACAGCTGTGCTCGGTGACAAACCGATTGAAGATGCACTGTCCGCGTGACGTAGTACAGCCAGTTAGAATCTGTTGTGGAAACCACAGTCACAGTTGTGGCTATGTGAAATCCAGGTTGCTGTGATGACGCCACAGCGGCGGAAACCCCCCAAATCACAACTGTGTCTCAACTGTGGACAGCACTGTGGCGCTCCGCAGTGCCCAGTTAAGAGCCGGCTTAACAGTCGGCCAATCAGTCAGCCAATCAGGCAATCTGAGCATCTGTCGTCAATAAATTAAGTAATGGAACGGCCAGTCAATCAGTTAAAGGGACTAATGCTACCACACGTCGTTCTGAGCTGTTTTCGTGCTATCTATCATCACACCACTTAGACACCTGGACAGTGACAGCGACAGAAGCTCACTAATTGATAACGCGGTGACCACACAGAGCGCTCCAGTCGTGTAACAGCAATCGTAGACTTTGGCTGTTCGGCCGCTCGCACAAAGTGTAGACAACATAGTATCGCATTAAGAGTTGCACTAATCATCAAGATTCAGTATTTCGAGCGTACAGGCACACTCACGGGCGAAACTATTCCAAAACATAAGTTAGCTTAGCAAAGACGGATTTAGCCCGTTAATTAATCATTCAGTCGCAGCTAGCAACCTTCGCCGTACGTCGTGGGTGTACAAACGCCCGTGGTTTAGTCCATTTCCCCGCTGAATCCAGGAAATTCCAAGCCTGTGTCAACACGAGTATTGGGGACTGGTGCTTACCATCATTTTGGTGATTTTTATCGTAAAGAAACAAGTACATAAGCAACAAAAACATTGGTTGAAGAAAGTTTCATCTCTAAGGACCCGTTAAGTCTACCAAAACTTGGACCCCCCCAAAAAAAACAAAACAAAAAAAAACACACAAAAAACCACCAAAAACCCAAAACAAAACAAAACAACAAAACAACAACAACAAAAAACCACCACCAACAACAAAAAAGCCAAACAACAAAACCACAAAAATAAAACGAAACGAAACGAAACGAAACAAACAAACAACAACAACAACAACAACAACAACAACAACAACAACAACGAAACTTACAAGGGGCATAGGATACCCTTACCAGCAGCTCTGAAACTATTGTGTGAATATCTCTGGTAGGTCACGAAAACTGTCAGCATTGGACACCATGGCAGGGAATCTGACAGTACATCATCTAATTGCGACATAATTATGTAGACTATGACCTACATAACGGACACAAATCGGTGTGACATTTATGCCGTGCATGACAAAAGTATGTCACAACTCAGAGAGGTTACGCCAATGAAGAATAATAATTATTATTATCACACCCCCATCCGGCGAATCATTGAACATCTACTTGTTATGTACGGTGAGTGTGTATAGTGCACCCTCTGTGTGGTTGTAAATGACCCAAAGCAAGAGTACATCTGTCTGCAAATGGATTACTGTCCCGAGGGACCGCGACTTAGCTGAGGTAAGATCTTTCCTGGCCTGGTGTGCTGTGCTGTACGTAAGACTGGCATATTTGTGTTTTTAACTGTTTTACCTCTGAGTGAATCATTGTTGATACTTCAGAATTAGTCGTGTTGGGGAGACTACGGCAACGTTCGGCAACGTACGACAACGTATTCCTCGCCCCATCCACTCCCAACATACCACACACACACACACACACACACACACACACACACACACACACACACACACACGCACACATGCAAGCACGCACGCACGCACACCGACAAATCAACCAAACACACGCCGACAAATCAACAGTACAAACATCACTTTCTAGACAAAAGCAAAAACCCACCAACAAGAAAACAAAACAAAATGGCAACAACAAAACCCAAAACAAGTGTGTGTGTGTGTGTGTGTGTGTGTGTGTGTGTGTGTGTGTGTGTGTGTGTGTGTTAAGATGGCCTGCGTTTGTAGTTGTTGTACACCGCGTGTTTCTGCATTATTGGCAACGTCTTGCAATCGTAATTATGTATATATTTTTTTCTTGGCCTCACACGAATAACCGCATGTGTGGCTGTACCACTAGTTCTTACCCTTACTGATGTCTTACCACGTTCCGCAAAACCCACTCTTGGCAACACCTCGCAATCGTAATTCATGTAAATCTCTCTCAGCGGGACTGCTCACCACTCTCCCCACAACTGGGCCGTGGGTTGTTCTGCGATGATCTGTGACAGGGAAGAATGGAAGCAACATACCGCAGATATCCTACATGAAAGGGAAATTAGACCAGAAATACTCGCTAGGCCCCTTGACAATTCCGCTGAATACTACGGCAGTGTTTGAGGCCAAAAACTCTTTTGCGAGTCAGATATTTATGCTGAAGACGGTCAGTACTGCTTTGATGTTCTATACATTGGATACTGGGACGCAACGATAAAAAATGAATTTGAAAAAAATATAGGTAAAAACAAATATAATCATACATTGCATATGAGTTGAGAAACGCGAAACAAGTAAATAGGACATCAGGTCAAAAAATACAAATACACGAGGCCTCAAAATGGCTAAATATTCCCTACTAACCTAAGGCGCCATAGTCACACCTAAATATGCTTCAATCTAAAAAAAAAATTACCATGCACAGACCATTCAAGGGCACGGACCTGATATGAGTTTTTTTTTAAAAAAATTGCTTTCCGGTCAGGCTTCAGTGGAGTAATGCTAGTGTACTTTGTGTTTAGGCCAGAAAGCCACTTCACCCAAATCCTGGCGTCACCTTTGCCTCTTGTGCGCAAAAAGTCCCAGCTTCATTGGCAGCTTGCCTCCTCTTCAGCCCCCTGGCATGCACCTTGCCCTACCAACTACAGAACTCGCGAAAATCACGCTTTTTCGTGACAACAAAAATCACTACAAAATAGCACACTCCCAATACAGGGTCCTTCAAACAAACCCCAGACTTGACCCCCACGCTCAGTTTGTGTCCTTAAGCCTGCTCTTAACTGGGCACAGCGCGCGAAACACACATGTGCACATCACAGTCGTTGCGTTCGGTGTGTCTACTAACTACAAAATTGAACACAGCTGTGCTCGGTGACAAACCGATTGAAGATCCACTGTCCGCCATGTTTGCGCGCCGACGGAGTGACGTAGTACGGGGTGGGTGGGTGTTTGGGGGTTTTAACGTCCTTTTCCACCACATAGGGTGATATCAAGGACGGGGCAACGATGAAAAAGCCAGCACAAATATTTGGCCCCAGCCGGGATCGAAGTCACGACCCGAGCATTAGAAGTCCAACACTCTACCATTCGACCACCCCGGCTCCCCGTGACGTAGTACAGCCAGTCAAAAATCTGTTGTGGAAACCACAGTCACAGTTGTGGCTATTTGAAATCCAGGTTACTGTGATGACGCCACAGCGACGGAAACCCCCAAAATCACAACTGTGTCACAACTGTGGACAGCACTGTGGCGCTCCGCAGTGCCCGGTTAAGAGCCGGCTTTACGCCCAACATAAACACACGCGCTCCTGAACATTCAAAGACAGCAACCAGCATTAATTCTAGCAACCTAAACAAGCAGCTAAATCATCCGACAGTTTCACTTAACGGCTAAAACCCAGCACGCACCCAATTACACATCGGCAGGTGGCTCATACACATAAAACAAATTTCCCCACTGCAGGCAGTCAGGTTAAACGGGCGACCATAATACTCTAGTGTAAAGCAAACACATTACCTTGGCATAGAGTCAAGGTAAACGTAATAATTTTTTCTAGAGTGACTATGCACGCTGCGTGTACAGCTGCTGTCAGGTATAAGAGTTATCAGTATTATGTTTGCGCTAAAAGGCTGTCTGTCAATATATTCAGTTCAGCCTTAGGTGAAAATGATTTGGACCCCCCCCCCCTCCCCCAGCGAAGCCATGGGCTGGGACTCTTGTTTTCAGTACTGTGTGACCGGGTATGTGTCTGTGTATGTTTGGCCCGAAAATCCGCCATTCCTGTGCGTGCGTGCGTGCGCGCGCGCGCGCGCGCGCGCGCGTGTGTGTGTGTGTGTGTGTGTGTGTGTGTGTGAGACGAGCAGTATTTCAGTTTCGTTCTACCGATGGCAATTTAAAGTTTCAGTTTCGTTCTACCGATGGCAATTTAAAGTTACGTGATGGTAACCTTGTCCTTAGAGACGCGTAGTACAGACCCATACGCTTAAGTCAAACACGCTTAAGTCGAACTTCGGATACGTCGAAGCAAAAAGTTTTTCCCGGCCAAACTTGCTCTTTGTATGACTAAATTTTCCACGGATAAGTCGAACGAGTACTCAAAAACGGATAAGTCAAAACTCGGTTATGTCAAACGAAATCTGCAATTTTAGCCTCGGATAAGTCGCACCAGTCGCTGGCAGGGGAATTTCTTTTTGTCCTTCTGATGCATCAGCGCCAAAACACGGCTTGCACGGAGATTTAACATTTTCCGTGCAAGTACAGGTTGACAGTGTTATGTGTCCTGCGGGCCTTAGGGCTGGTTATCTTGGGTGGTAGAACACGAAATTGGCGAGAAACACGTGCAAGAACAGAGCTAGGCGTGAGATTAGACCCTGTGCCTCTGATCTCTGAGGTTTTCTGTCGCCAGTGTTAAGAAGGTGATTTGCTGTCGGAATCGGAGGGAAAGCAGTGAGTTATTCCTGGTGTGTGAAGTGTGTGTGTGTGTGTGTGTGTGTGTGTGTGTGTGGTGTGGTGTGTGAGACAGAGAGAGAGAGAGGAGTTTGCCGGTTGGTGCCGTTAGAGTTGGATCTTTCTGCTATTGGCTGCGCGTGTTTATATGACGTTGCACTAGAACTTATTGAGCACATGCGATCATATGACTGCGAACGCGCGCGCGCGCACACACACACACACACACGCGCGCGCGCACAGATGACGTTGCTGGTCTTACAAGCAGAATAAGAGTCAGTGAAACTAGAAAAGAAGAAGAAAACATAAGCTGGAAACTTATCACCGTTTGGTGCCAGGCAGCTTTCATGTCAGAACGAAACAGCCATCAGAAAAACTTGGCTTTCTCCTTCCTCTGCATTGCATGTGTGACTATGGTAAGACCAAGTCAATACCCTGAAATGAAAGTGAACTCAAAGTGAACAAAATAGCTACGGAGATTCGATGACATGGCAGCTTACAAGAGCGTATTGAATATGAAGCACAAATCCTAGCAGTAAGGCCCAGTATAGTTCCCACCCCTGGGCCGTACTGGACAAACTATTCAAACGCATCCCCACGCATTTAGTACAGTTCGCCTGCTTATGTCGGTTTAGGGTTAGATTTAGGGTTGGGGTTACCTTGTGGTAATGGTGCAATCGCTATGTTGTTCAGACGGTCGCAGTGCATTTACAGGCAGGGGAGGTGCAAATGACACAAGGGGGGGGCGAACTATACCAAACCAGCAGCAGTAAGCTCATGTTGACCAGGGAAAATTAAATTTTCAGTTTCCAAACCGAATCAGGGGTGAAAAGGTGCAACTACTCGCTTAACTCGACAGCTAGAGTTGAATTCGACCGTTATCCGTCGTCACGGATAAGTCAAACTTCGGATACGTCGAACAAAAATCCATTTCCCCTGCGAATTCGACTTAAGCGTGTTCGACTGTATCGCTTTCAGGAACTGAATCGTTACCTGTTGACTAGGTCATGGCTTAATGTGGATTTATATTACCGCTGAGAAGAATTTTATTCTTCTTCCTTTTCCTATGCCCACCGAGAGCAGGAAATAAACCTGGCGTGACCTGACTTGGTAACTCGACATATTGAAAGTATGCATAGCGTGCATACCTCGAGACGATGTCTGACTCGACACTCGAAGTAAGCTCAGGACATAACATTTTCTCTATCTGACGGCGAATCAGACGAGTTAATTGAACCAGATATAGTGGAAAGCCTTTCTCAGTTTCTGCTTCTGAACCCGGTCCAGGTCATTTATTAATGCATCTCTCTCTTGCCGGGATCCCGAGCCATGTGCGGCTATATGGAAAAACAGACTTGTGTTAGGTAATCATCTGATTACTGTCAGCCTTTGGTCTTTGGCTGACGCTCTCTTTGCGTGAAGAGCTGATGCACGTATGATTTGGCCATTTTCTCAGGTTGCTTGTTCTTCTCTCCTGTGTGAGATTTCTTCTTCTTCTCCTCCTTCTTTTGGGGGGGGGGGGGGGGGAGCCGGGGTGGCCGAATGGTACAGCGTTGGACCTCTAATGCTCGGCTCGTGAGTTCGTATCCCGGCTGGGGCCAAACATTTGTGGCTTTTTCATCGTTGCCCCGTCTTTGGTATCACCCGTATGTGGTAGAAAAGGACGTTAAACTCCAAAACACCTACCTTCTTCTCCTTCTTTACCTGTCCCAACTCTTGGCCAGCTGCCATGGTATTCCTCCCAGGTCACGGGTGGAATCCACGAAGGGTTCGGTTGCTGGGGCAATGATGATGGGCATGATAGAGGTCCGTGTGGTTTGAGACTGTGTGACAGGGCCCCACACCACGCTTTCTGTCATATTAATACCTCGGCGTTAACCAAGCCCGGGAACTACGGCACCTGTTGTGCCGTCCGTGTTCAGTAATCATCTACATCATGAGATGTATCATAACGAGGGAAGCACCCTCAGTGTCGCACCCGCAAAGTAAGGTGGGTGAATCTCGGCTGTGTGGCAACAGCCGCCCCACTGACTGGGCCCATAGCGCACCCGCTCTGGATAGGAGCCGACCTAGGTAGGAAAAATCCCGCTTGCGTCGGTTGAGACTCGAACCCGGGTCTCCCGGTTCGTGGTGCGAAATGCTAACCACAACACCACGGGGGTCGTCACCTTTTTCTTTGCCTGGAGAGACATTTCTGTTTGTTCTCATCGCCTGCCTCGTCGTCTTCCTCTCATTTTCTGATAAAAACCAAACCCGGGCTGTTATCGTCACCCGCCGCCATTCCTCTGTTTCTTCTTCATCTCTGGAAAGAATTTTCCGGCAGTTATCACCACGAGCAATGTTGCATGCTTCGCACGGTCTGTTGAAGACATGTTGAGAACCTGCTACTGATGCGTGAGTGAGTGGCAACCCAGCCGCGAAAAGCCGACAGGAAGTTGGGATGAGGGCGACGGTTGACCTTGCACCAGCTCTTGTGCCGTCGGGTTTCACTATGCTTACCCTCTGTAATGACCCGAAACAAGCTAACCGAGACCTGAGCCGAGACAACTAATCACTAAGCAGGGAAAAAACAAAACAAAACCACACTTGGTGACAAGGAAAGTGGACAGTTCTGAACAACTATGTGGTCAATGTGCTATTTCACAATGTACACAGAAGCGGGGAGTTCTGTCGCATTCACCAGCACAGTACATATTCAGCCTGTTTCAGAGATTATTGCTTGCATGCCGGGCGGAGTTGCCCCCAGAACCGCAGCATGCAGTTTTCGTGACAACTTTGTGCTCTTCCACGAAAAATGCGTGCTTGTTGCAGCAAGGGAGACAACTGAGACATTAATATCCCTCATAGGTTTCCTAGGACGACCAAACTCCAAGATCATCCGAAATGATTAAAGAACAAACAAACATACAAACAAACACAATAAACTTTGCGAGGATAGGGACTCTCAGCCGGTAAGAATTTGCCTTGTTTCAAAGTTGTTCAGTTTCCCCCATTACGTCAGTAGTGTTTCTTCTTTTTCTTTGCTTCTGTTTTAAGCATTCCTTCACTGATTTTATCAGCCTTGAGTGCAGCAGACGGGCTGCAAAATGTCCGCCCCTTTTGCCCTGTCGTTAACGGGTTGGTTTTTGCCTTTTACTGTTCTTCTGGAATGAGCTGCCTTTTGTTCTTCTGGCACTGATTATTTTTCGGCTGTATACTGTTTTTCGGGCTTCCTGTACCGATTGTTATCTCTGGCTGGATTTGAGTTTTCACATATGTGAAAATACATAAATTTGTCTAGTGTTAACGGTACACCCAGTGTATCAAAACACGTCTGTTTTCGCAACCCCGATCCATTTTCACGACTCCTTTGGCAAAAGAGCGAGGCCAGAAAGGGAACGCACTCTGGAGTCTACCAGAAAGAACCTGATTCTTATCTCCCTTCGACTTACTGCCCCGATAGCACCGCGGCGCAATCTTTCAGGTATCAGTGACTTATTACCCTCCTTTGTCAGCGGCGTAACAAGAGGGGGAGCAATGTGTTTAAAGTCAAAACACTTTGAGTCCTGATAACAGTACCGTTCAGCTGTCAGTCTTGTCACGTTAAGTCAACGAGAAATGCCTCCTGGGGGCTTCAGTCAGTCAGTCAGTCAAGAGGCCGTGGGGTACTGACTTGTAAAATGTTATCCTTCAACTCGGTTGCACAAGAGCTGTAAAGAATAAAGAAGAATCCAGACAATGAAGGAGTGGCCGTATTTCATCTCCTTGCGTGCCGTGTACTTGAAATACTACATACGTCAGACTTCTTGGCTGTTGTCTTATTTTATCTGTCCTGGTTGCTTCTTGTTGTTGGTGGTGGTGGTGTTTGTTTTCTTTGTGTTGTTTTAAAAATTACTACCTTAAACGCGCTATTTTCATGCTTACGGCGACATATATAGAAGCTAACTTACGTTTTGCAACAATTTCGCTCGTGAGTGTGTCTACTCTCGAAAGCCTGTCCAGCAGACATCAATGCCAGTAACAGCAGTCTTATTTAGAGCGCAGAGACGCATTCACAACTGCAACTGTTGCCCCCCCCCCCCCCCCGCCCCCCCCCCCCAAAAAAAAAAAGAAGAAAAAAAAAGTCTGCCATAAAGCTTAGTCATTTTAGAACTTGCTAGTTTAAAGGATTGAACACGCTGAGCCTACCATATAGGGGGACTTCTGTTTTGGAAGTGACGCCTGTGACTGCCTGTGCGCTTGAAATCGTCTATCGAAGAGACAAGTAGAGCTCCGAATGCAACGCACCAACCTTTGACGGCCGCGCAAACGACGAAGGCTCAGCCGTCCGTACACAGGCGTCCACCACGTGGCCGTAGTCGGCTGCTAACCACACTGCCACCGGCAACTGCTTTTTTGGCTTTAATCAGCTGAACGCGAGCCCATGCAGGTATTTGCGCATGTGTCTAAGTTGTGTGATGCTCGACACAGTCAAAACAGATCAGAACGACCCGTGAGCATAAAACTCTGTAAAGAATGGGCCTTTTACAGAAAACGTCGCCACAGCTGGAATTCCTGCAACCGCCAGCGCATGCACTCATTATTATTGAGAGTCCGCTTTTCATGTTTAGCCGCCCACTCAAGGCGACATTTTCTAAGTGGCTATTAAAAAAAAACAAAAAAAAAAAAACGGCGGTGTTAAAAACACGAGCAGCAAACACGCGTACACAGCTGTGGCAAAGCTCCTGAAAGTTGAGATTTTCTCCGCGTCTAGAAAATTAATGCCTCGGCGCGTCAGCTTTGAAAAAAAAAAGAAAAAGTATCAACTTCAACTTCTTTTCCAGACTAATGGGTTTTCCCTGCGTTTTGTCAGCTTCCCCCCCCCCCCCCCCCTCTCTTTCTCTCTCGCTACGGTGCTTTTTCTTCCATTGCATTCCATACTTGCAAAACGCCGCAGTTCTTAAAAACCTGATATTCACCCTTCCCCTCCTCTTCCCGGGGAGCCGGGGTGGTCGAATGGTAGAGCGTTGGACTTGTAATGCTCGGGTCGTGAGTTCGATCCCGGCTGGGGCCAAATATTTGTGCTGGCTTTTTCATCGTTGCCCCGTCTTTGATATCACCCTATGTGGTGGAAAAGGACGTTAAACCCCCAAACACCCACCCACCCTCCTCTCCCCTCAAAACTAGATTTTCTCAAGACTTTGTGGTTATCTGAGCCGTGCCAGCAAACTGTAAAACCATTTTTTTCAGTTGGGAAGAGGACAAACGGCATTGCAAATTCCTTCTTATCTGCACAAGAAAGAAAGAAAAACCAGTTGAACGTTTTGTGGTGGTGGTGGTGGCAGTGGCACGCGGGGCTAGTGAGTGGTTATGAGTGGAAGTGGGGATGGGAGTTGGGGGTGGGGGTGGCGAAGATTGTAAAAGGAGGGGGGGGGGGGTAGAGTTAGTGTAGGGTAGGGGGTGGTGCCTGCTTGTTTGTTTGTCGACACTACACGTCAGGTCAGCGGGACAAAAATGTCCCGCCCAATTGAGCATGGGTGTGTGTGATGATGGGTGGGGAAGGGGGGTGGGGAAGGGGGTGGGGGGAGGGGGAGCTGGGCTGTTTTCGTGGTGACTGGTGGTTGTGGTTTTGAGTGTTTTTTAGGCGGGTGGTGGTGGTGGTGGTGGTGTGTGTGTGTGTGTGTGTATGTTTGTTCGCCGATACTACCTGTCAGGAAGATGTCCCGCCCAACTGAACGTCATGGGTGGTGGTGGGTGAAAGAGGCGGTGGTGGTTGTATGTATGTATGTTTGTGTGGAGGGCGGTGGGAGGAGGGTGGGTGGGTAGAGGATGAGGTCTACCTGTTTGTTCGCCGACACAACACGTCAGCAAGACAAAAATCTCCGCCTCCTGTGTCTTATCAGCTTTAAGTGAAGAAAAGAGGGGATGCAGAATTTCCATTTTTTTTTTGTTATTCACTTTTTTTTGGGCCATTTCCCCGTGTTCGTTTAGCGGGCAACTTTTCTCAGGTAAGTGCACTCGCTTATCTTCTGAGATGCGTTCATCCATTCTTCTTGGCAGGTGCTTTTGTGAGGAGGGTCTGGGATCAGGTATTAAGCACTTTTTGACCAGAATTCATTATTTTCTGACGAAAGCAGGGATTAAGTACAGCAACGTTTCGATTTTATTTTATTTATTTTATTTACCCATTAACTTTTTCGCACCGCGTCACATGCGGCCATGTGACATGCTGTCTTCCCCTCTGTCCGCGGCACATCCCGAGCTGTGCCACTCGCTAGTCTGCGTTGTACGGGGCACATCGCGCGCTGTGACACGTACTGTAAAAATTCCCCTTCCACACCTCTGCGGTCTAAGAGAGGCAACTCTTGCTATAATTTTTCAGTGGTTATCGACGAGTAAATTTGCTGTTACTGGCCTTTATAGAAAAGGTCTGTTATTTTTTCTGGAACGTTTCCTTGACCCACTTGCAGAATGGAATGTGACCGAGTTTGCAGGAAAACAAAATGGCGGCACCCAGAAAAAAAAACCATGTGCGCGCGTTTCACTACAATTTAAGAGGTTCTAGCTGAGGGATCGGATGAAGAGGGGGATCTACCTGTAGAAAGTGAAGATGAAGGAGCGGATGATGCTGATAATAAGGAATGACGTGCTGGATATCGGACCAAATCAAGTCGCACTATTCGACTTTGAAACATGGGCCAGCGCTGCTAGATCTAAACAGTGCCGAGTGAACTCGTGAAAAGTGTGTTTTTTTCGAGGATTTTCTTTTCGACCATTTCCAAGGTAAGGACACAATTTACATTGTTGAAAAGACGATCGCTTCTGTTCTGTAATAACACAGCTGCATGAAAACAATGTCTGTTTGTGTTTACTTTTCACGTGTTGTTTAGCATGTTCTGGTGTCTCTCTTGTGAAATCAGCACACAGGCGAATATTTTTCTCTGAAAGAGCTAATGTTGAACTTTCCATCCATACCAAACACTAGGGCATAAAACACTGCCAAAGCGGTGAACAAAAAATCCGAAAACTGCTAAAAATGCTACGTACGCAACGGATGTGCGGTGAGACTGAGCGCGAGTGCGCTGGGAACAGCCGAGGCTTGAGGCGCGCGTAGCGAAAAAGTTAATGCCCCCTCCGCGTGGTACCATTTGAAATCGTTCTTTTTAAATCTTTATTTCCCAAATTTCTTCAACGGGTAACAGAAACTTGACGTTAGTCTTTGCACACACACACACACACACACACACACACACACACACACACACACACACACACACACACACACACACACACACACACACACACCAACTAGCACCATCTAACACACACAAACAAACACGCGATCGCACGTGCACACTCCACACACGACTTACACCCTGCTCGCCCCCAGATAGTGATATTGTAGACTGGATAGATGTTGTGGACTGGATGGATGTTGCAGACTGGATATATGTTGTAGACTGGATGGATGTTGTAGACTGGATAAGGACGATGAAAGTCCACTTCCCACAACGCTTGTCGCTCACCATGTGTATGGATTCATGTTCCATGTGTATAGTCTCGGTCAGTGGTTCCGTCCACCGCGTTTCCCGCTTTCCTTAGACAAACCTGAGGAACTATCATACCGCTACACGGAAAAGGGCCACCTCTCTCTCTCTCTCTCTAATTCGTGAACCGCCGTTGCAAGGGTTGTTTTAACTCAAATTTTTAATGGGCATGTCAGAACTGAGTACGTCTTGTTTACGCTCAAACTGTTTTTCTGTACTTCCTCCAATGCAACGAAATAAATCTGTTTAAACCAAAAGGGCCATTTAAAGCATCCAAACTAACTGAAAAAAACAAGACCAAAACTATAGTGGTTGAAAAACCCACTGACCGGTGCTGATGAACAATTATAAAAGCGAGGGGGAGGAAGTCGGACAACCTGAAGAGAATACCCGACGACTTGCCCAAACGAACGGTGTCACATACTAGAGGTGTCACTAATTAGAGGTGAAAATCCGATTCCCCCAAGCGGGACTTGAACCACCAGCCTCTCGCATTGCTGGCAGGATTACGTACAGGATGAGCTACGGATGGTCACCTTCCCTGAACAAAGATGGCCGCGTGTGCCAGTGTGACTTTAGCCCGTTGTTCTGCCCTCTTTCTAAAGTACTGCCGTAAATAAATGTAGTGTTATTGAGATTGTTAATGTTGCACGCAGGACGAGCAGACATGCCTGAGTTGCCGATCTGGTGCTGTCGCGAGAAGTGTCTGGTTCCTCTGCGTTTTCAGCGACTGTTAAAAGAAAGAGCTACTTCCACCTCCTCTCCCCTCCCCTGCCCCGTCTTTAGAACACATAGTTTATCACTAACTATGTATAAAAACCGGATAGTAAACAGCCATCGTTGCCAGAGGCATGACTGTGCGCTAAAGGTCTGTACAAAATAAAAAATTTAATAGGGATAGTTCTGCGAGAAATAGTGTGCTTTATTCATTAACAGCTAAGTTCCTCTACCATGTGTGAAAATCCTGCCGTTTGTGAAATCCAAGAAAGCGCGTTGCGTGGTACTGATGCAAGTACTTGGGTGGACTGAAATCTGGTGTCATCGGGAAAAGTGTCTCCGGTGTCAAGCCGCACAAGAGGAAAATACTTGATACCAGATGCTTTGATGACCTGTGAGTTATACCGTTATATGTGGCGGAAAAAGCACGTGAACCCACCCCCCCGAGTTACTGGCACAGACTTAGCTATAACTGGCTCGAGAGGAATGAATTACATATACAAGAGAAATGGTGAGAAAGTTTCATTTTTTTTTTCTTAAAGTTCAACACGAGCACACACAAAAGCCATCGACCCGTGTGAAAGCCCCCAACCCCGTCCAGTGAACGCAGCATCGTGGACCGTAGTCCAGGATATAACTCAGCCGAGTGGTACAGGGCGTGCGAGCAGGATACACACACGGAGGCTCCTCCCAGACACCTCAAGGGTGGGTGGGTGTTTGGGGGTTTAACGTCCTTTTCCACCACATAGGGCGATATCAAAGACGGGGCAACGATGAAAAAGCCAGCACAAATATGTGACCCCAGCCGGGATCGAACTCACGACCCGAGCATTAGAAGTCCAACGCTCTACCATTCGACCACCCCGGCTCCCCCCAGACACCTCAAACTGACAGTCGCCAGTATTAGTATGAACTGGTTGTATGACTCTCAGCCCCACCTGCACACTGCGACTTACCGCTGGTTACCTTCCGACGAAGGATGTACTGACGACCTGACAATACCCAAGCTTCTGCATGCGATCGGATGCCGTAAATCGGCATCATAGCAATTTCACTGTTTCGTTTCATGAATTACGTGAGACAGATTCTGCGCTCTAATTGTAGCATGCCAATTTCAAGTAAATTCATTCCTCGGCAGACCAGCTGTCTTACAAAAATTAAAATAGATCGGATCTATTCAAGTTCTTTCGCGTCTCGTACCCCCCCCCCCCCATGTCCCATCTGAATGGCGCACTGATCGACCCTCAACGCCTCCCCCCCCCCCCCCCCATTGACCCTCCTAGCCTGAAAACAAAGTTACCAGGAACAGTAGACAACAGAAGTAATTAAACCGTTTGTCCATGGACCTGCTCACACACAAAAGAAGTCTAAACCACAAACGTTCGTGAATCATCAGCATGTACACTTCAGACAACAGTATTGAACATCAGATACTACGTCGAAGTCAAAAACACACTCACCGGGCAACCCGCGGGAAAGCGAGAAAAATCAAAATGCCAACTCGGATACTCTGAAAACTCTGACATTACCTAATGGTGGCATTTTCTCGTTTAGGAGAAGAAGTGTGAGTATCCAGTTGTTTGTAGCACGCTCAGCGAAGTGTGTACGTACCAATCAGTTGAAAATCAAGAGCAGCAAACGTATTTGTGAGCGATTTGATCGACACACCATCATGTCACTTTGACCAAGCGCCGCCAGCTGTCATTGGGAATCCTGACTGGAAGCCAAAACAGTGTGCTGTTGTGTGTGTGTGTGTGTGTGTGTGTGTGTGTGTGTGTGTGTGTGTGTGTTTTGTTTCCCTCGTCACCCAATCTTTAATATCACCCTCAGGCTGTGAGAACGGACGTGAAACCCGAAAACTACGGACCTAAAATTTCTAACCCATAATCATAATTTAAACAGGAAAAGTGAGGTTTTTTTTTTTTTTTAAAATGACTAACAAACACTGTCGAATGACAGGCGGTCTGTCGCGGGCTGTCAAACTCCCTCCCGTGATGCAGGGTCAAGCAGAAGCCTCTGGCATGACACGGGTCAGAAGGGCAGTCACTGGCACCCGATGCCACTCAAGCTAAAAATTGCCTGTGTATACAAACACTGTTGTAAGCCATCAGACTCGACTAACTAAACGCCCACTGCCTAAACCTGTTAACAACAACTTCCATCCACAGCCGGTACAAATAATGGAAATTACACGCGTCGGCAGACTAACATATACTAACAGAGCTGGAAATCGCCACACTACCGTTGGCAATTGACAACAGACCAGTGATGTTGCCAGGATTTGTTTTCTTCGGCGATTTAGCCGAAACAGTCATGAACGTTTCGGCTTTTTACAGAAAGTTTCGGCTCTCTCTGCCGAAGCAGTTTCACAAGTTTTTCGACTAGATTCCCTACTGTTACGTGCTCCCTCCACCTCCATGAATTAAAGATGTTCTGTAGGAATCTCGCAGAAACGGACATAATCGGGCCGATTCACTCGTGAAAACTTCGGCTCGGCCAGCCGACATGACAGATTATCGGCTTTTTCAAAAACAATTCGGCTTTTAGCCGAGATCCGACCCCAAACGACATCCCTGCAGACTAAAGGAAGGAAACCTAGCCAGCGGATATCGGGGAAATATTTCAGTCACTATACAATAGCTAAACGTAGATGTGACTGATTAGAAATTGATTGATTGAAATGGCGCTGATGGCAAAGACAAAGTAATTACCTTGGCACTCGGACTCAAAGCGTTGAACAAAAGAGGAGAGAGGAGCTGAAAGGCTGGACCATCTTGGGAAAAAAATAACCGTCTCCTTCTCACAGCTTTTATGTAAGACTCCACGTCAAAGGTGTACGTCATCTTTGCGTGACGTAAGTAACAGTATGGTACAGGTCTAGACATTACGTAAAACGAACAAACGTATTACAAGTCAATTCTTCAAACAGTTTGAAAAAAAAAAAAAAAAAGTTTCCAAATCGTATATTTGCTCGCGATGCCGTCGTTAAAGTAAGGTAATTTTCACCCTTGCCGACATGCTTCTATTTCTTTGCGTTGTGTCGCTCTGCCGTAGATGCCGAAAACCAAGATAATTATACCACGTCCACACGTTCACTTAGGATCAACTACAGGAAAGCAAGACAGTGTCCACACACTCACGTGTTTATATGATTGCTTGCGGTGCACCCGCAACCACTATTATATATGACTCATCTACTTCCGCACCAAGGGAGACAACAGTCCTGACGTCATTTCCAGGGGCCACAATCCTGCTATTTCCATTATTCTGTAGGAAAACAGGGTTTTGCCATTTTTCTGCCAAAACAACCCCAGTTAAGCTTTGCCATCTTTCTGAGGAAAAAACAACCGTTTTCAGGATTGTCGATTGTTCTACAGCAAAAGCATCATTTTTCTGCAGAGAAAACAACTGTTTTTTTCTGTAGAAAAACAAGACCGTTCATTTTTTTCTGCAGAAAAAAAAAACACTTTTGTCAGATTTTGCCAAGCATAATTATTTGCTTTCTCGTCGTAAATCGCTGTCTCATCGGACACCTCCAAACCACCACGTTACACCCCGTGAGTCTCACGTGCATGATGTATGCGAAGTGGTGCAGATGTACAGGAAGATAAGTGAGAAATACACGGCCGTGTGCCTGCCAGTACGGATCTTTATGCGCACTTATTTCAAAGACAACGATGCATAAAAAAGTGGTTGTCAAACATTACTGCATACCGCTGTCTGCAGCGAGGGAAAAGTGATGTCTTATTAACGGTCGTTGCAGGCGTCTTGCAGTCTTGCCAAATACTCGGAATGCGTCAGCACTTGAAGTGGAGACAATGAAATTATTTTTACGAGTTGAACTGAGAACAAGCAGACTTTTGTCGCGGCTATATTGCACTGGGCCCGTATGTAAAACTCGAGGTTAATTTAACCCACGGCTACGGGCCTAACCCAGACTAGGACAAAAGAAACTCCAAAACAAAATTAAATACAAAAGGAAGCGAAGAAAGAAAGACAAAAATCCTTCTATAACGACATAGGCATCTTGCTGGAATGGACCCGCTTCCTGGTTAAAAAAAAACAAAACCCAGAACACTTAACCCTAGAGCTAGTTTAGTTCGAAGTTAGACTCTAAGCCGGGGCTAAACTCCCTAACCCCGACTTTTACGTGCGGGCCCAGAAAACTTCAGGAGTTTCTCCTCTCTCTCTCTCTGTGTATGTTTTGTATGTTTATTAGTGTAGCAAGGACAGATAGTAAGAGAGACCTGTGCGTCTATTATCTCATCCTTGAAAAATAAATGAGAGAGACGGGTGTGTGCACCGGGGAGAAGTCTATCATACTACCTTTCCAGCGGTGTTTTAGTGATGCAGTAGATCTGTCACACATCCATATGCGCAGTTCTTGTTTTCGCATGTCGCAATGTTGTGTGTCTGCGCACTCCGTTAGCGAAACAATTGAAAAGGATAATGAACAGACAACGCAGGTATAAGCTGAAACGCACCTACTGTCTAAACAGCTAATACTCCCTGGCCTCTCCCACAGTAGCAACGGCTGCAGCTGATAATTTGACACCCGCCTCCTCACGGGGGCTAAACAAAAATGGTCGCCGTGAAACGAACTGAGCTTCTTCGATTTCGACGCAATACTAGCGGCTCTCCGTTTGACAAGACAGTGGCACTCTCATTAAAACTTTGTTCGTTTGACCAAAATGTGGCACTTCGTTTCATCATGTTTAAAATCGCTCAGCCTTTCTTTGAGAGGCGTCGTGGTCGAAATTTTTTTAATCAAGAGTGGCACTTCGTTTGACCGCGGCCATATTGTTTAACCCCCCCACCCCCAGTGCTCCCCCCCCACCCCCTTTGAATCGAAAGTGGCACTTCTTTTGATCGGGGATATTTGTTTACTCCCAATGTCCCTCCCCCCCCCCACCCCACCACACACACACATATCTACACACCGTGACTTTTGAATCGAGATTGGCACTTCGTTTGACCGCGGCCATATTTTTTAAACACTCACCCCCCCCCCAGCCCCCCCTCCCCCCCCACCCACCATCACCACCATCACACACACACACACACACACACACACACACACACACTCACACACACACACACACACACACACACACACACACACACACACACTCACACACTCACACACTCACACCTAGTTGGCACACGTACACAGCTACCACCGCTCATGAAGTCAGGGCCGAAATAGAATGACATTTTTAGCCAGCACGTGAAAGTGACACTGCATAACGGCGCAGGGAACCGGGGGGAAACAGCTTCTACTGTAGCGACTGGCAAGGAATGTTGCTAGGCATTGTGCTGCCAGCCCGCAAACAACAGTTGGGGGGCGTTTGTGTCTGTCGATCGCTACAAGGTGTTGCAGGTACCGAGGTAATGCACCTGGGCAAGTTGGTTGGTGCCGTTGTTTCGTTGCCTATGTTTCAGTGGTTCGTATCCCGGCTGGGGCCAAATATTTGTGCTGGCTTTTACATTGTTGCCCCGTCTTTGATATCACCCGCATGTGGTGGAAAAGGACGTTAAACCCCCAAACACCCACACCCACCCTATGTTTCAGTGTCTCTCTGTCCCTTTGTGGGGGCTTCTCTATAGTACTGCAACAGTCAACAGTCCTACGTGTCGATAGCCTTACGTGTCGATAGTTCTACGTGTCGATAGTCCTACGTATCGATAGTTCTATGTGTCAATAGTCCTACGGGCGATAGTCCTTCGTGTCGATAGTCACGGTCGATAGTCCTACTTGTCGATGGTGCCACTGTTTCCTTGCCTCTGTCTCAGTGTATGCCTGTCTTTCTCTCTGTCCCTATCTGGGAGCTTCTCTATAGTACTGCGTGTCAATAGTCCTACGCGTCGATAGTCTTACCTGTCAATAGTCCTACGTGTCGATAGTCCTACGGTGTCGATAGTTCTACGTGTCGATAGTTCTATGTGTCAATAGTCCTACGTGTCGATAGTCCTACATGTCGCCCGGGTAGTCCTACGTGTCGATAGTTCTACGAGTAGATAGTCCGTCAGTTTTACGCATTTTGTATCGATAGTCCGATTTTTTTTGTACGAATCCTTCGCTGGATGGTCCTACGCTCGATAGTCCTACGTGTCGACAGTCTTACACTTACTCAAAGTCTCACCAGTCCTACATATTAGTCCTACGTGTCCAAAGTCCTATCGACACGTAGGCGACAATCTACCGTAGGATAACCATAGGATAATCTATGTAACGACAACTTTGAGTAAACTAAGTAAATCTCTTCGAGTTCATTTCCAGCAAAGAAATAAAAAAAAGTTTACATAATACTAGCTCTAGATAATAATTATGTAGACTCAGTTTGGATACCACTTAGACCAGTCCACGATCCAGTAACTGAGTAAGTGGGGGTGGGTGGGTGTTTGGGGGATTTAACGTCCTTTTCCAGCACATACGGGTGATATCAAAGACGGTGCAACGATGAAAAAGCCAGCACAAATATTTAGCCCCAGCCGGGATACGAACTCACGACCCAAGCATTAGAAGTCCAAGGCTCTACCATTCGGCCACCCCGGCTCCCCAACTGAGTAAGTGGCGACGAAAAGGTTAAAGCAGGAAAACAGCCACTGTCTACTTTTGTGAATGTAAGTCTGGAACATAGCATATTTCTCTGAGTGAATCACTATCTGCCTGTCTGCCAGCCTGTGTAATTTTCCCATGAAAAGCATGTGCCTGCATTCCCGAAGAAAGCGATCGGCACTGGAGAGCCGTTCTGCCGTTTTCTGGAGAAATGGCATAAGTGGTACATACATCGGTGACGTATAGACCCTTTCTCTCCGGATGACAGTATAGCTTAGTTTCTTTTGTGGCCAAGAGTAAGACAGCAGCTCATCACACAGGAATTCGGGGTAACTGTTGGTTGTTTGTTTGTGTGTGTGTTTCTTGGTAAGGTAGCCAAACAGTAAGGCAAGGAAGACGGCACCAGCGTGCCTGATTTCGTCCACACGCACGGCAATGGGACAACAGAAAATATCAAGTGTGTGTACGCTATAATCCATCTTGGGGAGCCGGGGTGGCCAAACGGTAGGACGTTGGACTTCTAATGCTCGGGTGGTGAGTTCGTATTCCGGCTAGGGCCAGATATTTGTGTTGGCTTTTTCATCGTTGCCCCATCTTTGATATCACCCGTATGTTGTGGAAAAGGACGTTAAATCCCCAAACACCCACCCCCCCACCCTGTCCATCTTTCAAAGAAGAATATGCTGTGGCCCTTGACGTCGAATAAACAGAAATATTGTCGAAGGCACCAGAATGAATGGCAGAGTGAAGGTTTGCACCTAAAGTAGCGCTCGGCGGCAGCAGGTTTTTACTGATTCGTCCTCCAGCCCTGCAGCGCCACGAGCATTTGATATGTGCGCCGAGGAGAAGTCTACCGTACGTTACCACACCATGTAGAAAATATAGAAATATCTTTGACCCAGAAAGTACTATACTGGGTATCCCTTGTCATTGCCAACTGCTGTAGGTGCAAGAAGGTGGTATACCAAAAACATCTGTGGCGTCGGTTGCATAGTGATCGCTTGTGACGCCCAGGTGCCTCATCACAAATGCCGATGGTCATGATCCATTTGTCTGGACGTCCATCACGCATCCTTGCACTCTTCTCATGACCCCTCCGTGCGTAACCGCTCTCAGGTGAAAGCGTCTGTTCTGGCAACGGACACTAGTACTGCAGGCTACACAATACAGACACGGATTTCAAAGAAAATGCTCTATATTCCTATTAAACATAACGCTACGTGTGACACCCTAGAAATTCTTTAAAATTCACAAAATAAATTCACAAAGCCAAAGACTCATGTATAGGGTAAAGTTAAGTTAAACAAAATTCAATATAGTGTTCAGCTGGACTTGTTCTGTCAGGGTAGCTGTCCCTCCCCTACGCTCCCCCCCCCCCCCAACCTGTCGGGGAAGCCGGGGTGGCCGAATGGTAGAGGGTTGGACTTCTAATGCGTGAGTTCGTATCCCGACTGGGGCTAAATATTTGTGCTGGCTTTTTCATCGTTGCCCCGTCTTTGATATCACCCATACGTGGTGGAAAAGGACGTTAAACCCACCAAACACCGCCCCCAACCTGTCCATTAGGGCTGTATCCGATCTCTTTTGTGGCTGGGACGCTAAACCTTAACTGACTCAACCAGGTACAGATGCGCTTGCTGCGAGGTGTGCCAGAGATCACGTACAACGGCGCTATCGGGAATCTATTGGCACTGGCATAACAGAGTGAGCGTGTCCTTGCCAAAGTATGTGCAGTAATAAGTATATTTAGCAAGGCAGAGATTTTCCCTGGATAACGTATTTTGAGGTGGGGTGGTGGTGGTGGTGCTTGTGAGTGTGTGTGTGTGTCACTGTGTGTGTGTGTGTGTGTGTGTGTGTGTGTGTGTGTTCTGCGTTCCCTGTTCTGGACTCCGCCTCAGATGATTAGGTTTGTGGTCTTTATATAAGCAGTGGTCTTCAAGAGGTCTGTTTTGCTGCCCCAGAGTTTCTCTGCCAGTGTGGCTCCGTTCGGCCAGTGTTGTGTCCTTGCTTCTTTGAAGAGGGGGCAGGACTGCAGAATGTGTTCCGGGGTTTGAGGGGCTGTTCCGCACGGACAGTCTGGTGAGTGTGACAGCCCAAGGCGGCACAGGTGGGCACGCAGTCTGCAGTGTCCAGTTCGTAGTCTGAAAATGGTGGTCTGTTCATAACGCTGGAGCTGTGGCATCTGGTCGTTAGATGGGGGATTGTGTTGCGCCGTGTGTGTGTGTGTGTGTGTGTGTGTGTGTGTGTGTGTGTGAGAGAGAGAGAGAGAGAGAGAGAGAGAGACTCACTGACTGACTGACTGAAACTTTATTTCCAAGGATGAGATAATAGACGCACAGGTCTCGCTTACTATCTGTGCTTGCTACACTAATAAAACACACAAATGTATCAGGGGACACACACACACACACACACACACACACACACACACACACACACACACACACACACACGAGAGAGAGAGAGAGAGAGAGAGAGAGGAGGGGGTGGAGGCGATGATAGAAGCGTGTAACTATAAGCAAAGGAACGGTCGACATTATGGTTACAAAATGGTCACGTCATAGAGGGCGGCTGTTGATTTACACAAACTTGTCGTCAAATTGCCGTATCATGCTGTAGTGTTCTTCACGGGATATGACCCTAATACCCAAACAACAAAGCGTGTCGTATCCAGTTAAGAGTCAAATCAGCATCGGTAATTGGATCCCCCCAAGTTTATAATAATCATTTTCGATAAATGACTTTGCCAGTTGCTGTTCGGAACCAAACTGCGTGCGGTCAGAATGCTTGGACAAGAGAGGGTGTGTTTCTCACAGAACACGAGCAGAAGAGGTAATCAGCTCGATGATTTGCGTCAGTTTGGAATCATTAGTTTGGATTTAGGGCAGGGGTCAAACTTATTATTTTATAGCCTGCTTTATAGGCTAGGCTGACATTTCAGTGGTGGGTGATATTTCAAATCTGGAGCGGCTTCTATGTCAGTATATATAATCGCCTTTTATTCCTGTACAAAGGGGCATCGACTTTTGGGCTGCATTATGGGCGCTTTGTCCTCGTGTGAACTTGTGGAGACGGAAGGAGTTTGCTTTCCTCTGTTTTGCCCGTATGTGGCTGGGTCATGCATTGATTCAGTACTCTGTCTGATTGCAGCTGTTCAGTTGCACCCACAACGGGGTTGGGAGAGATTTATGTTGCAAACACAGGAGCACTGGTGCCGGCCTTCTGTTTATTCCGCAGACGACTCAGTGAGGTGAACGGGCTTGCCATAAAAAAGTGGAGAGGGGAAGGGACACACACACACACAGACTGGAGTCACACACACACACACACACTGGACACACACACACACACACACACACACACACACACACACACACACACACACACACACACACACACACACACACACACACACACACACACACACACACTGCACACAGAGAGAGAGAGAGAGAGAGAGAGAGAGAGAGAGCGAGCGATATTTTGGGATTTGTATCTGTTCACACATACGTCGTAGCCAGACGAATTCTGCAACAGGTGGTAAGTGTGAAGACCCTGTCTGTCAGACATTCCTTCTGCGAGACATACTTTCCCAACATTGTGGTATCCGCAAATTGTACCGATGATTGATCGTATATAGGTTACGAAGTACAAACCACAACGACTGTCTATACGGGAGGTTGGAAAGGGAAAGAGGGAACGCCGGGGGGGGGGGGGGGGGCAGACACTACATAAACAACATTCTTCAGTTGCGGGTGGGTGGGTGGTGTTTAGGGCTTTAACGTCCTTTTTCACCACATACGGGTGGTATCAAAAACGGGGCAACGATGAAAAAGCCAGTACAAATATTTGGCCCCAGCCGGGATACGAACTCACCATCCGAGCATTAGAAGTCCAACGCTCTACCATTCGGCCACCCCGGCTGCCCTTCTTCAGTTGCAAACTGACAAGACACACATTAGAATTCTTTGGAACGTCGGAGGTTTTGGCATAGACTATGACATTTTCAGGATGCCTAAATGTCAGATCAGTATACACAATATCGACTTTCACTTTTAAACGGGTTAATTCCATCTTTGCTAAGCCAGCTTATGTTTCGGAACGGTTTCGCCCGTGAGTGCGTCCCAGTACGCTCGAGATACTCTGTCGTGATGATTAGTAAAGATCTTAATGCAAGACAATGTTGTTTACACTTTGCGCAAGCGGTCGAACATTCAAATTCTACCACTGTTGTTACTGGAGCGCTCAGTGTGGTCGCCGCGTCATCGAGTACGCTTCTTTTGACTCAGTGCCGGCGTTACAGCCGGACGCTGTCACTGTCCAGGTGTCTAACTGATGTGATGATAGATACTTGGAAAACAGCTCAGCTGAGCATAAAAATGATAGCCTTAGCCTCTTTAACTCACCCATTCAAATTTATCTAGCCGAGCTGGTGAAGGTATGGGACTTTAGGTGCTTGCGTCCAGAGTTCGGACGGAGAGAAATTTGTGCTGGCTTTTCAAGTCAAAGTCAAAGTAAATAAATTTAAGTGAAAGGGACAGCAATGACATTAAACAACAAAAACAACAACAAAAATTAATACCTGTGCATTGGCAGCAGCAAAACGAATGAACACACACACACACACACACACACACACACACACACACACACACACACACACACACACACACACACACACATTATACCCTGAAAAATTGCTTCTTTTCTCTTCTCCCCGGCTAGGGCCAAATATTTGTGGTGGCTTGTTCTCGTTGTCCTGTTTTCGATATCATCCATACCTGGTGGAAAAAGACCAAACACCCACCTTCTCCTCTTCTCTTGCCGAGATTCGCGTAAAACATCACCACGCAGATTCTTTGAAGGTGTTGTTCCGGGATGTTCCCCCTGATTGCAACTTCAGCTTCTTGAAAGAGTCAAATCTGTTCTATAAAATTTAGACACCTCAAGTAATACGGACTATCCTCGACCTCTATATGTTCGATGTACAAAGAAGTGAAACGTGTTTATTATTTAAACCGGATAGATTTTTTTTTTAAATATATATTTACACCTTGCTTTATTGTCTTCTTTTTGTTTTAGTCTGGAGAAGAAGGACCGTGCTTAGCCGCGAAAGTCTTTAAGTTGTTGCTTGCTCGGCGTTAAGCCTTAACTAACTAACTAACTAACTCACTCACTCACTCTTCTCTTAACCAATAGTTTGCAGCTGCTGGCTCGGTCACAATGACTTGAGGCAGATCGGGGTTGTTTCTGGTATCTGTTCTGTTCACTGACCTACTGTTAGCACGTGCTGACTTGACGTGACTGGCACGGTAAGGCTGTTAGTGCCATTTCTTTTTCCCGGGCTCAAGTCGGCCCCTCTTGCTCCCAGCAATCAAGAACCCATCACCGTTCTACTTTGCAACGCGTGAAGACGTACTTAGCTGCGAAACGCCAGTTGCTACCCGACCACCCCCATCGCAGACAAATACTGTCGGCTGAACACGCTCGCGCTGTATCAAGTCTTCTTCATCTTCATCATCAACACGCTTGCTTCCCCTATGGTTCTTTAATGCTGCTAAACGTTGTTATATTGGCCGTGATTCACAATAGAAAACATCTTAGCTAACGGTGAGCGGTGGTCTAATAGGCAGCGGCTCGGACTTAGCCCATGTGCTACTGAAAAGCCCGGCGTCACCGCTGTGACGGCTGAGCATGGGTTCAGTCCCAGGTCAAGCTTGTGGTATGTGATACCGGTTTTTCCTGGCTGCCGGGCTGCTCATCGGGGGTTTCTCTCCGGCTTTCGTCCCCCAGTAAAACCGAAAAATAGGATAGGTACTGGGTGGCGCTGCACTGCGGCGACGCGCTTCCCCCGGGGGAAGGAGGCCGAATTTCCCGAAGGGGGCAGTAAAATACTACCAAAGACAACAACAACAATATCCTTCTAATTGGGCAACACCACCCTGGCGGACAGTTAACAAAAAAACGCCTGTTGTTATACGGCCATCACAATTTTAAATGCTCTCTCTCTCTCTCTCTCTCTCTCTCTCTCACACACACACACACACACACACACTCAGAGTCTCAAGCCAGCTTTCCTCATTCTCTCAGTGGTCAAAAAGCCATCAGCGCCCTACTTAGAAATGCGTGATGACTTACCGGGTACCTGAGAAACGCCAGCTGCTACTCGACCTCTACTATGCAGACAAAATACTCGCATGCTTCCTCAGTATTCCCTATGGTTCTTTAGTGTTCGTAAACCCTGTTACATTGGCTGTGCATCGCAAAGAGGAAACATCTTAGCCAACCCATTCCTCCTAATTGGGCAATACCAGCGTGGAGGAGAGTTACTCAGTTCGCTACAAACGCTAGCTGTTACACAATCACCTCATTGCAGATAAATACTCGCTTGCTTTCCGTGCAGTTTGTTGAATGTTGCTAATTGCCGTTACAATGGCTGTGAATCACACGACTGAGTAAACATCTTAGCCAACCCGCTCCTCCTAATTGGACAATAAACTGCGAGTTGTTGCTCGACCATCGCAGACACTTGAAATACTGTCGCCTGAACATGGTTTCTTTATCTGCAGCCCATTCACGTTGGTAACCTTTGTTGCGTTGAACCCTCTCCAAGAACATCTTAGCCAACCCACTCCTCCTACTTGGGTATCACCTACCTGAGGGAGAGAAAGGGGGTGCGTGTGTGTGTGTGTGTGTGTGGGGGGGGGGGGTAACACGAGAAACCAGTAGCTTAGCTGGGTTTACATTGGAGAGGGCGTATCGAATATATTTCACTGGATATGGCCACTACATCAAATGATTATGTCGCAGATGCAAAAACAATGTACTGGGATAAAAGAACCTTGTCTGACATTAATTTTTGTGTACTTCAGAGTATAGCATGAAACGGGATGATACTGGTTAATAAATGTAGATCATTGTTAAAAACAACAACAACAAAACACTATTATGTATGCTGACTCAACGTGTATGCATGTCACATCTTCAGCTTTACACAGCTGCTGTTCTGTTTGTTTTCAACACATGTAACCCAATCATGCAATCTTGCAATCGAACGCTTGATCACACGCAATGTGTCTATACGAGCACTCCACGCGATATACTACTAAACCTTTCTCGTGTGTCACAAGTGGTGATGTGGAGTTGGGTATGGCGGGGTGGGGATTGGTGTTGGGGGAGGGGGGGGGAAGGTGGAGGGGAGGAGAGGGGAGGGGAGGGGGAGAGTGTCGTGGTGGGATGGCGGGTGTGGGCGGAAGGTGGAAAGGAATCAAATCAAGTCAAAGTTTATTTCAAAACCCCGTTGGGGGTACATGAAACGAGAAATTAACATATAAATCAAGCTCACCACACCGGCCAGCATACATCATCATCACTCGCACACAAGTTTTACAGGACTCAGGCATACATACATACATACACACATACATACATACATACATACATACATACATACATACATACATACATACATACATACATACATACATACATACATACATACATACATACATACATACATACATACATACATACATACATACATATTACGTACAAATATACATAATGGAATGGAATGGGGTGTGTCTAATACACATACCTACATGCAAACATACATACAAACATACATACACACATACATGCATACATACATACGTACAACGTAAAACGTGAACGTACAACGTGATCTCGTTGCGTCATACATTGATTGCTTTCCTCTTTTTCGCATTTCTTATATGCATACCTAAATGCAAACGTACATACAAACATACATACACACATACATGCATACATACATACGTACAACGTAACACGTGAACGTACAACGTGATCTCGTCGCGTCATACGTTGATTGCTTTCCTCTGTCTTATTCGCACGACGGCTGGTGGGCTGGGTAGTTGGAGTTTAACGTCTTCACCACAAGAGTGACTGGAGACAGCCCTAGGCAGGTTATAATTCTCACAACACACGGGAGACGTTTTTGTGGGAAAACAGCTCAAAACACGCTCTGGAAACGTGAGGGAAAAGGTATATGGTAGGGTGGGTGGGTGGTTGGGAGTTTAACGTCCTTTTCCACCACATACGGGTGATATCAAAGACGGGGCAACGATGAAAAAGCCAGCACAAACATTTGACCCCAGCCGGGATACGAACTCACGACCCGAGCATTAGAAGTCCAACGCTCTACCATTCGGCCACCCCGGCTCCCCAGGTATATGGTAGCCGCATGCCACACGAGAAACACAGCAAAGAAACACTATGTTCGCTGTTTGTTCGGACTAAACAGTCCCGTGTGACATCGGTCTAAGGGACAACTGGACAGTCCGGCTGAACCCTATTCAATGGAGTCCGACTGCCACGTCGGCCTCATTTCGAGGGTTCCCTGCCAAGAAGTGCTATCGTTACAGACAGAAAGAAGAGAGATGGAACGTTCCGGCAAGAACCCTTCGATTTGATGTACTCCTGAATGTGATGGACATGTGACAAACAGGTCCAGTTCACCTGTTCGCCTGCTCGCACTGTACAGGTCAACACTGTGGCTATATCATAGAGAGTATCTGACGCATAGTTTCTCCGACAGACTGAGGACATGACCCGGTGTTCTGCGCGGCAACGGCACATGTGGTCTCGGGGATATAATTAGGTGCACACAGTGCCAATACCTTGGTGTAGGTTTAACGTGAACCGGTGATTCTGTGTATTTTGCGTGTCTGTCTTCTTTGTCGGCCGGTAACGCAATCCGCGATCATTTTCACAAAACGTGTGTATAAGAATAATGGTTTCTCCTGTTTCATGTACGTTCTGAACACGCCACTCATGATCGTGCCGTTACAAGAACAGACGACTCCATTTCTGTCAATCAAACGGGGCGAGCCCTCAGAATTCAGCCAATCGCTTACTGTGGCATAAATAAATGCACACCACCCGAAGCATGGTCTGGAAAACTGTCTTGCTAGACACTACAAAGGGTGGGTGGGTGGGTGGGTGGGGGTTTAACGTCCTTTTCCACCACACACGGGTGATATCAAAGACGGGGCAACGATGAAAAAGCCGGCACAAATATTTGGCCCCAGCCGGGATACGAACTCACACCACAAAGAGGGAAGCACATGCAGTTTGATATGACTGAAGCGTAGAAAGAAAACAGCAAGTCCATTGACGTCATTTGAGGAAAAGACCATTACGTCAATCTCTTCCATCTTGAAATCAACCCTTTGTCCATAAATTGACGTCATGAACGTACTGTGATTCGCCAATAGACGGCAGAGTAAGGGTGCGTGGGTTTGGCCGCGGGGCTTGCCGCGCCGAGCGGACTCGTCTCTTATAACACCAACGCTTTCATAACGCGAATGCCATTTGTGAAAGACTGGCAGCTCACTGAAAATTAATGAATGCGTGGTAGCCTGTATGTGCGTGGCTGCGCAGTTCTACAAAAGGTGCGAACGAATAATGGGTTATCCTGTTTCATGCAGGCTGTGCACACGTTACTTATGATCGTGCCACTACAGAATATTAACACCAACCAACGCCTTTTCAGCGGCCAGTGTCATTAGTGAAAGACTGCCACTTTTATGCGTTATGCGTTTATGCGTGGTAGCTTATATTTGTGCGATTAACTAAGCCCAGGATTTTTTTTTTTGGGGGGGGGGGAGAAGGGGGGGGGGAGGGGAATGGGGGGGTGGGGGGGGGATACAATATTTTGTTCGAGGTCGAAAACACCTGCAGCGGTGTTACGTGTAATTTGTCTTTCCGCTTAGACTACAATGTATTCGTAAAGGAATTTTCAAAAAAAGGTGTAGGGTTTGTTTTGTTTTGTTTTGTTTTGTTTTACGCTTGCGCATATAGCCGACTAAAAACAAAATGGAACACAAAATGGTGTGTGTGTGTGTGTGTGTGTGTGTGTGTGTGTGTGTGTGTGTGTGTGTGTGTGTGTGTGTGTGTGTGTGTACCTTAAGCGCAGCGAGTCCTTTGCATTTGGAGAGCAGCGCTCTATAAAAACTATGTATCATATAATTTTTAACTAGCCGGACCTCGGCCCCTTGTAAAACAAACGGTATCTGTTTGAGCGAATACAGTGAAACCATAACTGTAAACTGTACGCGAAATCAAAACTCAACACCTGTTGTCGAAAACGTGACTTTGTAGCGGTATTCACTTGCCACAACCGTGAGACAAACAGTGTGAACGGAGTATCTGATTACCTCGATTAGTCAGTATCAGGTGAACTGAAAAAGCGGAGTTAAAAGCTTTACGCTCAGTTGATATAGTTCGCACCCTTTGGCCGTATCGGGCGAACTACACCAACGCAGTCAATGTTGTAGTCGTTTCCCATGGTTGACTACAAGCTGATTATGTGTTGCCACTGTCAGGATGTGGTGTATTACCGTTGAGGTGGTGTAAAGCAACCCATGCATTCAGACGAACCATCCACGCACACTCACGCACACCATGCAGGAAACGGACACGACGAACAACATGTTGCCAGTCAGGAGAACTGCAGGCGGAACGCTTGGGTTTAATCCCTTGTAGAAGACACACACACACACACACACACACACACACACACACACACACACACACACACACACACATGCACTCGCTCATCCGTTCGCCATTCTCTCGCACACTCTCACGTCATTCATTGTCATGGTCACCGTATCAAGGTGACCACGAGCCAATGACGACAACACTGTGCAGCTGTCTAATACGTACGATGTCAGGCACCACCAAAAGGACTTAGACAGACAGACAGACGTATGAGCATAAAACTGATAGAAGATTGCTTCTTTAAGGACCAGCAGCCTAGCATGATTGTTCGTTTCAACGACAAGTGTTCTTTGTCACTTGAATTTACTTTCAGGTAATTTCTAATTTTCCGCGGTAAGGGCATGCGCGCGTGTTATTGAATTCCGATGTCTGCAACTGTTTTCCAGCTGGATGGAAGTTGCAGTTGAAGAGACAGATGTTGCAAGCGTTATTTATTCCCCCCCCCCCCCCTTTATGATCAAGCCCATCTGTTGTGGCTTTTTGTGATGTTCATATCGCCCGATTTCCTTTGCATTAAGACCGACACTGGACTGGGGGGTTCCCCTTCTTTGATACATCTTTACCTGTCGTGCTTTGTATGCCCCCCTCTCTCTCTCTCTGTGTGTGTGTGTGTGTGTGTGTGTGTGTGTGTGTGTGTGTGTGTGTGTGTGTGTGTGTGAGAGAGAGAGAGAGAGAGAGAGAGAGAGAGAGAGAGAGAGAGTTTCGACTTCGAGTGTACTTTTACATAATGGTACTTTAGCCTTGCCATCTTTGATTTTGTTTCGTTTTTGTATTTCATTTTTATACTTGCCTTGTATAGACTTTTAATCTTTTATGTTGTAGTAACGGCTGATTGAAAATTAATCATTGCTTGCTTAAGTCACTTCCCGTTCGAAAATAAAGATCGTTCGGTAGTTTTCTTGGAATAGAAAGGACGAGCCACTCTGCCTGAACACTCTCTCTCTCTCTCTCTCTCTCTTAAAATGTACCCCGAAGCTTTATTCATTTAAAACTCAACTTCTCAGATACTTACGTAAGTCATAGGTCCATGAACAATATCTGAACCGTGCTAAATTACTCGTTATCAGATGGCACTATTACATGTTACCTTTTTACAAGTTATGTTGTATACTACAATTTCAAACACCATGCTATCTACTTCTTCACCTATTTTCCGATGTGTTTCCTTTGAATTTCCTCCGCTTCTTTGTATCTTTGCATGTTGTTTTTTTTTTTCTTATTAGATTTACTCCCTTTGTGCCTGGTATACTTTTTTTGTCATGTTAGCCTTTATTTTTTTAGTGTTCCTAGATTAGCAGGACAGCTTGTAAGATAGGCAGACCATGCCTACAAGTCTTTATCCTGAAATAAACGTTTCAGTCAGTCAGTCAGTCAGTCTCTCTCTCTCTCTCTCTTTCTATCAGCCGCGTTTGCAATTGTCACATTTCTCACTCAGCTTTTTGGCAACGGCTGCGTTGAGTAAGAGCTTGAGTTTGCAAACGCAGGCTCGCTGTTTTAAGCACGTGCGCATTCGTTCCTCTTATCGCTGTCTGTTTTCCTCATGTTGCAGGCAGGTTGTTATCCCAGACTTGGCACCCTCCAGCACAGTGGTCTTGAGGAAGATCCCCCCCCTTTCATGATGTAACAACGACGGGAACTACAGAGCAGCGAAGAACGTTTCCCACTGTCGGAGTCTTCAGTCTCCACCCAAAAGCATTTTCCCAGGACGAGACGAGAACAGGCTGACGTCTTTTAGTTCTCATTGCTGTTGAGACTGGTGATGTGAAAAACATACTGAGGGGTTCATTGTCAGTTCATCGACCGGAGATTTTGATCGTTGACTCTTCAGTGAGACTTTTTGTGTTTTTTAAAACACCGAAAGTTCATTGTCAGTTCAATGAGCGCGGATTTTTTTTTGCTGATTTCTGAACTGACATTTTAAGTGTGAAATTCAGTTAGGTGGCCGCAGACGATGCATATTGTGTTCGTTGCCTCCTGAACTGACAGCTTCAATGTGAAACTCTAAAATAACGAGAGGTTCATTGTCAGTTCAGTGACAGGAGACTTTTGTTCGCTGATTCCTGAACTAACAGTTCCAGTGTGGAACCTTACAGTAGCGAGGGTTCTTTGTTAGTTCAATCACCGGGTAGTGCAGACTTTCTTCGTTGACTCCTGAACTGACAGCTTCAGTGTGAAATTTTGAAATGTTAGGAGTTCATTGTCAGTTCACTTACCGCAGACAAAGCAGAGTGTGTCCCGTTCGACTCCTGAGCTGACGGCATCAGTGTGAAATTACAAAAATACCCATGGGCTCGTCGTCAGTTCAATGACCAGAGACGGTGCAGATTTTGTTGGTTCGCTCCTGAGTTGACGGCATCAGTGTGAAATTACAAAAATACCCATGGGCTCGTCGTCAGTTCAATGACCAGAGACGGTGCAGATTTTGTTGGTTCGCTCCTGAGCTGACGGCATCAGTGTGAAATTACAAAAATACCCATGGGCTCGTCGTCAGTTCAATGACCAGAGACGGTGCAGATTTTGTTGGTTCGCTCCTGAACTGACGGCTACAGTGTGAAATTATAAAATACCGAAGGGCTCGTCGTCAGTTCCATGGCCAGAGACAGTGCAAATTTTGTTGGTTGATTCCTGAACTGACGGCTTCAGTGTGCAAGCATTTTCCCCCTGCTGTGCCCACGTCGTGAGTTCTCAGTCAGGGAGGTGCCTTCGGCTGTGTCCAGTCTCAATCACCGCCATCGTCTTCAAAATCGCCCCACTGTTGTTGCTGACTCGTGGATTTGCCGCTCTAGCGAGTCATTCTTTACGCCATCAGTCAAAGGCAAACAACAGCTGGCGATAATCAGAGGGATTACCAGCGTTGGATGCACAATATATGTCGTGCAGTTCCTATTTAAAGGTTTACAGAAACACTCAAAACGCCGAGCATGCAGAATATTTAGTGCACAGTGGAAAAATCAATGATCTTGCAGCTTAGCATGCTACAGGTGGTGTGTGGGTGTGTCTCTGTTTGATGGAACGCCTGTCACTGGTGCAGTCTTACGTATTGCTGCAACTGTGTTTATAAGCTCGAAGAGGACATTTTGTTTATGAGCTTTTCACGTAGACGCGGAAGAGTGCATTACGCGTATATTGCTGTTCGCCAACCAATCGTAAGTGCTGAAAACAGTCTGTTCTGTGTGATTTAGCGCTGCAATTGTATAAGCGCGTTGACGATTTTGTTGCTGAGGTTTTCAACTAGAAGTGCATTGGCACATATCTGTATATCGCTGTTCGCCATTTACCCGCAAGTGCTGAAAACACGCTGCTGGTTCAGTCTGCCCTGTATGACGTATGAAGCGCTGCGATTGTGTTAGCGCGTATACGATATTGTTGAAGAGCTTTTCCAACTAGAAGTGCATTGGCACCTATAACTGTGCGCCAACTCAAAACTTGGCCTTGTCTGCCCTGCCTGACACGGGGCTGCGATGGTGTAAGCGCAAACACAATATTGTTTAAGAGCTTTTCATCTAGAAGTGCATTGGCACCTATAACTGTTCGCCAACTCAAAACTTGGCCTTGTCTGCCCTGCCTGACACGGGGCTGCGATGGTGTAAGCGCAAACACAATATTGTTTAAGAGCTTTTCATCTAGAAGTGCACTGGCACCTGTCTATGTATTGCTTTTTGCCAATAACCCACAAGTGCTGTAAATAAACCCACAAGAAGACACTGTCAGACGTTGGCCAGCCGTAAAGTTCAGCCCGGGCCACTGGTACAGTGTTTGCAATAACTGTCTGACTTGCATTACGGGTGATTGTAAAACCAGTTTACGATCTCTGAGTCAGCAGCAGATGTAGCAACATATTGACGTGCTGTTGCAGTCGACCGGGCAAATGTAACAACGTTGCAGAAAACAAACAAGCCAGTACATCAAGCTTGAGTGCTACACGCTGTATTGGCAATATGTCGAGCGTACCTCGATCAGACGCGTCCTCCTGCCCCTCCTCAACTGACGGGCCGACAAGCGCACGTGCAGACATGGAACTTCAGGACCTTGGCAGTTCCAGGGCTGAGGCACCGCAGACCAACGGGCCTGCTGAAAAATGGAGCCCTGGTAGCGCAGATGGTGATGTTTCCAGTCCAGACCAACAACAGCAACAGACTGCGCATGCGTCGAGTCACGGAGGGCCAACTTCAGTCGCGACTTTCGGTGGCACCACACACCCGGCAAGTCCACTTCCGGTGAGTTCTGCGAGCACCGGAAGCGGAAATCAAGACGTGCAAAGACCACAGCGCGATGCTGGAAGTGTAGGTGTTGGGGCGTTACCCAGCAGACACAGCGCCACACCGCCCAGTGACGTAGACGGCGCGGCCGTTGACAGAGACAGGGACAGTTCACCGACAGCCGGTGAAAATGACTACGATAAACTGGACCTACAAAGGGCACAGTCTCCACAGCACGTGTACCGGCCCATACTAGAAACCGCTAACAACAGACATGCACCAGTGCCTTCTGCTTCAACCGCTTCCTCGAGACCGCCGCCAGGTGTAAGCCCTCCTGCCTACGATTCTTTCGGCGTGAGCTTTTCCCCACCCCCTCCGCCCCCACCGCACGAAAAGCGCCCGCTGCTGCAGCAACCGCTGACGCACCCGTATATAACAAACGCTGACGACATCATCGAATTGCAGAGCGACGTACCGACGACAAGCCAGAACCCGGAGCTGAGCCAAAACCAGCAGAACGCGAAGAAAGAGAAGTATATTAAACCCGAGGTGACGGACATCCCCAACACCAACTTCGCCATCGCCTGCATGGTGGCGCTTTGCTTCAACCTGCCGGTAGGTGTCGTGGCCATGTACTGCTCGCTTCGCGCGGTCAAGGCCTATCAGGACGGGAAGAGGAAGCTGGGTGAACGGCGCTCACGCTGGTCCATCATCTTCAGCTTGCTGGGCATCACCATCACGACGGTCATCATCTCTAGCGTCGTCCTGTGGATTGCCGTGCAAGGGCAGAAGCGGATCAGCAGACACAAAGCGTACGGTACCAAAAGTGGACTCAATCTATGAGCAGTGAGCAGCCTGAAGTAGCATGGACTTGCCGCTTAGCAGCTTAGATTACTACCAAATGTGGACTTACGCTATGAGCAGCCGCTTGAAAAATAGACTTATCGATGAACAACTTAGTTGTACGTACTACTACCAACTGTGGAATCGAGCTTTGAATAACGTTTGGACTCAGTCAGTAATCTGACAGTGATTTTAAAGTTTATTAGTGGTACCAAAATGGACTTTATCATTGCCGCCAGATGTGGTCTTATGAAAATGAACTTACCGTTCACATTTGGCGCCAAAGGTGAACCTATCACTGACAAGTTGTATATAATACTACCAGCCGTGGACTGAAACCCTGAGCAACCAATCTTACTGCTTCCAAGGTGGTTTTAATGTCGATAAAAGGGTTATTTGTGGTACCCAAAGGGACAATGTGTTTATTCGAGGACGGTTGTAAAATCGAAAAGTATTTCTATTCACTTGTGGTACCAACTGGACCTAAAATTCACCAGTTGCGCCATCACTGGACTTATCCTTAATTAATGAAAACGCGATTTATAGCCCTGATGTACCAAAGACAGGTACCCAAGAGGACCGAGTGTTTGGTACACCAGTGATACAAGCTATAGATTTCATCTCATTTTCGTTATGACACCGAGAGTGGGATTTTAGTTTTTTCTTCATCAACGATGCACATACCAGATTTACAATCTTTAAATCACCCTTTTAAGTTTTTGGCCAAAACGCCGTAATTTCTCTCAAGCTTCACACATTATTGTTTGTGATTCTGACTCCCCCAGAGGTACATTGATTTACTGGTAAACTTCCCTGTGGCGAAAGATGTCCGGATTTTTATGAAGGATATTTCTTTCTTTCTTTCACACGCGGGACAGATTTTGCGATTCAAATATAGGAACATCGAAACTTTTTTTTTTTACACTTGTACAGTTACAGTGCGTTGCCGAGGCGTGAATTATCATTGCTTGACAGGGAAGGAATATTTTGGAACCACAAAGCATGAATTTAAACAAAGGGTACTTACTCACTTAGTCACGCCGTAGGGTTTTATAAGAGAGCCGGGATACCCGAATGGTTCACGCCGTAGGGTTTTATAGGAGAGCCGGGATACCCGAGTGGTAGAGCGTTTGACTTTCACTGCTCGGGTCGTGAGTTCAAATCCCGGCTTGGGCCAAATATTTGTGCTGGCCTTTTTCTCGTTGGTTCGTCTTTGATTTCACCCATACGTGCTGGAAAAGGGCGTTAAACTCCCAAACACCCACCCACCCCACCCGTGGGATTTTGTTCTCCAAGCTTCGTGCCCTGAAAGAGAGCAACCTCTGACTGATTTTAAAGTATGTTACAAGCACCTGCCTTCACAGCAGGACTGTGATGTCCAAAGACAATCCCGTCAGTGCATAGGTCT